>CM077108.1:4996005-5047167 GCA_039619505.1 Cimex hemipterus
CTCGACTCAGCAGAGCGGTCTCGACTAATATATATATATATATTTTTTTTTTTTTTTTTTTAATTTAGATTCAAATTTATATTGTTTTAAATAGGTATTGTGCCGAGTGTAAGAACGACGACACCGAGATTGTAAAAGCTGGTGAAAAGCTGAAAGAATCAAAGAAGAAGGCAAAAATGGCATCAGCAAATTCGAACACGACCAGAGATTGGGGCAAAGGGATGGCATGTGTCGGCCGGACAAAAGAATGCACTCTCGTGCCACCAAATCATTTCGGCGAAATTCCTGGTATCGAAGTGGGGACAATTTGGAAATTTAGAGTTCAGGTTTCGGAAGCAGGTGTTCACCGCCCTCACGTGGCTGGTATACACGGAAGGGAAAGTGACGGTGCATACAGCATTGTTTTGAGCGGCGGCTATGAAGATGATATTGATAACGGAGAGGAGTTTATGTACACAGGGTCAGGAGGAAGAGATTTGTCCGGTAACAAGAGAACAGCTGAACAAAGCTGTGACCAAACTCTCACTAGAATGAATAAGTCCGTATTTTTATTCCTCTAGACTATTTTGTTTGTTATTTTAACTTAAATAAATTAATTTCAGGGCATTGGCGATGAACTGTAACACACCGCTAGATGCAAAAAAAGGAGCAGAAGCGAAAAATTGGAAGGGAGGAAAGCCTGTTAGAGTAGTTAGAAATTTCAAACTTTCTAAGCATTCAAAATATGCCCCTGAGGAAGGAAATAGGTGAGGTACTTATTAATATAAATCTCACAAAATGTAATACGAAATGAGCATTTTAATTTTAGATATGACGGCATTTATAAAGTGGTAAAATACTACCCAGAAAAAGGCAAGTCTGGCTTCCAAGTTTGGCGTTATTTATTGAGAAGGGACGACCCATCCCCTGCTCCATGGACAAAGGAGGGCAAGAAAAGAATCGCATCACTTGGTCTTGAAATAATGGTATACAGCAAACCAGTTGTTAATAAACATACAAAAAATTTCTACCTTTCAATTTCTGAATTTGAAAAATATTCTCTAGTAATCTAGATCTTGGTCTGGATGCAAAAATTCAATGGTTAACACTCCTTTGCAATGTCAGATTGAGTCTGTCTTCACAGAAATTTAAAACCATATAATAAAAACTTATTAACTGTTATGTCAATTTTTAATTTTCTTTAAATTGTTTTGTCCTGATGACGACCTTAAAATAGGTCAAAAGCTTGGCAAATAACAGTTGAATTTGTTGTCTTTTCATCCTCTTGACCATTCTGAGATATAGATTATTCAAGAGTAAAAAAATTGGCCAATACTAACAATTTAACACATTTGTTATGGGTACATATTTGTGATGACACTACTGAAATATTAATTTTTTTCTCTCAAAAAATTACGAAAAAAGTTAAATTAAAAAACGGTCTTCACAGTAATGTTCACGAAGTGATACAAAGACCAATGTCACTGTTTCGATTCCAAAAATTCCCCCAACACTGTACAACATGCTTTAAAAGTGAGGTTTTAATCATTCCAGCCTTAACCTATGTGTTAAATTTGAACAAAAAGTATTTGCCTTAAAAAATATGTTTATTAAACATTTCATAAACCAAACTTAAAAAAAAAAAGAATCGGTAGTTAGGTTATTTATTTGTAAAATTTTCAGTACCCAGAAGGCTATTTAGCAGCTATGGAAAATAAGGATAAAGAAAATAAACCTGAAAACAAGTTAAAAAGGTACCTCACAAAAGATTTGAGTAAAGAACCAAGTCTTAAGAAGCAGAAGGTCGTTGCTTATAAACTTGAAACTGACATCAAAGACAATATCACAAAAGATACTCAGAATGCAAAGCACTGGCAAAGCTTAATGGAGTTTCTCTCTTACGGAAAAAAGGTATTACAAAAACAAATCTAGCTTGTTTTATATAATAATTCATTATGTGTTGTTATTTCAGGTATTCCTAGAGAAAACTGAGGAACAGTTCATGTGCATCTGCTGTCAAGAATTGGTCCACTTGCCGATAACTACGCCCTGCGGTCACAATATTTGTACTATGTGCTTGAAAAGGTCATTTTCCGCTGAAGTCTTTTCGTGCCCTGCCTGCAGAGAGGACCTTGGGAAGAAGTTTGAAATGGTCGAGAACACAACACTGCAGGACGTCCTCAGCGCACTTTTCCCAGGATATACTGCTGCTAGATGAGAATGTTCTTTTCTTCTCATGATACATGAAATATTTCTATCGTATTCAATTTGCAAATATGCCAAGTCTTCAATTTTTAAAATTTCAAGAATGCACACATTTGAAAATGAATTTCTTTTTCTAGTTGTAATTTTTATATTTTTATGTTGTTTTTGTTTTAAAATATTGTAAGGACAAACCTTTTTAAATTAAAACAAAACTTGGTTTTGACTTTAATATTTCATATGAGAGTGTGAACTCAATTATTTAAAAAAACGTGTTAATAAATTATATTTCATAAAAATCTAATTCACATTATTCCAAAGGTCGTTTGTATGATTTTAATGTGTCATGATTATAAAGCGTATGAATCATGTCATACATAAATCTAAAAAAGAACAATAGGTTGTCATATTCTCCATTATATGATGTCAGCTGTTCATTTTTATTAACCAGTAACCAATACTCCAAGAAAAACTGGTGGATGGCCTCGATCGTGGATAAATACCAGCGTGGGCTTCCATTTTGATGCCGCCAAAATTGTGTAATACGGTTTCTTAGTACTACACATGGCAACCCTGCAAAAGGAAACAATTATTGGTTTTGGGACAGCAAGAATGACTGGACATGAAATTAACTTTACGTTTAATTCTTGCATCTTTATAAATTCCTTTGCACTGATTCCATGTCGAGTCAATGAAAATGACTTTCTCAAATGTTACTTCAGTCCTAAACACAATTAAAAAAACAAATAACATTTAGAGGCCTTAGCTACATTTAATTAATTATTAAAATATTTGTTTCATAATCAAGCGTTTTAGTTATAATTTCCTCTTTTTATAAACCTTCAGTTATAAGGTCAGATAAGAGATACTGTTAATTAGTTTTTATGATATAATTGATTCGTAATAAAGTTAGGGAAAAACATTAAAATCAGATAATTGATCAAATATGAAAGATGATTTATTTTTTTTATCTTATATATTATATTCCATAGGAGATAACCAAACACCAGCAAGTCAAATATCACAGCCAAGTTGTAAATAGTAACCTTAAGTGTTCCAAGATAAACTGGACATTACCTTATTTGCATTAATAAATTATTAAACAAGTTGTTTTTTTTTAATATTTGATGTTTTGTTTAGCTTTTAATTTAAAATGGCTGAAGATAGAAAGCAGGCAGGCTACTAAAATTGATCCATGTAAAATAATAAATACTTTCATGAAATTATGTTTTGTCAGTTGTCTCTGCTTACAGAAGGTAATAAATAAGATTTTTTTAAAAATTCATAAAACGACCTAATGCAAAATAACACTAACAATAGTGAGGATCAGGTAAATATTCACCGGATGGAGAAAACACAAAAGTTCTGAGCTTTCATAATATATCTATAAGGTCTAAATAAAACAAAATACAAGTTTTAATACCACATGGCTACAAATAATTTTTTCAGATACAAATTAAGATTTATATTGCAGTGATGGTCTGGCTAAAAATTTACAAAAGTCGAAGTTAAACATTATAGGCCCCAGAATCGGAAATGCATATCAGTGACATGTGGTGTAATAACCGTATAATGTGTACGCAGGTGAAAACTGAAACCCTACAAAGCCTTCATACAAGAATAGGCTGTTAGATTGTAGAAATGAATCCAGAACTGGATGGATGTCTAAACATACATATTTGAATCATGAACTTAATTCAACAAAGGAATGAAAATGAGCATAAGGAAATTAAAAGAAAAAAAAAATATATATACATTTAGAGAAGCCCTTTAATCCCAGGCCCCATAGAGCATGTGCTGTGGGTGCCCTAAATACATTAAGTTTAAGGGTGAAGCGTATATTTTGTGCATCAGTGAACAGTTTCAGTTTTAGATACAGAAGCCACTGTCTTATAGCACTATTTCGTCTGGACTCATCCATAAAAAGCCCCTTTATAATGTCGACAAACTTTTGTATTTAAAATATTTATTTCCCATTCTGGGCCTGTAAAGGAATGCTTGTTTATCCAATGACCATTTATCTGATCCTCACACTTTCACTGATCTATCAATTCATAGGATAGTACAGTTGTTTGTTTTTTTTAATTGGAAGATAATAAAATTTTACAACCTGGGCATCCATTGATCCAAAGATTTTGCTTCGTTACCAGGAAAAACCAATAAGGTCTTAAAAAAAAAAAATAATAGAAACAATTAAAATAACAATTATTACTTGTTTTACAATATTGGCTACACACTTTTTCAGGATCGTAATTTGGTATGGCCGGATACGTATAAATGGTGACATCTTCCGGGCAGATGACGGCAGCATGGATGGCAGTGCTTTTCCCATCGATTTCCTTGCAATGTTTGATCACATCTACTTTTAAAGGAAGCTTAAAATAAAATAGCAAGTTGAAAATGTCGAAACTACGATTAATAATTCGATTAGAACCTTGATCTTGGGGACGTCGTTTTTTATTTCGGCTACAGGGAGGTAGCAGGTGTAGCAAAAGTATTTTCTAGACTTGTTGCATCTTTCGCATACACTTCTATCGTCAAGGGTCTGGAGTTTTCGCCAGTTTTCGGATATTTTCAACCCCTCGAATGGCCTTGTGTCATCTACTGTAGGTGTGGCCATCTGTAAAAAAACAAATACCAATACTCGGAAAATTGTTCACATGAGGCAGATAAAATTCAATAATACTATGATAGAAATAAAAAAAGAGGCCTAATACCCATCCAGGCACTACACTAGACAAAACCCTGGCATTTGAGGAACATATCGGCTCTTCCATTATCAAGAAAGTGTCACTAGCTTTAATGGTGTACAGAAGAATATCATGGGAAAATTGGAGACGCAGATCAGAAATCCCTGTTCTGGACATACACCATGACCATGAGGCCTTAGCCAATAAAGCAGAACAAATAAAATGAAAAGAGCTTATAAAAAATTATGAACAGACAGACAAGCAGCTATCAAAGCACTAAGTTCAAACATCATTAGCTAAAAGATGGTGGTGAATTGTAAAATTAAACTTAAACAATTAGGCATGCAAAGAAAGTCAGATCATGTGGGAGTAGAAGGCAACAAGAAAGTGGACGCCCTTGCAACAAAAGGACCGGGTAGGACTTTACGACTGCCTTAGATTACGTATATCTGTGCACTTTTCATATTTTTTCTTTATTAATATTTGTGAACTGAATTAACTCTTTATGCATGGACTTCAACTTGGAAAATTGTTTGGGTTTTCCCACGGGCCACCAAAAGGTGAAGTTGATCCCTTGTATTTCTACGCTTACTCCCCGTTTCATCTTTGATCCATCAGAGTAAGCCTTTCTTGAAACTTGGTACCACATTTTTTCCAAATGTGTTCATTGTCTATATCCATTTGGAAGGGTTTGTCAAAGTTGCGATTTTCTCGCATTTTGTCGGAAAATTCTTTTTAGAATTTTGTGACATCTCCTTCTTAGGTCTGGTTTTATATCCTTAAATCTCAGGAGTCTGTTGAAACTCTCAAAAACTACATTTTATACACAGACATGTAAGAGTGGGATGTCAATATATTTATTGACATATTTATTAGTGTACAGTTAAATGGTTATTCGGACACCGCGAGATGCGGTCTGACCGACTATCACGATTTCCGAACAATCATAGATTAACGGTCACTAATCACCACGCATTCGTACAGTTAAATATTTTTGGAAAACGAAAATATGTAAATAGTATAAGAATTTCAATATTTCACCTGTCAAGATGTTATCTGTGATGTAGATGATCGAAAACATGCGGGTAACAGCGGTGTTAACTTCCTACAACCCGCGAACCCGTGAGGTACTGAATTGAATTTTTCTTCATTGTTCCCATAACAACATTTTTGGTAAAATTGTTTCAACCAGTTTATTATTTTTTATTTAGGTATATGTTAAATTTTTTCTTTTAATATATCTAATAAACAGCAAAACAAAAATGTTATGCTTCATGGGTAACCTCCTTAGGGATTTCCAAGTCCTCCAGTCATCCCTAGTCCCTTAGGCCTAGTCACCGGGGCCGCGCCTAGGTTTGGCAGCCTCGATCTGCCAAAGAGTACACGTATTACAAAAAGCTCATTCGTATTGTGTAGTTCATTGAGATGTTTCGGAACTTTATACAAATACCAAAGATACAGAGAATTTTTTTAACAGGACTGTTCTGAAATATCTCGGAAACGTTTAGAGCAATTCCTGTATAATGTTTCGGAATAAAAGTCTTCAGTGCGTACTTTAGAATATTGTACCAATCTACTATTTAGCGGTTTATTATTTAAAATATAAATCGATTTAGACGTTAATCGATTAATTTGTACTTTGATCAAATGAATAAGTGTTCGTTGCAATTAATCAAACGATCGGATGGTTATTTTTGTTTTTGTCATTACTGTTTGAATGTTGATTGAAACGATGGCGGAATGGGAATTCCGGGGAGACTTTGTGAGCTCTGAGAGTTTGAGGAGTTGAGGGTAGAACGAGTCTGCCGGTTGCCCTCGCTGTAACGGACAAAGTTCGAACGGTCGGCTAAAATAAATGCGTTTGTCGGTGGCGCGCCCTTCCAGCCGCGATCCGAGTCGTTCCGTTAGCCGTCCGCCGCCGCCAGTGCCAGTCGCGATCCGTTTTCCACCGTCCTCCCGTCCTCGCCCGCCTCCGACCGCCTTCCGCCTGGGATGATCCAGCGCCCGGCCTCCTCCGCCGCCCCATCCGCCTCCGCAGCATTCCGCCGCTGACCCTCGCTTGTCCCGAAAGTCGACCGGCCGTCCCACGCCAACATGGACGACCCAGCCGAAACCAGGAGACAAATGGAGTGCAGCGACGTCGACGAAGACTCGGCCAAAATCGGTAAATCAATTTAATTACTTTCGAAACGGTTCTACTTCCGGAAAAAAAGTATCAAATTCAACCCCTCCCCCTTGTAAAATAAGAACGTTGATTTTTCATCTCACGACTGGACAGATCATCGCTGCCCACTGATAAACGTGACCCGTCTCGGCCTGTTTCAAAACAGTCAAAATCGATAAATTAGAAATGTTTTGATTTTTGAAAACGGCCGAAGAACGTTTGGAAACGGCCAAAATCGAGATACGTTGCGCCCTGGATGACCAAGGCCATCTCATTCATAATCTCGGGATTTATACATTTTATTTTTAAACCGTGAGTTACGCTTTTTCCGAGTTGAAACGTCGCATTTGACGAGGACGTGGTTGTCACTGTCGCCAGGCCGTCAAGGAAAAGGGACAAAACAAACCCACCATTTCGACGGCCCAATATTCAAGACCACTAATCTT
This sequence comes from Cimex hemipterus, assembly GCA_039619505.1. Lineage (NCBI taxonomy): Eukaryota > Metazoa > Arthropoda > Insecta > Hemiptera > Cimicidae > Cimex > Cimex hemipterus. Next base: position 5,003,487 of record CM077108.1, read on the forward strand.
GGACCACAACGCATGACCCAAAACGTAAAATATTCATGAGAGTCTCACCTCTCCTTTTTAATATTAACGTTGAAAATAATCGTTCGACAGGCAACTTACTTTTCTTTTCGTATGAGCTAATTGCATATTTAATCTTTCCTCTCTTAATATGGACATCATTTACATTGTCATCCTCATAGAATCAAGGACTTGATCTTCCTCTCATCATATACCAGTTCTAGATCGTGTATTCGTTAGTCATGGTTTTGTCATCTATAGTTTTAAAAAAATTTGTAACTATTCGGTTGTCTGGAAAACAATACAGGTTTTCTTTCAATTACCCCTCTATATAATAAACTGTATGTTTGATGGATTATTCTTTTGTACTATTATCAACGCTTTTTAATCCTCTTCCAAACTACAATGGTATTTTATCCCAACAGCATTTCATTACTTAGGAATAATCTTTACTAAAGGTACGTTTACATCTGACAGTTATTGCACGGTATTTATATCGGACATAAATCGTGTCTAATGTAAACAGCGAAGAATTTATGTCAGATATTTCAACCACTAGCTATTTGGGTCGACATTTCTGTAACAATCGATGGAAACATCGGGTTTAGTTGCAAGTTCAACCCGCAAAAGTTCCCCATTCATACTTTTCTGCCATTGCAATGTCGAGTAAAATGATTGGCAAAGTTGTTTAAATCTAAATTTTAATTTTAAAAACAAATTACAATTTTTATTTAATAGTAGTACTTATCAAATGATAAAAATCGCAGTTACAAAAGTCATTCTTTCACACTAATATCTTTTCTGAATTTGGTATATTGCTTTCATATAAGGGGATCAGTTTTACAACTGAGTTTTTGACAGCAGGTTTCATTCTTTGAAAAATTCCAAAATTGAACTGGATCCTCTATACTAAGCTGACATTAATTGTAGGCTCTGGCTTTTTTGCATTTCAAAACCCATTCTCAAACGTATACAGAACGTTTTTCCTTTTCATCTTTAGAACAAATACACGGAATTTTGCATTTTGATGCTTTCATCATGTCAAGATAAAATCAACTGTGTCCAGAATGAGAGACACTCAAGTATATAGGGGGAAAGTGTCCACAAAAATATATCTTGTATGTAAAACGGGTCGTACATTTATTCCAAGCTGTTCAGAGATGGTTTAAAAAATTTCAAGAGGAAAACTTTAGAAGACAAGGTTGTGGAATAATTTCGTTCCTAGATAGTGATGTCCTGCTAGTTTTGGTTGAAGAAAATGCCAGAACGACTGTTTGTAAACTTGCAGATAATCTTTCTGTTAACAAATCGACCGTCGCTGACCGACTTAAGACAATTGGAATGGTGACAATGCTCAAAAGTTGTGTTTTATCATGCATTAAACAACTGCCAAAAAAGTTGAAGTTACGAAATTTAATTATTCAAATATCTTGAGATGCGATCTGGTGTGATGTAGGTTTCAGAAAAACATTTTCTTTATCGCGCCAACGTTTCGATCTTTTATTGAGATCATCTTCAGGGCCTGGGATTTATGAACATTGTTTAAATTTATCAAATACATTTAGGATTTGCAAAAGTGAATTCATACTGTGAATGCAAAATAAATTTTATATTCAATCAAAGTGTACTTGTGCCATTCTTGCGTGTTGTATTGAGAGTACAACAACAGATTTGCTCAACACTTCTTTACCGAAACAGAAACGAACCCTTTCTGGATAGATTTTTTAAAATTAAGCTATTTCAACTATGGGGTATGTGGGTCTTTTGGGGTACAGTGTTTTAGTGTTTAAAAAAAAGGTTGTAAATATGTCAGGTTGAAATGCAGGGCTGTTGGATTTGAACCCGGGACCTTTGCCCTACAGTGATGAGCGCCATGTCATCACACAAACCGTTATAGCCACTGACACCCCCCTTTTCTAGATAGGATAGTTACTTGTGGTGAAAAGAAGATTTTCTGAGATAGCACATTCTCATGCCTCGCCACTGTTGCTAGCATCGGGTTCAATTTGTCATCCTCTTCTCTGAATCACTTCAAGTTTTTAAAAATAAAACCCTGACTAATTTCTTGCTTAAGGAGTTCTAAGGACTAAATTTTAGATTTTATGATTTTATTTTTTATTAGAAATTTTAATGATTTACAATTTTCTTTTGACTTTTTTTAAACTAGCCTGTTGAAACTGTATTTGTAATATATGGAGGAGGAGGGAAGAAAGCCTTTTTTGATTAATTGTTTATCCTCTATACACCTTTCTGACTTTTATTAATCACTTTTAGAGGCAGTTGTTTTTTAAAATGTATTAACTTATTCAAAAGTTAAATATCAGTGAAGCCGTTAGTTTGAACTAATAATTTTATAATTTGATTTTTTCCAACTGAACATATCAGTTGGAACTAAATACTTCATTGGTATTCAATCTTTGATGAAGGAGTTCCACCAAACAAAAATGTATGCCACATTTCAAAAACATCATTACTTCTTTACTTTATTTCTTTTTTATGGTTTTTATCCGTATACAAAGTAGCCACAGGCAGTTGATTCACAACCTGACCAATGAAGCTGGCCAGAGAGTTATAAAAATAGAGGAGCACATTCAATCTTCTCACGTCAAGCCGCAGAAGACCTTGTGGCCGCCTCTTTTATCCCTATCCATATCAGTGTACTTTCCATCAGATTATCATTCATTTCACATTCATGACTAGTTTCGATTTTAGTTGTCGTTCATCAGATTGATTTAACACGCAAAATATTATTTCGAGTAATTTTTTTCTCTTTTGATTCACCTTTTATAGGTTTGAACTTTCATCTTATTATAACTGTTGATTTTGGTCAGTAGACATAAATTTTGTCATAGTGCGGGATTAAACAATGCAATATCAAGCAAATATTGAAGTGGCAAACAGTTATAAATGTTTCGTTATTCTCGTTCAGACTTTGGACCATTTTGACATTCAAGGACTAAACTGTGTCATTCGAACCTCTTGACTGTTGGTAGTTAAGACATAAGTACTTTTGCGATTAAAGGTTTGTTGTATTCTACAAATCAATATATTAATTTCTAAATATTTAAAATATATATATATATATATATATATATATATTTATATATGCTTTTAACAGTGCTGAAGATGATGTGATGTATAGTTTTAAGTTGTCATCATTTCTCCCTTGTTCCACCTCTTAACGGGCCTAACACATCTCAGAACTGCTCAACTGTCAATTTTGATAAATTCCCTTTTGCCCTAAAGTGTCAATGCAACAATTTTACAGCTTACTGAAGTTGAGAAGGCAGTCAGAACCGCCGTCATTCAACTTAGGATATCTGGTGCTTGTACTTATTGCAAAGGCTCAAATGAAAAATACATTCATAAATGGTAACCAGGAAAGAGAAAACAAATGATATCTAAGTGATAGATTTGAAAAGAGCAATAATATAATACATTCACTTTTTTTTTCGGAATAATTATTTTATTTTTTCAACCTAAGTAAAAAAAGATTAAAAGATGGTACAACAGAATTTTATTCCGAAAAATGAATCAAAACCAGGTGTAGGGTGATAAGCTCAAAATCTCCACTGCTTGGATAGTGATAATTGATAATTAATAACACAATTTCCCCTATTATTACACATTTGTGTTGTGGAGTCTTTTGTTTTAAATTTATTTTTTAGTTGCCAATGAGTTTAAGTCCGGTGTTGAATTTAATGATAATAAAAATTGTTTGCTCACGAGAGGACCAAAATCTGTTAAAATTTATAAAAATGGATAAATTATAGGAACATATTTATCAAGATTATATAGGGTATAACAAAAAAAAAAATTATATAATTATGCTATTAAATATCATGTTCTGACTCTGTATTCTATTTTAGTAATGTTTCCCTTTGTATTTCCATTTTGCTGCTCTGCTGACCCACTTTGCAAAAATCAAAAGAAACTTTGGATCAATAGATTTGAGTGAAAAAGTGGGAAAACGTTAAAACATTTTAATTAAACTGACATTTATGTAAAATAATTGCAAGTTTTAAATAGAATGTATGTGTTTTACTTTTACAATTACCTTTAGAAAGACATTTACAATTTGGAAAGCTTATCAGATAAGATTCATGTTAATTTGAAGGCCATTTGTTACAAATCGTAATCGATCATTCCTGTTTTTAGATATATCATTTTACAAAAGCATGTCATGTCATGTCATGTCAAGAACCAAAAGTTAGCTCATTTTTAGATGTTAGACATGTTTAAAAAAATTGTTAACTTATACGGGTTATTGTTTCTGTATCCTTTTTTGTATCAAACTCTCTCAGAGCTGTCAGATTAAAACGACACCGATCAATTTTTGATGCATGAAAACGATGCCTTCAGATGGTAATTTATTTGATTGCAAATATTTTTTTGCTGTTGTGTTGATGTTAAAGTAATCATCTCTTGATCCACATTTCTGTGGTTTGAATGAGGAGTTCTCATCATTGACATAAAACTTATCCCCCTGGTGTTGCTTGCAACAATGCTGACAATGAGAAGGGTAGCATGATAATAATATAACTGGAGGGGGGGGGGGCAAGATGGCCAAGTGGTTAGGTTGTCCGACTTACATTTGATACATTAGCAGTTCGGCTTTGAATCCCGGCACAGCCATTGGCTTTTTTAATTGATTAATGAAAGACGGATTGTTATTTGGTCCCTCGTCCATGACACCCAACAGGTAGTTGGGCGTTAAACCATCCTGTTTGGCAGGAATTACTTTACTTTTCATAACATAACTGGGGACGTCTGTGGCCGTTATGGTTTAGGTGTTAACACAGCACTCATCACTGTAGGGGTTCAAATCTAACAGCCCAACACCGGCTCCCCATGTAATTTGATATAACCTCTGCTGTTGCAAACCCTCGTAAAAATAAAATAATAAAAATTAGGAATTTTTGCCATTACTTAAAGAACTAAACCTAGAATGTTGGTTATTTTTGGAACTAAACACCATTTATTTTTATACCATATATTTCAATTGCTTATGTATATGTAAATATATGTGTGGTCTAAAAATAAATGGTGTTTAGTTCAAAAAATAACCAACATTCTAGGTTTAGTTCTTCAAGTAATGGCAAAAATTTAAAATGTATTTAATTAAAAAAATTTTTTTTTTAATATTTTTATATTTTATTGAATTGAATCGATAATTTATATTTTATTTGAAATATTTTCACCACTAAGTTAAGTTCAAATTGTTTTAATTTTTTTAAATTGAATTAAAAGTATTAAATATTTTTAGTCACTGTCAAAAATAGTGTTACTTTAAATCCAACTTAAGTTTTCTATGTTACTTGTCATAAAACTTTGTGTTTTCACTGCATAAATGAAGTCGATATAACATGAATTTTTTTTTCTTTCTAGTCGCTTGTAAAATCACAACAGTCAGAATCCTTTTAAAAGCAACTGCAGATTTATTATAGCGTAATAAATAACTTACGAGTCGTGTAAAGGCAGTTCACAGAAATAAAACTTGCGTAAATACTTTTGTTTATTGGATTTGTTTACTTTTTATCAAAATGTGATTTCTAATTTATTAGCTGATAATACATATAATCATTTTACTTTGATTAAATTTAATATAAATTGCGTATATGTAATTACATAAGAAGTAAACTGCCTTTCTCATTTTTTTTTCTTTTTATTATTATTTACATTTAAACATTCATCTAACCATTCTTTGTTCAAAATTTATCAGAGGACTGACCACAATTCGGCTTGGCCCATCTGACAGTTACTATAGTCTGAAAATTAGACCAAGTCAAGGGCTTGCCGGCTGCACTTAATTTTCATATTTTTGCTAATTAGTTATTTGCAAGATTATTACACATGCCTTAAACATGTTAGAAGTGGAGCATAATAACTGATTACAATTGATTAAATTGTTGTATGTGCAAAGATCACAATCAAAAACAACCCTAAACCTAGTGCTTCCAATGTCAATAATACTACAATGAATATAGAAACGTGTTATATTATTATTAAAAACACTATTTATCTAGCTAAGCTTAAAATTTTGTAAATTGAGAATTGAGTTGACGTTTTCCTGTCATTTTCGTGAGGTACAGAAGAAAGAAGGTAAAAAGTCGACCATTTGTATCACTGATTGTTATTTTATTAGGAAGCCAATTTGGCGTGAGTAAAATCTCAACATCTATTTCAAGACTGCACCTCAGGTAATTGATAAAAGTAGCAATGACTAGTAAATTGTTTCATATGCAAAAACTACCCTTTTTTAAAATTTTATTAGCAGAAGTATTAGAAATACAAGGTTTTAGTTCACCACATGGAAACTCTTATTTCGTAACATGTGATTTTCCACTTAAAAAAACAGAATAAAAGTTGTTTTGGAACTTTGTGTTGTTTTTTTAAATACATTTTATCTATGTCGTCGACTGAGGTAATTACACAAAGTAATTACGACGAAGATGTTACTGATTTAATAACACCTTGCAATTTGACAGTCGATCCAGTGGTAATCCAAGGTAAATGTCAGCATTTTGTGAAAGACGATTGGCGTTATTCGCTCCAATCTGTGCCTGTAAATGAAAAAGAGATCTTAGCAGAGGTTTTCATCTTTCATTATGAACTCTCAGGCTACAAAAACAACAGTTTCCACATGATACTACATAAAGTGTTTCGCTGCAGTTGCAATGTTGGGATTATTATTTTATTTTTTATTTTTTTAACTTAATAAATTAGATTGTCGATCAAAGAGCAAAGTTTTGTGTAATCAATTGAAATTGGGTTGAAGGTAACCAGTATCCTGATATTACTCGATTAATATGATATTTAATTGTGCTTAAAATTTGGGTTATAAATTTGTTTCGATGGTTTATTACTTATAATATTGCTTTCATTCTTATTGTAAAAAGTTGATAATAGTTTACAGATTTACATAATACATTTAACTTGGTTGCATTAAACATGACTTTCAATTTATTTGTTAAATCCATCAATGTAGTTGTAGGCAAATTTAGCAACTTGATAATTGTCATTTAATACAGAATTTCATGTATAATGCAGCATATAAGAAAAATAAATTTTATTATGTACATCTATTTAGTTTAAATGCTTTATAAGCAAAGATTTTTGGTTTTACTGCGTTAACAGATTATGAGAGCCTAATTGATTGTTTTTTTTTCCAGATGTCCCTGACGAAGGTGCCAGGATTTGTGTGATCGGAAATCTTTCTAATGACGAGTCTGTTCTTGAAGCTGCCAGGGTAACCAGATTTATTTACGCAGAGTGCTTTGAGGCCAGTCCTTAACTGGCTGGAATTGGTAGTTATTCAATTATTTACACTGTTCAAAAGGTCAACAATCAAAAGGCGGCTAAAATAATAAAACTTATCTTTTGACAGATGTCCGATAAAACAATAAAATCAATCGGTTTATCCGTAATCTGTTTTACGGTGACCTACTGTGATCAAATTTACATCACCAGAAGTAGTTCATTAGGGTAGAGCTAATTAATGTTTTCTTTTATTCAATGATCTGCAAAATCAGATTATGCATCTAGCTCAATCGTCTTACTCATTATAAAACAAGAATATCTTCTTTACTTTTTTCTTTAATTATTTTATTATTCAGTATTCACCACCTTGAATATTTAATCATCTTTTTTCATGTCAGTTATCATACAAATATGTAATATCTCATTAAAGATAACATGATAATATTCCTGTTCAAACAGACAGTTGGCTTGGAATGTTACTATCCTTATTTAATTACTGTTATAAAAAAATGTTTTATTACTTGAGCTTTCCATATTTTCCTATATAGTATGGTGTGTTTTTTCATATAATTTTATTCGAAATGCTAAATATTTAAATTAAATTATAATCTAAGCAAACTAGACTTCTTACTGTCTTTTTCTTCAAAAATTAAGAAATCGAATCAATGAGTAATTGAAACATTTTCTTTCACTCTGGGTTCACAATGCTGTGCTTGTTCATTGACCAATAAAAACTGTACATTTGCACTTACCATTGTGTTAGGGGACAGAATTTCACGATAGTTCAATGGGTAGGGCATTAAAATAGTAAAATCATTCATTTGAGTCCTGCTTAACATTTCATCTCAAAAAAAAAAAACAATTAACAATTTTTAAAAAAAGTTAAGTATTATAAGATGGCCAGAATGGGGATTACAAGATATCCACACCTTTAACACACCAAAGATTTTTCAATCTTTTCTTTCACTCGAAGGTTCTTTGTCAAATTCACTGGACGTACTTTTATAAAAGAGCAAAGTTAAATGCTACTTTGAAACTTTTTCTCTCTGACAATGCCCATTTTTTTAACTGCTTGCAAAAGTTAAAAGTTAAGCTTTTCCATTCTGTTTTATACAATCTTCGTCCTTCACTCCACTAATGCTCTTAAAAGAAATCTTGTGTCGATTCTAAATTTGTCGAGCCAACTGGAAGATGTTTACAATCCATGTGCCATTCATGTTTCGCAATTTGTAGGGTCTTTTCTCAGAGAAGCGGGCCAGAAAATTTTACGAGTCTGAGTATGGCAAAAAAAGAAATCAAATACGCCTTGTTCAACCAGACGTTTCAGGAAATATCTGTAGGGTTGGTCATTCCATGTTTTTAAAATTGCATTTACTTGGGTCCACAAATGGAAAACTTCACAACCAAAACTTAGTTTCTCATTTTGACTTCAATTTCTCTCTCTCTCTCTCTCTCTCTCTCTCTCTCTCTCTCTCTCTCTCTCTCTCGTGTCAAAGGCACTGAAGAAACAGTTAAACATATTTTCAAAGTGGAATACCCAAAACTTGGGAATATTGGTAAAATATTGGAAGGCAAACAAAACAGGTGAAATGACTTCTCTGGAAATATTCATTTTCTGAAGGCTGCTGTCAGAGTTTTCAGTCAGAATATAGTCGAAAAAGTTGTCTGCAACTAATATTGGAAGTCTCCGCATTATAAAAGATTTTAATATAAAGAAACTAAGGGGTAGACAGGAATCAAAATTTGTCCATTAGGGGAAGTTTCACTGAACCAACAAACTGTTAATTAATGATATTCACACGAATTGGTTTGTTCTCTACTAATTAGTTGATTTGAGCAGGTATTTGATATTATAATTTTGGATATTGGTTGTGGATTTGAGCCCTGATCATAACTCAACTTTTCATATCGACTTGCTTTGCATCATTTAGTCTACAATAAAAAATAAATGTACAATGAATAATTCAAGCTCTAAATAGATGCTTTCCCCCTGTTTAAATTGCTTCTGACTTAATTTATGATGTTAATTTTTTTAGGTTAAATGCACTAATTTCATGGTCTGCTTGACCAATTAATATATTACAATTAATTAAGGTTTTGAGTTGAAATAAAAAAGTCAATGGCACGAGCGGGATTTGAACCCACGATCTTCAGTTAGATACGCCGCTGCTTTACTCCTTGAGCTATCGTGACCTTGAAACCCTCAGACATCAACTTCCCATTCAACAACACCTTTTGAGTTTTCCCTCCTTTTTGCCATTTTTATCTTTTGTGGGTTCAAATCCCATTCGTGTCATTGACTTTTTTTTAAAACTCAAAACCTTAATTATTTGTTCAGGTTGTTAATCCGTGAAGAGTCTGGATCAAGGTATGATCTTGAAGAAGAAAAAACTCGGTTGTTAATGCCTTGCTTTCTCATTTTTGAAGGTCATTGTCAGGGCAAAACAATCTTAAATGTATACGGATTGACATATTAATTTTTATTCAGGTGATATCAACTATTCTTGAGGACAGTCCCGGTCCTAATATTACCAACATCTGACACAATCACACAGATACATTCGATACTTCCAAAATTTAAAAGTTGTTAATGCTATTCACTGTTCTGTTCATAAGCTTAGGAAATGTTTGGTTGCTGTTACAATATAATTATGTGGTGAAATTGTTTTCTTGATTAAATATTGAAAGTGATTCTTTATTTCCCAATGTGAATCATTTTTGCTCCTTATTAACTAAAAATTTTCAGTATTAACGAGTACCAATCTTTTGGGAGGGAAAAGCTATGCAATAATTTTTAAAATTTATATTAGTTGATGTATTCATTGATAAACAGTGTTAAAATATGATAGGAAAACTACCAATTTGTGATTGGAAAGAAAAAAAAAATCCCAAGTTCCAATTTCCTGTTAATTATATGAATAAAATTGTAGGCTTTCAATGTCCCCGTCGAAACGTCTCTTGATGGATCAGAGTGGATTGATAGTGCAGTTTATTGCACAGTTTTTGTATTGGAAGAGTTTTCTGGCCCTATATTTGACAGGCTTAAAGAGAGGGGCCACAGGTACTTATACTTTTTACACTACACTTAATTAGTTGTTTTAATTACATTTTCAATTCTAGAATACTTGGACCGACTGCCCTCAAAGAATTGTCAAAAGACAATGCGCCTTTGCCTGATAACCCAAGGCCTCTTTATAGCACATCTATGAAAGGAGTTGTAGTGTGCTTCACCGGTTTCCGGAAAAAAGAGGAACTTGTAAGTATTTAGAAAAAAAATAAATAAATAAAAACAAAAAACCCTACATATATTAAATATTTCTTTATTAGGCACGTCTTATATTGCTCATACACAACATGGGCGGAAGCATACGGAAAGAGATGATTGGAAAAGTTACCCACCTTATTGCTAATTGTTGCGGTGGTGAGAAGTATCAATATGCAGTGGCTTTTAGAGTTCCTATAATGTCTTCAGAATGGGTTTACAACTCTTGGGCAATGAGGGCACAAATCGGATACAATGCACATCAAAATGGATTGGTAAGTGTAGTTATTTTTGTCAATGCTGGCTGTTAGATTGGCTACAATTAATAACTCTCAAAGTCTATTCCTATAGAAATTTAATTTTCTTTTTCTTGTCAAAATTTACTACTTTAATAAACAGCTACAGGGCTTGTGAAACTGCAAGAACCAATCACCTTCACCGTTGACCTGACTCAAAACAGTATATCCAGCAACATCTTTTTGGGGCTTTATACTCCTATCCTAGCTCCAATTACCTTTGAATCCCTAACGCTGAGTCAGACAATCTTTTCTCCGGCAATCGTGCTCCCACAGATTTCGAGAATTCGGCAACAATCGTTTCCATTCTATTTTGTTTTCTATAATTTGCAAGGCCTGTTGTTTAATTAAACTTTTAAACTAAAACCCATTCAATTCCATTGGCTAACACTCACACTGCCATTGGTAAAAAAACGAACATGACCTGTTGTTGCTGGTCTTTTTAAACCCAATATTTGTTTAATGTTTTTCTTAAAATGTTTATTTATTTACGTGCACAGGTGCCACAAATAAGATTTTTAATTTGTACGTTCGAAAAATATTTTGTTTTTATAAAAGTTTTTCGGATCTCATGAACAGCTTATACATTCTCAATTTTCTGGTAGCCACTGAATATTTACCACATATAAATTGATTACATTTATCACATCTGGTAAAATATTGATTGTCATTACCAGAGCAGATTATCAATCAAGCTTTTTCAGTGAGCAGCTGGTTCTTCTAAAATTCTTTTTTTACTTTCCATTCATTCGGTTCAACCACTAAGATGTGGTTGCATGCAATTTTATTTTCTTCTGTTCTTTAATCAATCATTTTAAGGATGTTACTAGCAAAATACTATAAAAGGAATCTACCTCAGAGCTTATGGTCCAACTTGTTGATTAAAGCAGTTTGTTTGGCACAAACTGAAAAACAAAATTGTCTACAAATTGAGTTTAACTATTACATTTTTGTTCAAATTTTTCAAAGAAAATTACTTTATGTTAAAGAAAGGCCCGTTTTAGCATGATGGAAACGCAGGTTAATGGAGGATAACCGGACAACATTAGTGGGAAATAAAAAAACATTTACTGGGTCTTAAAAGATATGCGATGTCAGTGCGAATGTTAAAAATTTCCTGTTTTGTGTTTTGAGAGGCAATGTATTCCAGATAAAAATGAAACCATGCTTATGAATATTCTTCTCATTATTTGAATTGTTGCTTAGTGCATTTTGAGGTAAACATGGGGAAAAAATTCTTTTCGGTAATTTTAAAATGACAACATACATGGTGTACATAGTTTATAGCTGTTACCAAAACATTGCCATTTGATTTTTAAGAGTAATCGATGATATCTATATAATACATTGGGTTTCCTCCAGGCTGAACATAAGCTCAAACCTTTCCATGGTGCCAGGGTTTGTTTTCTTGGATTTCCCGAAGAGGAAAGGAAGCACATGGCAGATATTTTAGTTGAAAATGGAGGCGTGCCAACGGATATTCAGGATCCACTGTGTTCTCATGTTGTAAGTATAAGTTAATACTTCACCGATAGCTTCAGTTATTGCATGTGGTTGTTCAAGATAAATACTGAATATGCTGCAAATTTTATCTTAAAAATTAACACTCACGGTGAAATCGTGTTGGTAAAAGGCTCAAAACAAACTTTGGCGATTTTGTGGTTTGTTTAATATTTTAACAAAATGCTGGATTGGCCATGTACATCATTTTTTTACCCTTCAAATGTGATTGTTTGAAATGTTTCTAATCAGTTTCATTGCGGGAGTGGTTGAAATTTTAATTCCCAGCTGAAAATGCAAATTGAAACAAATCTAAAAAAATTGTATATATTCATGTTGTTTTTTTAACTAATACATGCACAAGTAAAATTTACATATTTACAAAGTGCAATGCAATAATAATTTCACATAAATAATTAATCAAAAGGAAAGAATTTAAATAATTTTAAATCAAATTTTTTGTTTGCTTTATAGATGAGAAAACAAGGATAAATTTATATTTGTTAGTAATCTTATTGGGGCGGGGGGGGGGGTACAATAGGTTGAGACAAGAAATCAAGCATGCTCACTTACACTTTGACTTAATTGCTTGCTAATGTGAAGGACAAAGCACTCCTCAAAAATATTGCATTGAGCTCATTATTATTTAATTTTTTTATATATATATAACTTTTGCTTTGCAGTTTCTTTTCTTTCTTGTTATTACTAAACTTTACAGGTTTTGGATAGTGCAGAAACATACGATGTCCTTCAGAAGGATTATAAATATTTGACGAAGAGGCGAAGGTGCGGGTCGGAGTTGTCCCCCTCTCATAACCTAGAGCTTTCGATCCAAGACCCCCACAGCTGTTCTACCCCCAAGACCCTTGCCACTAATATAACATCTGATGTCCACCACGAAAAGTCTGTTGTTACAGCCGAATTGACTGAGACTATTGAGGTCCTATCACAAGACCAAGAGGAGAACATTTCTCCAAATTCCGACATTAAATGCCCTATTCAGGCTAAGAGATTTAAAATGTCTCCTGGCCCGGAAAAGTTGCATTTCAAGACGCCGACAAGGCTTAATATAGTACGAAGGTCCCTTAGATTTAAAACCTCGAGCGTTTTGTCCAAGTGGATATCTAGCTTGGATGTGAGCATGGGGGCCAAAACCGACCCTCCTCCTCAAGTAAATGAACAAGGAAAAGACCCTCCAAATCAGACTGAAGTGAAAGAAGAGTATGGCATGAATTCTATGGTATTGTTTTATTAGTTATTATCTCATTATATTTAGTTTTAAATCAGTGTTTATTGTTTATGCCATTTACTGATTTGAAGCTAATTTAATTCTATAAGCTAACCCCATATCATATTTCTTGTTAATATCATGACATCTTAATCATTACAGGCCTGGGATTTCATGCAGAAACATTTACCACTTTATGTGCATGCTTGTGGCATGAGAATTAAAACATTACTAACTTTGTATTATAGTTTTTTTTTCTTTTCTTTCTACTCTGGCTTTATTTTTCCATCTTTTACTGCTGAAGAACATTATACCAAATAATGGAATATGTTGTTGGGATAGCTTGTAGAGGTAACTGGTTCCATACTTCTTTTTCACTCTCTCTTTTGGCGATGAAAGCAAAATATAGACCGTGCGTAATGTCACTATTAATAACAAATGCAATTATATATGTATAGTTACTGTATATAATGGTATGTTGCAATTTATATATACGTTCAAGACACTTCTAATATATTATATTTTCGTTAGTAAAACAAAAATCTAAATTAATTATTATCTCTATGTAATTTAACGTTTTCTTACATGTCTAAACTTATGTTTCATTCTAAATATGTTATTGACTTCTTTCATGTTGTGACAAAATGCTTTATGATTTTGCAGGGGGCATTATGAAGTATTTATTATTAGAATGTATCTTTTACTTTTCCTGTGTTATTTCTGCACAATTTTCAGGGAGAACAAAAATATTATTTTAAATGCATGTTGGAAAAAAAAAAAAATGCACAAAGGATAATTGAACAAAAGTTAATTCGAGTGTGGTTAAGGTGTAATGATATGTTTTTAATTAAGACTCCTCTGATTCAATTAACTAATGATATTTCATAGTCTTTAAATATACAGTGAAATTTCCACATAATGGACGCTCTTTGGAAAATGAATTGTTGTCCGTTATACAGAGGGTCCGCTTTTGGGATAAGAGTGAGAAAAAATGCTTAGTATTACAAAGTGGGCCACTATGGGGGTTACATTATAAATTACCTTTAAAACAGAATTTTTACTCTTTTTTATGGCCAGAAGGTTTTTCAAAGTCATTGAGTATACTTTTGGATGGGAAAAAAGTTAATTTGGAAGTACTCTAAACAAATAAGGCCATCTCGGTGCAGTTAAATATATTTTGGGGCTTAAAATAGATGATTGGGGCTTTAAGTATCACCATCCATTTTGAACAACCTCGGTCCTTCATACCACTAATAGCCTTAAAAGAAATCTTGTACCGTCTTATAAATTTGCCTTCTCCACCTGAAGATGATTTAAAATTGGTTTGCGCTAAATGCTTTACAACTTCTAAGGCCTTTAATTGGTAGTAGTAGTTTTACAAGCCTGCACATGGCAAATAATTCAAATACATTTTGGTCTACGGCCAGACCAGAGATGTTTTTTGGGGGAAAATCTGTGGAATTGGTCATTCCGTGTTTGTAAATTTATTTAAAAGTTCCTGTTTGTATTTCTTGCCTGTGTCTTAATCATGGAAAACTTTGAGGACAAGCCTCTACAATTATTTTTCACTTTCAGCCACGTTAATTTTTTTTCTTTGAGTGTCAAATGCACTGATGAAGTGCCAAATATTCACAAGGCGGCTTAAAATCTAGAAATATTGGGAAAATATTGGAAAGTGAACAAAATACATAGGGGAAATGGCATTTCTTTGAAAGACATTCATTTTCTGGAGGCTGTTTTTTGCTTTTGGGAGTCAGATTACAGTCAAAAAACGCTGTCCCATCCATTTTATTGGGAGTGTTCATTTTATAGATTTTAATGTGAAGAAACTAAAGGGAGATCGTCGTGGAATCAGAGTTTGTCCATTAAGGGAAGTTTCACTGTATTCAAATTAAAACTCGTAGGCAAATAAACAATGATTATTTTGAATACTTTATTATAATTTTAATTTAGTTAAAAAGTTGGTCTCCTTGTTGAACCAAAAACAAATTCTATACTCTTCTATTGATTTATTAAATTAATATATATCAGAGTTAGATCAATTCACAAACAGCTGGGCGGCATCAGTTCAGGTCCTTAAATCCATTTGGCATATGGCTGTTAATTCAAATGCGCAAGTTTTAATTTTTTTAAAAATCCCAATAAGAAACGCAAGTCATCCCCAATCAGGGTCTAATTAATTGTAAAAAAAATTTAACATTAACATTATATGGATAACTTGGAACAAGCTTAGTATAGTACCATAGATAATAATTTAAGAGAAATTAAACACTTTTAAAAAATTGGGAATCCTTAATTAATGGTTTTGTCTAGACTAAGACTTAATCAAAGACTTTACATACATGGTTTTCTTGTGGCTAAAGAAACATGTACATCCATGCCATGCAATGCAATATTCATTAAATGTCTTTTAATAGGATTTATACCCATTTTTATAACAAATAGAGACTCTGTTAACCTACCAAACAATCTAAATGATATATTAAGTTACAAATTTTCCTGTTCCAATAGCTTATACAAATTCCTTATAATTTCTAACTTTCCCAAGGAAAAAACTTAAAAATTGTCACCCTAAAAAAATTTAGTTTTAAATTTATCCAGTGGTCAAACAGTTTATACACTTTGATTAATCACATTCTAATAGATTCACAGTGTATGGGTAGGGGGTGTTTTGGGGTGGACCATTTAAAGGTAGTGTCCACAGAAGTGTTCTCCAAAGAATTACTACGAATTTTTTGGGAAAGAATTATAAATCGGTTCACATAAGTGCAACCAGAAGCAGAAATCTTCCTTGCTGAAAGGAAGGAAGTGATCTGTGCACGTTTCTGTGTTATTGGCGGCTAGTTAGGTCCCATGCAAACCACAATCTGCGGTATCACTGTCTTTTCCAAGTGTTGTGTCGGCTCTGTTTGAACTGCTTTAACAGTGAAGAAGCTGTTCCTGCCAAAGATTAGAAGGCAATTTCTAAAGATCATTAAACAAAAATGTCAAAACGAGAAAGTATCATTCCTGAAAAATTGAAGAAAAAACGTACTGTAATCTGTAAAAATTGAAAAATGCAAATGAGTGTAAATAGATGTAAAAGTTTCCAGAACTTTTGGAACAGAAAGAATATTTTTCTGGATTCAGTTCTACAGAACTGAATGGAAATGTTGGTTGTTTGTGAATTGATTTAAGCCAGAAATGTAATTGATTAAATGCTTTCCCTGAAATAATGTAAACTATTATGTTTACAAATTAAGACATTTTTAAAGTTTGGCTTTTTTTAAATACTATTTTAGGTTGTTGATGAATCAACGACAACTACAGCACCTTCTCAAGCATCTTCAAAGGCTCATGTTGTCAAAGCAGAATGGTTTTGGATGTCAGTCCAAAATCAAGGGTGCATGGCTGAAATTGACCACTTTTTCCAAGAGGTAATTATCTTTGAAATTAACACTTATATTAAGAAATTGCATAACACCAATTTGTCGATAAAGGTCATGCCTAGTACACCAAATAATAAGGATATCAGTGGATCTTCGGTATGTCCGTAGATTGAAAAATCGGATAGATAAAATGAAATGATTGTTTTACTGTGACATGTTACAGTATGTGGGGCGAGTGACTCCAGGGCTTTCAATCGGTTCGACTCCAGGGTCTTCAGTCAGGGCACGAAAGAGAAAAAGGCTGAGGGGTTGTCGCTTGCCAGGTAGCAGTTCGCCCGCTTTGACATCTCCAATTCTTGAGCCTGTTAAACGGAGATCTTCCATCACCGATGCTACTCTTCTTAGTTGTAGTGGGTCCTTCCTCGATGCGAGTCCTCATCCAGATTTGGAAGAAGGTAACAGACTTCCCTTTTGCTAGTTTTTCTAAAAAATATTTTTTTAAGTAACTGAGTCTTATAGAAACTGAAGCTGAAGGACCTGAAACACCAAGAAAAAATCTGAGTGCGAGGCATCAGGTCTTTTTAGAACTACTTCAGACAGAATCAAATTATGTAGGAATTTTAAGCACAATTATGAATGTAAGTTTTTTAAGCGTTTCAAAGGGGGTTTGTTTATGGCAGAAACACTAAAATAAGGGCTGTATATTTTCAGCTTTTCAAAGCACCTCTCGAAGAGATGCTTGAAGGAGAAGATCAGTTGTTAAACGCCACAGAACTTAAAATAATTTTTGGTAATCTACCACCAATTTACCATACACACTCTTGCATGTTGGAAGAACTGCGGCATGCAGCGCATAACTGGAAGGAAGATATCTCAATCGGGAATATTTTCAGGAAATATGTAAGCACTAAGCAGACTAACTTGATAGAATATTTCTATAATGGGCTTTGGTTTTAGGCCACCGATCTTGTAAAAGCTTATCCGCCTTTTGTAAACTTTTTTGAAAATACCAGGGAGATGTTGATCAAATGTGATGAGTCGAAACCGAGGTTTCACGCTTTTTTGAAAGCAAGGCAAACTAGAGCTGAATGTGGACGGCAAAGTCTTCAAGAGTTGCTGATACGACCTGTACAGAGACTTCCGAGTATATCGTTACTTCTAAGTGGTTAGTGAAGTTCATCAATTCAAAGTAAAACTTGTAAAAGTGTCCATCATTATTTTAACTTTTTTTACCACGATGATACATACAAACGATGAAATCCTTTCTTGGTTAAATTCAAAACTAGATAGTGTTCATGTGTTGATCAAACAATTTTATTTCTTAGATATGCTGAAACATACTAGCAAAAGCAATCTTGATCATTCAGCCTTGGAAAGTGCTTTGAGCTCAATACGGGAAGTCATGACTCATATTAACGAGGACAAAAGAAAAACAGAAGGACAGATGGTCATGTTTGATATTTTTAATGAAATCGATAACTGCCCTGTAAATATAGTTTTATTTATTAAATGAAATTGAGTATTGTTTTAAATTAATATTTTTTCAGCCTCATTTGGTGTCATCCCATCGAAACTTTATTTTCCGTTGTGATGTAATCGAGCTGAGCGATGGACTTAGTGGCCGCGGGGACCCACTTGTTCTCTATGTTTTTTCAGATGTAGTTGAAGTAAGTTAAAAAAAAAACAATATTGTAAATTATGTAAGAGCAGGTATCATAAATTCTTATTTTGTCTAGATATGTAAAAGGCGGTCGAAAGCATTCAATTCCCTTAAAAGCCCGAATACGAATATTACCGGAAAGCTTACAAATGGAAAGCCTTACAAACACATAAAACTAATGCCTCTTTCAACGATAAAGCGCGTAATTGATATAAAAGAGACTGACGGTGAATATTCAAATGAAGCAGTTGTAATAAACAACTTTTAAAATTACCGACCTTTTCAGATTGCCACAAAGTTTTTGCCTTAATGTGCCGATCCACACAGGATCTGAAAGAAAAACTTTACTCTTTTAAAATTACCGATGATGAAGTCGAGAAAATGTCTTTTCTTAAAACTCTCTGTCGGCAAACGGCCTACAATGCATGTAGAGCTGATGCTGTAAGTAAACATGTTTTTTTACTTGTATTTTTACTTTATAATTCTCAGTTCACGATACGTTTTTAAATGTATCATTTTCTAAATAATACAAATATAAAATTGTTTAAATATTTCTAATGTATTTATATATATTTGTTCTCAGGAAAATTTCCTTGCTTCATTGGATCCACAAACTTTGGATATTGAAACAAGTGATGTAGGCCTGGGGACACTTGGGAAAGCCTTTAAGTTAGTAAATCTATTTATATAATTTAATCTTCTAGTGCTTGTTCTATGCGCCTGTTATATCATTATATTATTACTACTTTTATTAAATCATGAAATTATTTTATTTTTTGTTAAGTTTCATTTGTGGAAATTTGTAATTTTTAGTATCATGAAAATATACACTTGTTGCCTATTTTGCTAATTGTGCCTTTTAACTCTCCCATCTGTTTTGCACGCTGTCACGTCGAAAGACTTCTGCACTGTTTTTATTTACTGCACAAATTACTCTGTGGCGGTTGCAAATGGGCCTGAATGTGTGAGAAATGTCTGAATGCAAATTTCAGGTTTGCGACGAGGACGAGGCTGAAGGTTGGCCGGGCGCTGAGCTTTAATAAAACTCCGAGCAAACTCAAACGCGCCATGTCAACTATGATGTCACCTTTTGGATCTACGACAAATCTTACCCCAGCGACCCAACTGGCTCAGATGAGGTTAGCGAGCTGTACAAATATAAATGTAAGTGTACTTTACAAAATTTTGCTTTTTCTTTTTAAAACTCGGAACAATTCCGTTACGTGGCTATCAGTTATGTTGACTGTTAAATCTTTATGTATCTTATTTCATTGTTCTGTGCACGCTTAAAAAATATTTCTATCCATTCCATCTTTCTGCTTGTATTATTAGCAGTTAATTTTGATTTAAAAAGAAGGGAATAGTTATTAATATAGTTATATTGTGGAATCATTTTTGGACTGTCTGAGGCTTTTATCGTGTTAAGATACATTTCATCATTTTGCCTTCTACAGACTAAGTGATGCAGTAAAAAATCAAGCTGAAAATATTAAAATTGTAATTAACTCATGACAGAAAATCCAATGCTTATTATTTTATCATATTACCCACAATTCCATAGACAGTGACAATCAAAAACGCACTTATAAAATGTATTTTATATTTACAAAAAAATACTATATTTTATGAAAGTGTGTTTTTGGTTATCTCTGACAAGAATAAAGTGGATAATAAAACAAAAATATTATTTTAATAACAACTTTTTGAAGAAAAATAACAATATTATTAAATTTTGGTTTTTTTAAATGAAGTTTGTTCATATTATCTGAAATCATTTTTATTATAGCGATTTTTAAAGTTGACGCCAGACATAGAATTCAGTGAAATAGAAATAGCTGTTTCCTCATGTCAAATTCAAACATATCGCTAGGTCTGATAAATTTAAAAGATTTTTTACAGCATTTTTTTATGGATTTGAATCCTTGACCAAGGATGCTGCGGGTCAAAAAAAATCTTTTGTTTGGTACTGATTGTTGCAAATCTTTCTGAAAGTTTGCACAAATTTGTGTACAAACATTTCATCTTTAAGGCTATGAGAAAGTCTCTTGTTGTAGATTAATAACAACTTTTTTCCTGCTCTGAAGCACAAGTAATGAATTTTTTTATGACGGCTCATAAACTCAAAATAGGGTATTCCTTAGAATCTGTCGGTGAACATAAAATGGGTTCGCCATCATTTAACCGCTTTAAGACATTGCTGATATGTTTGTATAATGTCAGAATGGCCGTTAGATTAGTAAAATGAATAAATACTATTTTATTAAAACTTGCAAATTTAAGTCACAAACGACTTCTCCCACATTTAACAAGAAAATAAGTGTTCATGAGTTAAAAAAAAAAATATATATATATACATATATGATGTGCTGATTATTTGGAAACCGTGAGATGAGTTCTGGTATGACATAGGTTTTAGAAAAATATTTTTTGCATCGTATAAATCCACGTTTTTACACATCCCACTGTTAAATTTAAAAACAATGTTTTGTAAATCCCAGGCCCTGAAGATGATCGCAATAAAATTCAGAACATTGGCACAATAAAAAAATAGTTTTTTTAAAGCCTAGGTCATACTAGACCACATCTCGCGATCTCCGAATAATATATATATATATATACAAGCAGCTCTGATTAATTTGAAACTTGATCATTTTAATTTCTTGATGATTCAAATTCCTCAGCAGAAAGAGAGCATTATTCCTGTAGATCAAAATTGAACCACTTCCTCTCTTTATAATTTGAATTTTTACCTTACAATTTTCCTCTGTATATGTTCCACGTACAGCTTACTTCTTTGTACTATGAAGTTTCTTAGAATTTGGTCTTATTTATGTTCAGCGGTCAGTGTCGATGTGTTCTCAGGACTAATTATTTTGGAAACTCACTTGGGGAAAGGACATCAGGCCACATTGAAACAAAAACCAAACTGTGCTTTTTTAGATAATGCATAATAATGTTTAATTTTATAATTGAACTATTAACTTTTAGTATGCTTTTTATATGTACAATTTAAGTAAGAACTTTTACAAGTGGACCTATTCTTTGATTTCTTTTCTTCTCTTGATAATTCAAATGATTTTTGTGTTTCCTTGAGTTTTGAATTAGCCAACATAAAATTTTATATATATAAAACCCATTCCACCCTGGGGTTATATTTCTTCTATGCTTATGCTTGATAGCATGTAGTCATGGTTAGATCATTATATCTATTTGCTCTTGCTTTTGATAGGAATTGGTTTTTGGAAAAAAAAATTATTTTTTATCTGTATGGTCATAAAAATGTCATGCCATGACTATTTTGTAAAACAATTTATTAAATTCTCATTACAATTTTTGAGTAATAACATTTTTCTCATTTGATCCATTTGACATCTTAATCATATTTTTTGAAATGTTTTATTAACTGCATCACTTAGCCTCAAGAATGGAAAATAGAATTTTTTGGTTTAAACTGCTCAAAAATGAATAGGGATATTGTCATTTTCACTAGCATTTTTATTATGCTGTTTTTTACTGAAGGAAAATTTAATTAAGAGATTTTGAAAAATAAAAGGTTTTAATTTCAGAATTTTGTTTATTGGATACAATTGTTTTTAAACTACATACACAATGCCCTCTGTTAGCTACAACCTCTGTGGACCTGTTGGTCATACTTTTAATAAGTATTGAGATATTGTGAGATGCGGTCTGGTGGTCTCATGATATCTCAATAATTATCAACTAACGGTCACTAATCTCTACACACTTTTAGTAAGGTTGTCACTAATTTCATAGGGTCCATTGATATTGCAAGGCTGCACTCAGTTGTAGCAGGGACAACTGTCTGTAAATGGTGATGGGAAATTCCCTGGTTTTTAAACATTGATGAACAACTCGGCCTTTATGAGGTCTAGCATTGTCATCCGAAAGTCAAAAACCACAGTCAACGCATCTCTGATTTAGTGACATATCCTCAGTAATTTATGAGATTGCCTTCAACAATATGGAGTCCAGTTTGTCCTCCAGTGTAAATCCCAGCCCATTATACTGCTTGCTCAAATGAAGGGGGCACGAACTAGGCCATTGTACATAGTCCCTTTCTTTTGGCAGATTCTTTGGCACCTGTTATTTGTACAGACAGAAATGTGACTCATCAGTAAGCATAACACATTCCAATTGGTGTTCCCTTGTAGGCGCTCGCTGCACCATATTCTCTCGAGTCGCTGGTGGCGGGATGTTGCTGCAGGTTGTCTCAAAGGGAGGGGACATGCAATGCGAGGCCAACTTTGTGTTGTGATTAAGGCATTGATAAAACAACTTGTTCTTCATTCAGGATCTGGCAGGCACTAGGATTCCATCTTGCACAATTCTGTCCTATCTTAGCGTAATGCGCTGAATTCCACTACACTGGCACTTCCAGTCTGATGGAATCACGCTAAATCCTGGCGGACTACGCTCTGAGAAACGCTAACTGCCTCTGTCATATCCACTTGCTGGTGACCTCAATGACTCATTCTCATACTTATATTGTGAACTTCCGGAACCATGTCTTTCCATGGTTAAAGAGAATATAACTGTATTAAAATGGAGAAAAGACAAGAAAAGGTGTTTGTTTACAAAATGAATAATCTTCATGTTTAATATTCTTAAGTAAATCCATTATTAAAAATGAGGATTGATATTTGTTCACTATTTCCGTGGTCCGCTCGACCAATTAATATATCACAATTAATTACGGTTTTTAGTTGAGATGAAAAAAAAAGCTAATGGTACCAGAAGGATTCGAACCCACGACCTTCGGCTAGATATGCCGCTGCTCTACCACCTGAGCTATCGTGACCTCGATCCACTCGGACATCAACTCCCCATCTCGTAAGGTGAGGTTCGAATCCCTCTCATGCCATTAGCTTTTTTTCATCTCAACTAAAAACCGTAATTAATTGTGATATATTAATATTTGTTTGTTTTCGGTTTTTATTTTCTATTAAAGTTCATTGTTCCGTATTAATTTTTGAGCAGTGTAGTATTTAAGAAATTTGTTTGCAAATGGTGAATATACAAATTTATGCCAAGATCATTAATTGAATGAGGATGATATTTTAAAAAGTGTGATTTTTATGCTGTTGAGAAAAAAAGGTTGATTTTCGCTCTATGCATGGAAACTGGTCAATTTCTCTCTCTACTTATTCAGCAGTTTAAAATAAAATTTACTTGCTTAATACCACCAAATTTGTCTAGTAAAATGTAATTATTGCATATTTATTTTGTCATTAATAAATTATTATGCTTGAAGGATAAATTTACGTATCTAAGAAGAACTAGAAAAGTTACTTTGTAAAAGTCCTGGAGTAGTTCTTGACATGAAAACAAAAAAATGTATTTTACTAATAAGCCTGATAAATTAATGATTTATTAATTTAATAGTAATATATTAGCGATTATGAATAATTATTTTTAGTTCAAATATTAACCCTTTGAATCCCCTTAATCCTTAAATATTGTAACAATGCGGTGATCGGAATGCTGATATTAAGAACAATGCGTATGATAAACAATTGATGGATTGCTACAAAATATCATTTATCATTGTCAAGGAATTTGTATAGAATGTTAAATTCAGTGAGTGACGGTGAAAAATGGTTTTTGCCCAGAATACAATAGGTTTTATTTCGTAGCACTGGAAAAGCCTGAGAGCTTCTCACTTTGAAGCGTCGTCTTCAATAAATATATTCTAAGTCAAAATAATTTTCTAGATGTAAGCCTTCACTCGGATTGTCTGTTATACTTGATTTTACGATACTTGGGAGGACTGTAACACCGAAGTAGATAAATTGCATTTGCTGCTAATTGCATGGCTACGATGTAGACTAAACGATTTTGATGCATGACTAAATCTTTTATAACATAAGAATTTGAAAGGTAAGAAGCTTTTTCAATTTTCTGTATATACTTAATTAGAAATTCCTACTCTGTACTTATGTAATCTTTTAAATAAGATAGAGGCTCAAATAAAAGATCTTGTCAATTTGAAATATTTTTGCTAGTTGAAAGAACCATTGGAATCTGATGTTTGTGGAAGTTGAAGTTATAGTGTAATTGACTTTTCTGTATGGCATGATTTGATTTAAGAAAAAAGGATTTGAATATTAAAGACGTATTAACAAGTTTTATAAAATGCTGTGCAAAAACATTGAAAAAAATTTAACTCGATTGTCAAATTTAGTGTCAATAAATACACTGATAAATAAACAGATTTGTTTTGTGGTGATAATGTTCATATTTCGAAAATAACAATTAACAATGTACCTCTCTTACAATTAGGGTGGGTTTTCCTTTCTCCTTTCTTAAATACCTTTTAGACTCTTGCGAGTTCTTATGAAATTAAAATCTAAAATTCTTCGCATAAAAAACAATGCTTTAAAAATCGAATAATAAATAAAATCTGTATTAATGTAATAAAAAAATTGTTCATTTTTAATTATGGTTTCAGGAGCTTGCGAACAGTTCACCTCCCGCTCCACAGTACGTTGCCCCAATGTCTGTACAGCCGACTAGAAGGTCGAAACATTCCTCACTTGGTGTATCATCTCTGAGACGATTATGACACATATATAGTAAGTGTAAATAACAGTTATGTGCCGGCAATAGCCGAGGCAGCTAGCCGGCCCGAAAAAAAACAAAAAAAAAAAAACAGTTATGTGGGGTTTCAATTTGAAGTAATCAGCTGAATTTTTCTCCAAACCTTTTATTTCTAATACAATTCCATTTTGCAACTCCTCTTTAGTACATTTAAAAAATAAAATAAAATTCCGGATTGTAGTATATGTAATACAATGAAAAGAGTAAAATACTACTTCAAAAAAAAACCACGCATAATTAACAAATGGGCTGCCAAACAAGCTCAAGTAGTCCAAATAATTAACAGGCTTGTGAAATTGTTACAAAATTGTTTTTTTCAGTTTTAATTGGCGCTATACCATTGATACACTGACAAAGGGAGCAACTTATCGCTGCAGAATGCAGTCACATTGTAAATATTCTATAAGTTCTGACAGGAATAAGATAAATGGAGAATCCAGAGATTTGAGCTTCCTCTCCAAAACGTCAATTCGAGTTCTCAGCTTTCCTACTAAGAGTTTGTAAATATGAAAATATATTTATACATATAAAACATATAAATTATTATATAAATATTAACTTTAATTATGAGGCAATCTGTATGGAATCGCTCCTGTAGGTAAGCGGATATTACCTAGTAAACATTTTAATTTCCGGAGATTTTTGTACAAAAGTGATACAAGTTTTCTATTTCAATACTATTTCATGTTGAATTTATATAATATAAATTATCAAGATAACCAAACAAAGCTATGTTGTAAATGGTGCTTACTGTATTGATGATTATACTCTTAATTACTGTGGTTTTTCAGTCTGATCATTATGCATTTTGTAAATATATTTGCATAGTAAAATGTGCCTTAATTGTAAAATACACCACTTTGTGCTTACGATAGTGTGAAGTTTTGTAAATGTCAGCTTATTTTTACAACAATTTCATATTTATATACCATACTAAGTGCTTTATCTCGATTTTTTTATAAAATTTTGTATCATAAAAATATGGTTTCCCCCCCCCCTTGTCAGTACATACCCTCCTTGAGAATTTCCAGTTCCAATTTGTCAAGCTTTAATAAGTAGATTGTATACAGAATAGTATCGAAGATTGGGTTCAGTTGCTAAATGTGATTTTGTATCGCTCCGTATCGGAGTCGTGTGTTTGATTTTCTAAGTAAACCGCTTACCGACTTGTTTTTGACTTTTCAAATCTTTTGGAAAGTCTAAAATAATTTTGTAAGCCAAGGTTTTCGAACGTACGGTACAAGCTCATTTGATTTACTGTAAATATCTTTGGTATTTTTCTAGTATAGACTTTTAGGGTTATTATTTGCATGTTGTTTTAACACAAATCGATTGTACAAATTAGACTATTAAGTGGATAATTTTATAATACAATTGCTTTATTTAGACTTAAAAGGAATCCATATTTGTTCTCAACTTTACCATTTAAAAAAAAAAATTGTAACAAAACATTTCAGTGGTGCGTTTTATTGCCAGTATAACAATATTAAATATCTTGATTATTTATCTCAATACAAATTCAAAAACAAATCTTGTTTTTTTTCCTTGATCCCCCAAATTTACAATGAGTAGAGCGTCATCCTTTCATTTCAAATAAACACCTTTGGTAGAAAGTTTCTAGTAAATGATTCGTATTTTGTGTAAGGGTATTACACAAATGACAAATTTGATTTTTTTTTTTTTTTTTAATTAATTTAATATACACTTAAAAACTGTTTGTTTTGCAATTCAGACTTAGTATATTATTTCAATAGATTTTTTACAATTAATGTATAAATTGTTTTCAACTTATTTTTAACTTATCTAATGCATCGACCCAATTTTGAATTTTTACGAAATCAGAAAAAAATATTTCACCCTTTTAAACCAACAAAAACAAAAACATCTAAAGGTAAGTTTTTTCATAATATGTACTTAAATTTATTAAAATTGAGAAAAATCAAATTAAAACAACGCATAAAATTGCCGTGATAGGTCATTGACCGTACCTGTCTTTACAGTCGTACAAGCCAAACTATATCAGAACCACAATGTTAATAAAATATGTTTACAGCAGAAAATTATTTGGCATTCTTGCTATACAGCTTGTTAACTTGGACAGTAAAGGGTAGTTGCAGCAAATCTATCAATTTATGTTATTGAACTGTAGAATTTTTACAAGTTCTGTGATTGTTCTTTGATACATCACTATATTCTAAAATAGTTGGGGAAAAAAATGGAATCTATCAAATAAATATAATGAAGAATGAATCCCTCATTATCACTGCATACTTCCATGCAGTAAAAATTATATATTTTTAAGAAAAATAAATTTGTCTTCATTTGTTAAATATTACATTTATATATTGTAAATAAGTAACCACAAACATGTATTAATAATAATAATAGTGATCAAAAAATAAAAGTTGATATATTTAAATAATCACCAGTTTTTAAACAACAAAATTACCAATGGTTTTTGTTGAACAAAAAAAACCTGTATGAATATTGACACGATTTGTGAGTTATAGACAAAAATTAAAATTAGTGTACCAAAATTTCTCTACTTTTTGATATACTGGATAGTTTTCATTCGTCGAAGAGCCACATGAAAATGAAAAACAAATTCTCGACAGTGCTGCTCAAAATTCACGTTGGTATTTAGGCCTGGATGAAATAAGATTTTTACACGCCGTATTTAAAAAAAGGTTTTTTTTCTCTAATTGGGCTGGGTGTTGCACATTAGTGGTACGAATGACGTGAATCGTCGGGTGTGATGAAAAAAAAAAGAGAAAATAGTAGTAGGAGAAAATAGGAGTAGTGACTCGGTTTAAAAATTTCACTATCACCTGCAATGCTTTCTAACGGCCTTTGAAGGATTTATCTTCAAGATCGATATTAGTATTCCTCAAATGAATATACTGTAGTATTAAAATGCCATAAAGCCATTTTTCGCGAGATTTACACATGGGACGTGATCGGGACTTTGAGGGATATACGGTTTGTCCTTTCGGACAGCTTGTTTTTTCATTCATTCTTGGTAAATTATCTTTTTATTTGGGGAGGATTTTTGGACGGGTGTGAATTTTGAAAATGGCACTTATGTCGAGAAAAGGCGTAGAATGGATGCATTTTGGCCAGAGACCGGGAGAAGAATGTGCTCCCTGCTCCCGACGAGGAGGACGAGCTTGCGCACCGGCCGAAATCAATGCCCGGATTCTCGGGTCCCAAGCCGCAATGTCATACACTCACGTCAACAGGTGCGGGCAACAACAAATTATAATATTTATAAAGGGTATTCATCTGGTTTCGATCTGATCCTGCGCCGGCCTTTTTTCACGATACCGCCCCAGTCCTCCGTCTAAATATTGCATATCGACCGGTCTTCATTGTCGACGTTGCGGCCGTAATATGATGCCGTGGAGAATTCTTCTTCCTTTCCTTCTCTGCCTATTTTGTTCCGCTCTATCCAATCCCTCGGTATGAGCTACAAATCTGACTTGTTCGAGCTGCTCAGAGATCAACAACCGTTATAGCCGAATTATTACGACTCACTTTACATTCATAGAGTGGGATAGGTTTTTTTAGTCTCGTGCTTTAACTTTTAGCATTTGCCGTTTCCATCAACTACGTAGTGCCTATTTGCTTTTCCAATTTTATTGGCCTGGTCGCACAAAATATCCCCTTTTTATGTACGGGAAATCAGATTTTGGATTCGGTATATAAAAAATTCAGTAAGTTGTTCCTGCAAATACCAATCTCTGTTATTAAAAATTTTCTTCTTAAGCAAAGTCTTGTTTTCGAAGAGTGCTTAAAAAATAAAATAAATTTATTCCTTATTTCATTTCCATTTACTCCATGAAGATGGCATAAAGCCGAAACGCGTTTGAATAAAATTCTAGGCCTGCGTGAGTTAGACAGACAAGGTGATCGATGTAATCAATAATAATAAACTGCTAACATATTCTTACTGCCTGTTCTTGATTTGAGCCGGAAAGATGAGATCATCTTCAGGGTGCAAAGTGTTTGTCTTCTGTGTAATTATGCCATTCTTGCGTGTCGTGTTGAGAGTGCCACTGAGATCTCAATAAAAGATCGAAACGTTGGCACGATAAAGAAAATGTTTTTCTGATACCTACATCACACCAGACCGCTTCTCACGATATCTGAATAATTATCTATTAACGATCACTAATCTCTACACATTTCTTAAAATTTTTCATTATCATAAAAACGTGGGATGACATACCAACAGGCGAACATGATTTTATTTCCTTTTGAAAAAATTTTATTAAACGAATGAAACTCAAAAATGATGAAATGATTCTTTGTAACACAGTTTAACGCAATGTCAGAGAATATGCTACACCCAACTAACTGCCTGGGTTGGTTAGGAAGAGTGCTAAAATGGAACTGAAGAGAAACAACGATCATCAGGAAATGGTGTGAAACAGATTTTTTTTTAAATTATAAAAGAAAATCTCATATAGCGACCACTCCCGGGTCCGCTTTTACCTGACTAGTACTGGTGTTTTGAATATATACGGATAGATTTGATTTTGTAAAATTAGAAATAGCATTTTATCTTACCGTTTCATTCTTACTGTTCTATTTCTACGATTTCCTCAGGAAAAATGTATAGAAAAAAAATATACGCCATTATCTTTCTGGTAGATCCTTAGGTAAAGGAGTCGATCATCGGATCAAAATAAGTATACAAATAAACGGTTATACTAATATTTAAGTGTGCAGGCTTAAATTTTTAAAATGATTGTAGCTTGGTATGCGAGACATCCAAAATCCCAATGAACCGTCACCACTACTCGTGATATTATAAATCCGTTTGACAAGGTAAATAATTAAAAGTTCATCAGAAACCGACCTCGAGAAAGAAACCTCGCAAACATATTATTATTGATCATTATAGATTATTATAGCAAATTATTGATAAAATAAACTGTACGCCATTGAGAGTGGTGAGGCGGACCTCGTTTAAGTATTTCTTTTGTCGAGAAAAAACCACGCAATTATTATTTGTTACTTTGACTTGATGCACGACTAAACTAGGACATGGGCCGTCAATATGATGTCTAACATATAAAACAAACCATACAAATCGAGGAATAAAGAAAAAAATTGTACTCTTTGACGATCGGTTTGTTATTGGTAAAAATAAAGTGTACGCTATTGAGAGAGGGTGATGGGGCCGACATGGTTTGAAGTATTTCTTCTGTCGTCCTGGCTGTTGAGACCGTCTTCATGGTATAAGAACGTGTTAACTTTTGATAGAGGTAATAGAGACAAGCTGAAAATTCCACATGATTTATTTAATAAAAATAAACTTAAAGACCGATTGGATTGGATATTTATTTATAAAAGGAGAAGAGTTTTTAAATCGGCATCGTAACTTAGGTGGCGAAAGATCCAGTCGATGAGAGTCATATCGCAGTTACAACTTGAGATTGATGGAAAGGAAGGATTCTGCAGATTCTACGGTATACACATTTTTGTAAATGATATTTCATAAGTACACCGTGTCTTTTTACAACCTGGTGCGAAGGTAGGACTCGCCGCAGCCGGCCGGCGATGGCGTGAGAAAAGCCCGGCCTAGTCGAAAACGTGACGAGAAGCGGAGGAACTCAATGCCGAAATCGACCAAGTCGTCGAGGACGGCGAAATCGCCCAAGTCCGCGGTTTCCCGTCCTTCGAAGAAGAAAAGGCACAGAGGAGACACGGATGAGACCGAGTCGAGCTCTTCGTCGTGTGAATCTTCGGTGAGGCACCCAGCCGAAGTCCGGCAGCCGGTCAGAAAAGGGGCAGCATTCTGCAAACGACTCTGCATGTGCTGCTGCTTTGTCCTCGTCCTCCTAGGATTCATGTATGCTACCATTTTCTTACTCGTTCATTATAAAATAATAATCGTCTTGCAAAAATAAGCAACTTGCGCAATAATAAAACCGCTTGTTTTTAATAAAAAACATCTGTTTGTAAATGTAATATAATAAAAATGTAACTTTGTTTTATTTATAACTTTAACTATACATGAAACAGTTTAGTTGGGTTTGACATCTGGAATTGACGCGTATCTATTTTCAAAGAAGTCGGCTATAGAAAATAAAATGCAATAAATAAAAAAATCAAGTATTAAGGTAGACCACTGCGTTATTTTAATATGAGCTTTCGCTTTGATTCTCTTCATAGAGTTTGTGAGTAAACTTGTCGATATTTAATATTATTCTGAACATTTAAATACTTTAATATGTTCTCATAGACTATGGTCGTATTCACTGAAAAAAATATCGTCCGATTCTTTTTCAAGTTAATTCTATATTTTGTTCTACAACTTAAAGATAGCAAATTGAAAGACATGTATTCAATAAAACACGTCATTACACTAAATATAATAATGCGATCTCATGGTGCTATGTGACACGGGGGATTGAAGGAAATGAACGAACTTGCTGCAGAAGATGCACCACTCACAGTCATCAGACCATAACCACAATTAAGCACACCGCTGAATATGCTGAGAGCGGAACTTAACAAATTGGTAGAGTAAAAGAGCCTGGACGAGAATAGTTTAAAACGATAGCGAGAAATCTCGTAGTTAGTAGGCTGCCGCTTTGTCGTTTCCGGCAATTGTATCGGATTTTCCATATTCAATAATGGGTTTATAAAACAAATATCTTTTTAATTATTTATTGTTGAGAGCCTCTCCATGTGGAGAGACACCAACTATTTGGAACTAAGTTTTCATTGCTTAGGCTCTTTTCCTGGGGTATTAAGGTTTTAATGAACAAACGCAATAAAATATAACAGAATAACTTTTAATGTCTGAGAACTTCAACCCTTAAAGCTAATAGCAAGCAAATTACACATATCCAAATATCCATAAATCAAATTTTAAAAAACTATTCATCAACTTCCTTTATCTAACACAAAATGATTAAAACTAAAGCTTTCCTGCTAGAAAGTAAACATAAAAAAATATATATCTAGAAATTTTGGTTTTGCGTGTATTAAACTACTTTTTAAAAAGAATACTATTTATTACACAGCAAGTAAATACAAAACTGGAATAACCACTTCCAGTTAGGGAATCTTCGGTTTATACTCGATGAAAGCCCGAGTCGGATCGAATTAAAAATGTTAATATTAGCAAAGGCTTGGGGATGTAATGAAGCAGGGGTTTCTTGGATGTGAACACGTGCAAGTGTGATAAAGGATGAATGTACAGGATTGCAACAGATAAGGGTCCAGCGAGTATTTACGCTTCGAAAAATTTAATGAATAGCTGTTTTTGATTGAACACAAATGTCCAGATTTTTAATTAAGGAAAGAACGGGTATTTTGTAAGCTCATTAAAAAATTGTAATGGATAGTTGTTTGTGATCGAACACAAAAAGAAAAATATATATCCAGATTTTTAATTAAGGAAAGAACATGTATTTTGAAAGGTCATTAAAAAATTGTGATGGATAGTTGTTTGTGATTGAACACAAAAAGAAAAAATATATATCAAGATTTTTAATTAAGGAAAGAACATGTATTCTGAAAGGTCATTCAAAAAATTTAATGAAATAGCTGTTTTTGATTGAACACAAATGTCCAGATTTGTAATTAAGGAAAGAACGGATATTTTGAAAGCTCATTAAAAAATTGTGATGGATAGTTGTTTGTGATTGAACACAAAATGAAAAAATATATATCCAGATTTTTAATTAAGGAAAGAACATGTATTTTGAAAGGTCATTCGAAAAATTTAATGAATGGTTGTTTTTCATTGAACACAAAAAGACAAAAATAAAAATAACGATTGTTAATAAAAACATTACTATTGCTGGCCTGGACAATTACGGATTTCCAGATAGAAACCTATCTCCCCGTCCAATGAATTAATCAGACTCAATCCTAATTTATCGCCAGATCTCTCGAACTGTATAAAAGAAATGATTTAAATGAAGCAGAAGGAAATAAATTGCAAGAATCACAATCAGGTAGTGGGATAATTAGTGACGATAAGATTTTATGTGTATACGAGTGCGCGCGCGCGAGTGGCTATATGTATTTATTTGTACTGTGTTTTAAATAACAAAGGAAAAGGATTGTTTGACTGCAGGTGTTAATAACAATCTACCTAGAAGTAGTTTTAATGCCTCGACCTGATTGTGGAACTCGGCTGGAGGGCAACGAACGTACAGACGAGACGGTGAAAGCTGGGACGTCGCGCCCTTCAGAGAGAAGAATAGTAAAGAAACCTCCAGAAGAGCAATAATAGCCGTAAAAGAACGTTGGCAGCGTCAACGGGTCAGATCGTCTCAGAAGTTGACCACCTACGATCTTAAACACAAGGAAATGACCGTACTCGCCGGTTTGAGGATTGCTCATAGCTGATTGATCCCAGCTTACTTTTGAGGAAACCTCGCGCAGGTGTCCCGCTTGTAGAAAAGGTTCGGTCGGTGTGGCCGTGTGCTTGGTCGCGGAGGGCTTGTCCCCTTTTAACAGCGAGTAGGCATGGCACCAATGAGAGTGAGTTGATGTGTCACCTCTTCTGATTTTTAAGAAAAACGGGGATGAAAATGTTGTATATAACATACTGTGTATAATATATTGTCTGTGACAATAAATCAGTGGCGGAATATCGAACACAAAAATCTATAACTACAGCAAACACCGTGAAATTCTCGGGTATTTTTAAAGAAAATGTGCCACTAGAATTCAAGCAGAACTTTCTAGTCAGACCCAGAAGTGCTCTCCAACCTGGTGTAAAAAGAAGCAAAATAATGGAAATATGTTGAACCACATTTTCGTAAATAAAGCTGAGTTCAACCTTTAAGATTTTTGAAGATCATGTAATGAAATGAATGTACTATTATACTGGTTAGCTTCCTCTTCCAAATAATTCGTTTTGATATAATTAAAATCTTCTAATTGAGCAATGATTATGTTGAGCAAAACATTACATTTTCAACCACTTGGAACTTTTCTCAACCAAATCTGTTATCTGTTTTTAACATATTATTCCTTTCAAATTTTCATGAAGCTTTCATTTTGAAAAAGTGAAGCAATATAATTAAACGGTTGATCTGGCTATAAATGGACTAACATCTTTCTCAGAATCGGCCATTAATTAACGTAATCTAAAGCTTAAAGCATTTAGGCGTGACGGAATTGAAATATTCGCTGATAAAAGCGATAAATCTCTCGGATCAAGGGCTTCGAATGCATTCAGCTTCTGAAGGAATAATGATTAATGATTTTGTCCCAGCTGAACCAAGTGCTACGTGTAAGATCTCATACATAATCGTCCTTTGTTCGTCTTTTTTTTTAAATTATTACGCCTCAATTACGATAATAAATCGAAGTTTAACATTGGGCCTTGATTCTGCATTATTGCAAACATACTGCACACGGTAGAGCACGGATAATTATTATTTATCTCAAAAATATTTTCATTAGAAGATTTACTTCACTGAAGCGGGCAAAAAGCCGAATCATATCTGTCCGACCAAAACAGCAAGAATAGGCAGACCTGGGTGATTATAAACGAACAAGATTCAAAAGGTTCGTTAAATACTTGATATTTTTAAGTTAAGGTTTAACCGATTTAAAGAGGCCATGTAAAAAAAATGAATAATGGTCAATTTTCTTCTTATTAGTACATTGTAATGAGGATTTTTGTTTCATTAAGTTTTAATGCATTTTGAACTTAACTATTTAATTAACTAGAGTTTCAATTTTCTTAAAAGGATTTTGTTGTTAACTTGTGCACAAAACGAACAGCGTCCTAGTGTTTACCTCGTACAGGTTAAATTAGTGAGGGTTAAGCCTGTCGATTATGTTTACACAAGACGTGCTATGAGCAATTGCTATTCGAACGGCAACTGTGGTAATTTCTATTTCTATAGGCGAGTGTTTCATTCAGGGCTTTGTATATGCAAATAGGACTACTTTAGGCCCACTTCTTGCCGCAAGACAACTTCCCGTCAACTTGGTTCTCCCAGAAGTTCACGTAAAATTAGCTATTGTTATTAAGGCTCAATTGGACGGAGAGTAATTAATTAATTTACTAATTACATTTTATAACATTTTTCAAATTTTTTTACCACGATTTCAATATATCCGCGGTTCGTTTTACACTTTTTTTACATTCTACTTTTCTTATAACGTACATAATACAGATTTTCAAATTGTTAGCGCAAACTAATCAAGAAAATGCCACATTGTCTCCCTTAGGGTTAGATGCACTCTTGTTCCCAAAGCCGTAAGGGTTTGACGCCATCCGGCCGTTAGGAGGCTTTGCCCTGTCCAATCGGACAAATGCCTTCATCGTTGTTGTTCGTTCTCGTATCGTTGATACATGAAAATGTCCTCTGGAAGCACGAAGTCTCCCACGAGAAAAGCACCAGCGAAATTGTGCTTAGCTCACGATTTAAACAAGCAGACCAGAGGTAGAAAAATAACGGACATCTTATACATCCTTCAATTTAACATGTTAATTTGCACTTATTAATCTTTTAAAACCTCTCTTTGTACTTTAAGAAAACTAAAATTAATGTTTAAAAGTTTGATTTTGGGGCTATTGTTTTATTTGAATTCTTTTCTTGTTACGTTTGTAATAATACCACGATATTGGTTTGAATTTATGATCGACATTAAAACATTTTAATAAAAATATGTAGAATTATTTGATACTGGTACAACTAGGCTTGTACTATATAGAAATAAAATTATGTCACAAAAATTTAAAGCAGTGCAACTAACTAATAGAAAATACAAATGTGTAGAGATTAGTGGCCGTTAATCGATAATTATTCAGATATAGTGAGATACCAGACCGCATCTCACGATATCTGATTAATTAAAAAATACAAACCTCTATAATTCATAATTAATTAAAAACAATAACAATTTAAAAAGGGGCACTTGTGGCCGCAACGGTTTAGGCGACGAAACGGCGCTCATCGTTGTGAGTAAAGGTCCCGGGTTCGAATCCAGCGGCCCTGCGTTCAAGTCCGACGTACTTACAAATAGCCTTTTTCTCAGAAATACACCTCAAGGCTAGAAATAGCCAAGTTAACACTAAATAACCCATAAATATCTATAATGTGTAAATAAATTACATACACTGAAAAAGTTAATTAATACAATTTCCATTAGCTTTTAAAAAGTTTCGTCTGTTTAGTTCCAATTATAAAATAATTTCTAACATTTTCTTTTACAAAACTCAATTGATATTATCAACTAGTGTTAGGCAAAAGTAATTTTTAAATATTAGACTTTTACATATTAGAAGTAGGGAAAAGGATTTATTACAAGGAAGTATTTATTAGTAATTACAGAAATAGAATGATGAATATGTAATATAATAACCCGACTACTTACAAATGGGCTTTAAAAAAATTTTTTTAAAACAAAAACGCCACCCAGAGGGTTGATATAACGTCTGGTGTTGCGAACCCTCGTAAAAAATAAATAATTAAAAAATGTTCATTGGGATAGAAGCCTAAAAACTAATTTAATAGGCAAAAAAGGAGTAAAAACAACACAAACAGTGGGAAAGCTTCTGAGACAAAACATTTACATTGCGACAAAAAGTATTTATACGGATAATTTTTTAAACCATAAAAAATGGAAAGACAATAAAATACAAACTAATAATACACGTACAATTCATTCGAATCAACTCTTCATGTTGAGGTCCAGCATTGAACTATTGTTTTTATGTAAAATGCTTTTCTTTGAGCAGTGTAGATGGAATTTTAAAGGGGCATTTTCCTTCGATGCTGTGGGTGAAGGAGGCCCCTTTCCAATTGCCACTCCACAGCTTGTTCCGTCATTTAAGAAAACGACTCATATCACTAATGGATGTGAGTGCCCATTTCCTTGATGACTGGATTTAATCGATCGTGCGGGACGTGTGCTCAATGAAATGACCCTGTTCGTTTCAAGAAGAAGTTCGAAGTAAAGGTCCTCCAAACCTATGTAATGTATAGAACCAACAGTATTGAATGACGTCAACCTGAAAAGTTATTGATGGATGTCATTAAGATACGTGATCGTTGTTTATAATCGTCCTTCTTGTTCTTTCAAGAAAAAATCACCCTGTCTAAACTAGAGCGCTGCATTCAAAAATTAACATCATATAACGTCATCGAATCCTGTTCCAAATGTAAAGTGCTTGTGTTCACTATTTTGCTAATTTTAGAGGGTAAATTGTGAGGATGACAATTTTCTTAAGAAATGTGAAAATAAAGCGGAATAGCCTAGGATAGAAATAGCTTCCTGTCCACGCTGAATCAATTATCTTAAAGGTCAGACGAAAAAATTGGTAAGAAAGAACAGAAGATTTTAAAAACGAGTAAATTAGTTATTTGAGTTTCTCTCAATTTTAGAGATTTTCCAATTCTTTTATTTTCCCTACTTTTCAGGAGCTGAAGTAAAAACTTCAGAAAAGTAACACTGTCCTTTGACAGGAAAAGGTAAACCGAAATTATATTCTATCAAAAACATGAACATTAATTGATTACAAACATTAATCATTACATATATATATTTAGAAGGCATAAGCGACCGTATTAATTATTTTAAATATCTAAAAGCGGAAAAATTCGAAATGTGTGGTGATTAGTGACCGTTTGTCGATGATTATTCGAAATGGTGAGATGCGGTCTGGTGGGACGTAGGTGTCAGAAAAACATTTTCTTTATTGTACCAACGTTTCGACCTTTATTGGCATCATCTTCAGAAGTCAAAGTGAGCACGTATTTATTAAATTTAAACAATTTTTACAATTCCCAGGCCCTGACGATTATCTCAATAAAGAAAATGTTTTTCTGAAACCTGCGTCACACCAGACCGCATCTCACGATTTCCGAATAATTAGTTGTAGGTTAAGTTGATAAAGCTAGCGTCATGAGCGGAATGCGAACCCACGACTTTCGAGTCAATAAGCCGCGGTTCTAACCACAGAGCTATAGTGAAATTTTGAATTTGATGGCGAATCATGAAAGATGTAGGCTGAAAAAGAAATTAATCTCTTAAGGGATTATTATTTAATGTTTTTTTTTCGATGTTACACTGCATACAAAATGTAACAAGCAAAAATTATGGTATTAACAATAATATACATGCCCTTTTATATATGTGGCGTAATTGATTCGAACGCCATCCAGTGAAAGTGTCCGTAATTGCCCATTATAGCGTGAAGTCAACAGCAAAGTAAATCAGTAGAGTTGCAGAAGTTACAAAATCAAATGGCCGCGAGGCCACCTCAGCTTTAGTCTTCTAAGAGGATTGGAAGGAAGGATTAAGCTGGACAGGTTGCGACTTAATGGGTTGTGATGAGAGGATAGTTTACAGTGAAATTAATTGTTGCGTGACTGGGACATAGGTTATTTTGAGATTTTGGTGGACTATTGGTGACATAGAACGGAGCGTCACAATTGTGCTAAGATTTTGGATTGTAGGATTTTTTAATATTGGAAAGCTTGACTGCCAACAGAATGCATTGAAGGACGCAGGAAAAAACTGTGAATCCTAACAGGATTATTCGCAGGACTCTGCAAAATAAATTGACATCTGAAGAAAACTGGCATAACCCAAGACATTCGTGACGTTCTTCTGTGGCATGGGGTTCATACTATCAATGATTAGTTAAAAAGACAAAACGAAAATTAGAAAAGGATGGAACCACTAAATGTACATAAACATAATTCAAGAAATTTCTTGCAAATTTAAAAAGAACAAAATACATGAGAATACATTAATGAAGCAGAAAAAACTGAATAGGCAGCTATAACACAGCACAGCACGGGCAGATTTTTTTTGTATCCTTTGTTCCAATCGAATTGGGTACATCTCTCATGGACTTCTGCCTAGAAGATACGAGCGTATTTTATCCATCTGTTCTGATTACTTAGTCCAGAAATAAAAAATTCAGCCACCGTCCTATCCTTTATTAATGATGATATCAGTTCATTGCTGTCCTCATTATTATGTGGTAAAGAGGGATTACTCTCAGCATTTTCTCCATACCATCTGTGCGACATGTTCTCATCGCTCCAGTTATCCAAACACAAGCGAATCTCTGAATTTTTGTGAATTTTCCCTTCCCGACCTTTTGGCTAAGAACAATGTGTAGTATCAGTTCCTTCCAGCTTAATATCTAAAAGGACTTCTAAACAGGGACTCCAGTTAATTAAACTGATTGTATATTTTTGTACATTGACTAAAATATATTGCTTTTGTATATTGTATACGTATAGCTTTTGTCATGATCTTCGAAAAACTTAATCTGCTAAACTAAAAGAAAGGTAATAGTCAATAAATACTGTCATAAGTGGAGCAATCGCTTTGGTATGTTAAACCTGCTCGACGCATCTGTCATGTGTGTTTATAATACTTCAAAGGCTTGAAAAAAAGTAAGAAGAAATTTGAACTTCCTAATTTTCGTTCTTCAAGGAGAGCTGAACCTTGCACATTTTCATCCCTCTAGGAGGGAAAACAGTTTGGTGTGAATTCGAATTATTTCACGATTTCATCTTCTTGGTAACGCATTTGTGGCCACTCTAAGTAAAGCTGTTATTTTTTATACATCCAACCCTAAAACGCAACCAAGTTAAATACCTAAAGAATAAAAATATCGACTTTTCACTTCACAGATGACGTGCTGAGTGTTAGGCGTGCGATGTGTATGCAAATAGGAGCTTCATTATTAATACTATTAACTTTTAAATATTGTTATAAACGGAAGTATACGTAAATTTCAGTGGTGAGAAAAAAAATCATATTGTGGAATTTTGTTGGCGAGAAATATATAGTAGTGGAGTTACATTTGAGTGGATTCCTGCTTCGAACGTTAACCTCGTGTGTTACTTTTACGTGTTTTATGCAAATCTGTCTTAACTTCGGAGATGATGCTTGTTCGGGCCGTAAAAAACCAGTTCCAACAAGCACAAAACGGCCGTTTGGTACCGAAACCCGTCGGAAAATACAAACGGCCTTGTCCTTTAGTTTATGCCTGCCCAGAATAGAAAAACTTTCTTACAATTTACCACTAAATGCCACTTCATATTTTAAAATTGTAAAAAATTCACCTTTTTAATTCAGTTTTTTATAATAACATTGAAATAAAGAAATGGGATTTTTGTTGTTATATTTTTAGGAGAACAGTTACACGAAACTTTTAACAAATTGAATTATTTAAAATTATCAGCTGGATTAGGTTCGCGAGTTGGGGGCCGATCGATTTCCATCCCCGACGTTTATGTTTGAATAAATTAATTATACCGGACAGCATCTCTGGCAGTAAAGTCAAATATAGCAAGGTTTCGATATTAGTAGTTTTAATAATAGTAATTAATATTCAATTAATAAAAATGTTTCAGAGTCATTCTGTTTGTATATGAAAAATATATATATATTTATATATTGCAATATATTGTATAAATTCACTTTGGTACATCCAGAATGTATTTGCTAAGTGTAAATAATGTTTGTAAATCCCAGGTCCTGAAGATGATCTCAATAAAGATCGAAACGTCGGCACGATAAAGAAAAAGGTTTTTCTCAAACCTTCATCACACCAGACCGCATCTCACGATTTCTAAACAATGAGCAATTTATTACTGAACATTGAAGTTCTCATTTCTACTACAAAATCTAACAAGCATTTATGCAGAACGAATGGAAGACCTCATATTGTATTTATATGTATAATTGACATTAATTTATTTACTTTATTTAATTAAGAAGAGGGAAAGACGAATAAGAGTAAACTATGTATATGTGTGTATGTGTAAACTACTGCTGTAATTATAACTTATATCCATATCTACCTGTCTCTCGTTATTTCTCATGAAATTCAATTTTACTAATAGTTATTTAACAAAAGTCCAAGGCTAATAATTCGCATGTAATTTTTTTCACAAATGAAAGAAAATGTTTAGTTTGCAGCATGAAAAAGCCGAAGTGTAATTACAGTTTAATTAATCAAAAGTAAGTCATTTTGCCAATGTCTGAACGTCTTCGTTTACAATTGCATTTCTGTTGTAGAGGCCATAAAAAATTTAAACCGTTATAACGGTTCTCCTATCTGTCCAAGAGTGTGCAAAAGGTAAAGGAAACATGCGGAGCCTGATGCCAGTATTGGCTTCCAACTAATAACAAGTTGTAGAGCTTTACAATCTGCATTTAACATCTCAAAGTCACCTCAGATTGTCACTTCTCTTTACACCAATCGGCCTAATTCCCCCAGTGCGACCGCAGCCTCCAATAAACAAAATCTGTCAACGTTTCTAATCTAACTTGCCTTCGGACGCCATTTTAATTTAACCACTCAGAAAGAAACGTGTCGAAGATGTGTGACAAAGGTCAAATTAACTTTATAATTTCAGTGTAGACTGTTTTAATCAAGCTAAAAAAACTAATTTTGGTTATATCACGATATAAAATAATTATGTAGATATACCAATCATTATTTCGCCTTATATTTACTCTGTAGAATGCACATAGTAATGTAATAGATTCAATTTTTTTAAATGTAATTTACATGCAGTTCTATAATCATCCTTGCGATCTTCCTTTCAAGTTTCAGCTCAAAGTCAAATCTGAAACGGCCAGAAAGCTGGAAAAGAAGTGAAAAAGAGAGAAAGTGTGAGTGAGGTCGGGTTTACATCCATTGTTTAGTCGGTGTCCTTTGTAGTAAGAACCAATTCAAGTTATGTCTTTCCTGATGTCGGTGTTTTTGTATTATTAAAGTCGATTCGGGTTTTTAACAACCTGGTTAGGATTCTTATTGTTGTTTATCAGCTTGACAGTAAGATAATTTACTAAAAGTTATGTTAAATTATTATTTATAAACATCGATACTGCAGGGTAACAAAAATTTTACTGGAATGTATGTACAATGTATGACATAATATATGTGCATGAATTTACTAACCCAAGGTTTCTCGTAAATTTTAATGTATGTACTTCCTTATACTAACCGTCACATACTATAAAAAGTATTTTACATACTTTTTTAGCATAAGTTCAATATAAAAGTTCTTTCAAACTCCCTACTTTCGTGTTTCACCTGACCACCTAATCTTACAATAAATTAAGGTTTTTAGTTGAGATTAAAAAAATGAAGGGAAGTCATTATCCGAGTGGATCGAGGTTACTATAGCCGGTAGTGGTAGAGCAGCGGCCCCATCAAGCCAAAGATCGTGGGTTCGAATCCCGCTCGTGACACTGACTTTTTTATCTCAACTAAAAACATTAATTAATTGAAAGTACTTTCAAATTTTACAATACGAACTCTTCTTATATATAGTTACCATAGCTTATAGATATTATTCAAAAATTTCTTTAAAAAAGAAAAAACAAATTTTAAAAAATCACTTTAAAATTATTAGATCCATTCGATTTTAATTAATACAGGAAACTAAGATGTTTTTACCCTGGCATGGGTCCCTTGGGCATTCGGGGCCCAGAGGCAATGAAAAGGCTGGCCAAAGAGGGAGCCAAGATGGGCTTTTTAAGTATCGAGCCCTACTGTAGCCTAACATCTTGCCAGAATAGAATTTATTATGGAACCTCGTTAATCCAACTTATGGATCCTCAATGAGTCCAAATTTTATTGGAATCACATCCCAGGCATGAGGAATGCGACGAGTTTCGTAGTGTCTTAAATCACTCGTATCACTTCGTAGGGCCAACTAAAACTGGAAGGAATTACTTGGAAGTCAACCGCAAAGGAACCAGGAATCTTATTGGACTCCTAACTGCCACTTACGAAGTCTCATGTAACGGATATGAGTTCACCCAGAAAAAAACAATGAGCAAATACTGCGCCAGGTTGAGGAAAGTGCAGACCACAATTTACGTTTTTATGAAGATCTTTGTAGTTGCATATCCTTGCAACTATAAGAGGAAAAGCTGCTAGCATGATCCTATACTAAGCAGCTCCTGGCAAGGCTACGTTGATTAACAACCAGAAGCTAAAGTGAGTTATAAAAAAACTTGAGAAGCATAATAGATCTACTCAGGACTTGTATCTTTGTAACCTATTTTATTCCTATGTCCTAACTATTAATTTAGTTATCAATGAATACATTTAAACATTAGTGGACATAGAGTTAAGATTTGTGTATTAATTTAAACATGAATGTGTATATGATATCGTATTGAAAATTAAATTTTTAAATCATATATTTATTTATTGGGTTGTCCGGAAAATAATGCAGGATTTTAAGTTTTCATTAAAAAAAATCTATATAAAATATTCTGTTTACGTTTACAGGATTACTCATTTGTATGAATGTCAACACTTATTAATCCTCTTCCAAATGGTATTGTTTGTTTACCTCTGTAGCATTCCGCTACTTGGAAATAATTCAGTCATCCTTATAATGTCAAAGCGAGAATTTCGTACGATTTTCTTTTACGAGTTTAAACTCGGCCGAAGCGGAGCCCAAACGGCTAGAAACATTAACCAAGTCTGGGGCGAGGGTTGTGTTAATGAGT
>CM077108.1:5047567-5068702 GCA_039619505.1 Cimex hemipterus
TTGCATGACAACGCTCGACCACATGTGTCACGTGTAACGTCACAAAAATTATTGGAGCTTGGCTATGAAACTTTGCCTCACCCACCCTACTCTCCGGACCTCTCGCCTACTGACTACCATTTTTTTAGACACCTGGACCACTACTTACAACACATAATATTCAAAAATCAAACGGAACTGGAAAATGCATTTATTGACTTTATCAATTCTAAAAATTCTGAATTCTACTCAGACGGAATTAATAAGTTACCAACACGTTGGGAGAAATGTATTGAGAGTATGGGAAATTATTTTGATTAAAGAACATTGCTTTAAAGTAACTAGTTTCTTTTTTTTTTGTTTAATACCACAATCCTGCATTATTTTCCGGACAACCCAATAATAAAAATTTCACCTGCGAATTAATTATTAAGTATGGTTTTAATTTATTTACCGAAGAGAGGGTGTACAAAAGGGGAATGCGGAATTCTTGGACTTGTCCGCAAGTGAGCTATGACCTCATCTCTGAAATAGTTGAGTGAATGTCGCAGGAGTGTAAAATTGGATGTTTGACGGATGCGGTCGTGCTGTAAACAAAGATTTAAATGTAATTGCACAAATATGAATAAAACCGACAAAACTAGATAGGAAATGGAACAATTAACATAAACCACTCTTTCGCAAATACAGCTCTACTCACAGAACTTTGAGGCAGCTATTAGGATTTCGAGCATTAAATACTCATCGGCAGGCGAATATATAAATACAACTCTCAATTTAGGAATAATTTGTATGCTGAATGTGTTCAAGTATAAAAAGTGCATAAATGAAAATTTTAATTATTTACGCTTTTATCTCAAATTTTAATTTTACATTTTTTTAAAATACCTTAAAACAATAAAGTTCCCTCCCTTTGTTGGAATTGTGTAATCTTGTTGTACTTAAATTTAAATTTATGTTTTGTTTCACTTAGATGGGTCTTAAATTCAGAAAATTTGTTCGATTTTGATCTTTAATGCCCGTTTTCATT
This sequence comes from Cimex hemipterus, assembly GCA_039619505.1. Classification (NCBI taxonomy): domain Eukaryota; kingdom Metazoa; phylum Arthropoda; class Insecta; order Hemiptera; family Cimicidae; genus Cimex; species Cimex hemipterus. Next base: position 5,048,577 of record CM077108.1, read on the forward strand.
TCTCTGCCGCAAAAAAATTAATACTTAATTGAAAATTATGTTTTTTTTTACATTACATATTAGGGTAGTACTTAATAGTGTTATAATTTCTACAATTCACAAGTTTTTTATCTTCTGCCTGACGATGAGAACTTAATAATCAAAATCCGGATAGCTGCCTAAAACTTCAATGTGCAGGCTATTTTTTCCTAAAAGGGAATTGCTATAGGCACCCCACCTCTATGAAAATCAACAATCCTCGAACCGGAGGTAGTCAACAAGATGGGACGTAAATGTGGCAAGAATTGTGGCACGGTGAATGGAGTTAGAATTCCGGACATTGTAGGAACGGATAAGGAAGCCGTTGATTTGTGTGCGAGGTGTGTAGATCAAAAACGTGGAAACGAGTTATATAAGACTTAACTGTTAAAAGGTGATACATGGGGAAGAAATTGTCAAGGAGGCAAGAAAGTCTACCATAGAAGGGGTCGAGCCATTTCAAACCACGATTCATATTAAGCTCCCTTTGAAGAGCTAAACATGAACTGAAGAAAGCAGTTCATGGTTCTTTTGAATCTGTTAATATGCTCGTTTATACAGTAGTATATTATGGTTCAAATGAGGGGGCCAGTGATTTAATAACAATAATATACCATTTCTTGGCGTTTTGATGGTTGCTTAAGAAGAAATATCCGACCTCAATATGTCAAAAAATAAAGTAAATTTTATGTATGTTGTGTATATATTATACACGTATACCATGACCGATTCCAATTCACCCCAAAGATTAACAACCCACTGTCATCTTTAAAAATGACAGCTTGGAAATACGAATTCGTTATTTGTTTAGTGAAATCACAGGCCTGGCGACGAGGGGCAAATACCGTTGACAGGTTTGCACTACCAGAACACAATTTGCATTTTGAGTATAGTTTGACAATAGGTCGGAGCCAGAGGTGGTAATGTCATTATTCAAGCGGTTACTCTGATCTGTGGGGTTGACCAACCTCTGGAATTATGGTCTATCGAATATTATAGCCGTCATTGGCATAGTTGTAATACTTTAAGTAGTACTTTAATATTTTATAAACTGATATTTTTGTGTGATACGATCCATTTGATTTGTTTTTTTCTAAACCGGGTAACTGAAATGGCCATTGCTCGCTGGCCTTTCCACTATCTTGCGTTTTTTGCTTGAGAAACGTTTGGTCTCCAGTAGGAGGACCGGGCGGTTTTTGATGGAACTTGTGGAACTCGATTGTTATTTTTAATTCGCCCTTCCATGGTTACGTGGTTACAAGGCTTCTCTGGCTTCAGCTGCGGCTATTAGAGGAACACCTGAGATCTCAATATCTCATTTGTGCTGACCTCTGTGAGGACCTTTTTACTTCCATGGAAATTCCTCACCAAATTGTCACCGCGCAAGCGCCAAAACGAAATCGAACTTGCATAATTGCATTTGTGGATCGTTCGGTTCTTCTCCATACTCGACAGCGTCCATCATTTGAGATTAAATTACGCTGGCACTCGTCTGTGAATAAGATCTCCTCTGCCTCATATCCTAAAGTAAGTGTTCCCTTTCGAATAAATTTTTGCCAATTTTGTGAAAGTCTAGTTAAAGGTGGAACTTTTTTAGGGACTTTTGAAGTCAACTTCACCTCCCTTCGTCTATTTCTCACCGTCTGATTTGAAACACGTACCCCAGTAACACGTGATCATTGAGAAGGTTGTGAACTGTTGAAAATCGGTTCTTCAGAGCGCGGTTTTCAAAAAATCTGTCTTCTCGCATTTGTTACCCATAGAAGATCTTGTCCAGGTCGTCTAGTGATGCGTCCAGTTGCTAAATAACATTACAACAACCTGCAGATCACAGCCAGATCCCAGACGGATTCCAACTTGACGTTGACAATGTACTTCTTCCAATAGATTGATAGTTCTAGACATTCACTTTCACATAGATGCCCTTGTCGAACTCTATAAGCATTCAGTATTTCTTTGACTTGAATGAAGATAGTGAGCTAGGTCTTTTTCAGGTTTGCCATTGGTATGAGCATAAAGACGGCCCCTATGCGAATAAATTAAATAAATCATTAGCCAACCCAGTTGTTTACTTTGTGTGTCAATTAAGTAAAGTTTATAGTTGACATAAATAAGTCAGTTCACGAGCGGGATTGGAACCCAACATTCGACTAGATAACCAAAATACAAAAGGTGGGGTTGAGATGGGAAGTTAGTGTCTGAGTACTAGGTTACGATATCTCAAGTGGTAGAGCAGAGGCGTATCTAGCCGAAGGTCTTGGGTTCGAATCCCGCTCGTGAAACTGACTTTTTTATCTCAACTGAAAATCTTAAATAATTGAAAGATATTAATTAGTCAAGCGGACCACGAACACTAGTAAAATTAAATATTATATTGGTAGCAAAAAACAAAAAACAAAAACAAATTGACACGACGTTAATAAAAAATCGCATTTTCGGAAAAAAGCGTTAATATTTATCTTTTTTACGAGAAAAAAATTTAGTTTTTCAATATTTTATTGGCTGTTTCAAATAGAAAATAGCTTTTTAGTGCTTTTTTACTATTGGATGTCCATGCAAAAAGTTTTAATTACAACGAATCTCTTTTTTTTTGCTTATTCGACCACCGATGTCTGTTCAATACCGGGACCCTGTACAATGGGTTTTTACTATGACGCCTAGGCATGGATCTGATATTAACTGGCAATGTGTGCCGTATATGAGTTCAAAGTCCAAATCTAAGGGACATAAAATCCGAAAGGAGCGCGACCAACCAGGCCGGTATTGTTGCAATTATTTAATGTTATTCATTTTTTCCGAGATCGTAAAATGTCATTTGGTAAGTTTAATAAAATATTTTCTTTATCGTGCCAACGTTCTTTATTGACATCATCTTCAGGGCTCAAAGTGGTTTTTTTTTCTGTGTAGATTGCTGTGTGTCGTAGATGTGGCACTCTCAACGCAATGAACATCTACATAGAAAGCGAACACTTTGAGCTCTGAAGATGATCTCAACAAAGGTCGAAACGTTGGTACGATAAAGAAAATGTTTGTCAAACCTACGTCACACCAAACCGCATCTCGCAATTTCCAAATGATAACTAATTAACGGGCACTTAATGCCACAGATTTATTCATTTACTACGCTTCCTTATCGTCTACGCAAATCAAAATATTATTATCAAAAAATTAATTTTTTTAAACATAATTTGAATTTTATTCCTCAATCTGCTTAGAGACGCATAAATGTACATAAAATTTGTATACAAAATTATTTAAAAAATAGATAATAATTTTCTCTATTATATTTATTGCTAACAACTATTTTGCAATATTTTCGCTAATTTATAAACCAACGAACTTTTTTATGAAGTTTTAATACCATGGAATGCGATTCTCTGGCAAACGCAAAAAGTAACTTAATTTAACAAAATGTTCAGAATTGGACGCAGAATAAACAGCGAGAGTTATCGAACCGATTATTGTCTACGTTGGCTAAACTAAACACTAAACTATGTAATTACATAGATAGCATTTTCGGCGCAGAGAAAACAGATTGATTCAGCTTTATTATTGCATTTAGACTAATATATTAAAGCTTACTGATAATTCCATTACACAATATACGCAAACCACAATATGTTTATATGTATTATCATCTCCGGATAAGTGTTTTTGAAAATAAGCATATTTGCCTATTTAAAAGTTTTTTGGCTGGAATCTCCGCTGCTCTCATTTCGCGCTGCACCACCAGGCACATCATAAAGCACCTGAAGACGTTTGTCTTGAAGATTTATTTTATCAATCAATTTATTTAGTTTGATAGAGTTTATAATTTAAGACTAATAATCTTCCACGTAATTTTGAAGTTTCTTAATTGTGTGTACTGTTATCTCTAAAACTGCCCACTTGTAAGCCTTTGCTAATATTTGAAGAGGTCTTCCTACAGATACCCATTTAAATATACATGGAATCCGAGATACCGCGATGGAGTATCCGTTAATTTCACCGGCCCATAAAGATGGTTATCGAAATTTGTTGCAGTGATTAAAATAATTCAGAACGAAGGCTGGAAAAGGTTGGGAACAGCTGACTCTGCGGTTATTGAGCGTTTCCTAGATAGACTGTGCGAGTGTCGGCCGCCGGTTCGCAGCGGGTCGAAAGCCGGCAAACGGGTGGGAGCCCGGCCTAATTTCAAATTTCGTCCTGACCCCCTCGTAGCTGTTCCTGGGTGAAAATAAATAATTCATGAACTTGGACCGCAGACCTGGCGGCCCACGATTCGTGCTATTCTCGCTTGATTAGGCTATTAGCATGGAGATTCTCCAGATGGACCACAATCACTCGAGAGGGATGACAAATCGAAATTGACAAACGCTCCAGAAACGGCGCTTTTCAACTTCGAGGTAAACCGATTACGAAAATTAGTAAGTTTACAATTAGAAATCTTCAGATTTGACTTCTAAACTTACAAATTATATATCAAATTGTTTTTGTTGTTAGTAAATAATTATTAATGTTATTGAAACTACCAAATTCTACGTTGCCAAATCAAATGGTCAGTTAATTAACGGTAATTAAAAAATACAATGAAGTTTAGCTACTGGAAAAATTTGTGTTCCCAGTACGCTATCCATTTATGAAACTTAACGTTAAATGGTGGTCAAATGCCGTTGTATATAAAATATACATGGTATATTTTAATTAATTAAAGTTTAAATTTGAGTTTAAAGTAAATATATATTAATTAAAGTTTTTAATTGAAATAAAAAAGTAACTGTCACGAACGGGATTCGAACACACGACCTTCGGCTAGATACGCCGCTACTCTACCACTTGAGCTCTCGTGATTTCGATCCTCTCGGAAAAATGAAAAATGGCAAAAAGGAGGGAAAATTCAATAGGTGGGGTTAAGATGGGAAGTTAATGACCCTGTGGGAAGGTCGTGGGTTCGAGTCCGGCTCGTGGCATTGCATTGACATTTTTTCTCAAATAAAAACCTTAATTAATTTAAAGATACTAATTTGTCAATCGGACCACGAAAACTAGTGTAGTAAATTTAAATGTAGAAATTAAAATACAAAGTACGGATGTCATAAAATAATGGAGTTGATCCTACAGTTGTTCATGACAATCAAACATACAAATTTAAACTTTCCTCAATATGTAACAACTTTACTGCAGAATTAGAAGCAATCAAAGAATTACTCAACATCACAAGGGAATTCCACCGAAATCGTACCCACGTGAGGATTTGGAATAATACCTAAAGTATAAAATATGGATCGATTGGCACAGCATCATAGACAATAAACCAAAATGTATCAAAGATTCAGTCAGGTGCAGGGCTTCGTCTTTCGACAAATCAGACAAGAAGTAATTCTGTCCAGGATACGGATCGGACACACCAGATTTGTTGTTATATATATATTTATTATTATATTATGTGTCGTTATAAATAAATAAACAAGTTAATAAAAATAGATATGTAATGAAACAAATAAACAAAGTAAAATTATCATACATTACTATTCAATACATTACAATTAGATTCAAAGAAAACAATAAATAAATACAACACAGACAAAGAAATAATTGACTTCCTGAGGTGAAATAGCACAAGACGGCACACTACCTTTTAAATTACAAAAAAATTAAAATCAAAACTTTCGACACCCACATACCTACTCAAATCTATTTGTCTGTCTGAGTGTCAAATTTATAGAACGGCCAAATATTCCAACATTCAAAGATTACAAACTTTTCAATCAAAAGTTTATGCACCTTCTTATTTAATCAGTAACTCAACAAAGATCTTCACATGCCATCTGTTTGTTCGTCTATTAAAATGCATTACTGACGTTTTCACAATAAATTACAAGATCACACTAACCCACACATATGGTTACACCATTCCACACAATTGCCACGGAGACGACTGAAAACACTATGAATGAGAGACCTCTTGAATGATGAATATAATTTTAATCCAATGCGGCTGCTAATGACGCCATTTATTTTCACAATTACAAATTGAAATCCAATTTGCTGGTTGTACATAATACGTATATAGTAAAATCAATTTATTAAAAAAGATATATAGCTTCGCAAGTGAAAGAAAAAGAAAAATAATGTTCTGCTATAACTTTACGGACCACCATTTTATTAGATTTTTTTTAGTTTTAAGGCCGGCAAACTTCATTGGTCGTCGCCAGCCCTCCGTTTCTTAGCTTTACTTTCTTTTCTTTATTTCTCGGATTTTAATCCTACGAATTTCTATTTCTGTTTCTTCAGGTAGGTTTATGATAAAACCAACTCTTTTTTTGGCCTATTGCTAGTCTCTACATCAAGGCCCCGGGATTTGTGGTAGAAGTAACGAAAATAATAAACAAAAATCACTGAAACAAGATAACAACACTATTATAGCATTCACAGTACCAAATTCTATATTCCTCGGGATAATTGGGAATATAGGGCATATTTAACCAGCCAATTCAGGACAACAACAATAGACGAGGCCCGTCCATTCACACTAACGAATTTTTATCTCAACTAAAAACCTTAATTAATTGAAAGATAATAATTGTACAAGCGGACCACGAAACCACATAAAATGTAGTAAGCAAAGAATGTCTTCACGAAAGCTCTCCGTGGTCAACTCATTTGTCGCCGACCAGGGAATAGATCACACGACATTTGAAAAATGGCAAAATGGAGGGAAAATTCAAAAGATGTTGTTGATATGGGACGTTAGTGTCGGAGTGGTTCGAGGTTACGGTTGCTCAAGTGGTAGAGCAGCGGCTTATCTAACCGAAGATCGTGGGTTCGAATCCCGCTCATTGACTTTTTTCCCTCAACTATTCAACCTTAATTAATTGAAAAATATTAATTGGTCAAACGGGCCACGAAACCTAATAAAATTTAATGAATCTCATCCACTCACCATACTACATTCACACTATTCCAGAGTACTCGATATTCCTCTTAGTATTTGGGGATAAACCTCTCCATTCACGCTAATAAATTACATTCACATACCGTATTGCATTCACACTTCTCCGGAGAACTTGATATTTCTCCATTCACGCTGATAAATTGGATTCCTTCACTTTACCCCAAAGTACTCGATATTGTTTAAGGTAATTGGGAATAAAATCTTCCATTTACGCTAAAAATTTCATATTCACAGCACAAAACACTACCCTACAGTACGACGTTCCTTGGTTTATTTGAGCGATAAGGCTTTCCATTTAGGCTAATAAATACGTTCATTCTACCGATAACACATATCACATACATAAAGATAAAAAGGTCCTATAAGTAATTAAAAATATTATTGCTCCCAGATTTTGTGAGAGTGATCTTTGCCTTGTTAATCCTTTCACTTCTCCAATAATTTTCAATGTTTTGTAATTATTGTTTTTCAAAAATAAAATAAATACAACAAAAATGCGTATTTACTTTACAAATAAATTAAACATCGTTACCTTTCATTCATTATTTAAAGGATTTTCCTCGGAGAGAAGTAATGTTAATAAATTGAGAACGTTGCCCTGTGTAAATCGTTTCTAAAATAAACAACAGTAAAATACTTCCAATTTGTAACTGACAAAACAAAGAGCTGGGTCTATTGAGAAATCTCTTTGGCTAAAGTAGAACGTGTTCAACATCAGGCCAGATGGGTACGGCCAAATCCCGGATTAATGCCTTTTTGGCGGAAACGTCCTCTTCTTGCTGTCGGACGAAATTAGTTAACGTTCGATAACAGTTTAATTTGAGAGGTAACGCTACCTTGCAGCTGAGTGGACAACCGATACCTCAATAGTTATTCCGTCGAGTCGCCATCACCAAAACGGCCAAACTACCATTGAGAAGCTAACATTTTTTCATACAAGAGTCTTATTTACTTTTAAGAAGAACTCTGTGTTAATAATACCACAATAACATTGAATGACGAACATGAGTTACCAGTTTGATTAAAATATACAGGAGTAATGTCAAATATTCGTTAGTTCATACACAATGCACGTACGACTTGGGAAATGTTGCTGCCCGAAATCAGAAAAGTTTAATTCGGAAGGAACTTCTTTTAATTATGTAAAAGTTCAAAAATGGGTCAGTAATAATAAAACTTAATGGCAGTAACGGCCTTCAGATTATTCACGTTCACTCCATGGGAGCAATTTTCTTCTCCCCCGAATAAACTAATTGCTTTCCAAACTCGCTTTTCTGGTAACTAGTGTTTCACACCACATCAGCGTGCGTTTGTTTGTAATTAGTTATCCGAGGGATCCTTGTTACCTTTGACAGTTGAACCAAGAAAGTTGTTGGTAAATTCGTCCGAGGGATACCGGGCCTACAAAGTCTCCCCCCCCCTTATAAAAGGAATGGGAATTTCCACTTCAACATTAATAAGCTTTATTGTTTTCCTTCTTGGCATTCAATTCTACGCGTTTTTCAATTGAACTTTATTTATTACGTCGAGTACAACACTTTCAGGCATTCTAAATATAACTCCGCAAATTACACCGATGGAATGAATCATAACTGGGAAATTTTAACGTTTGATTTTCCACTTAAAAACTGTCAATGAAACAAAGCAATCACTAACTTCTGAAAATATAATATTATTAAATAAAAATATAATTCAATAATAATAAAAATTGGACTGTAACTTATTATTCATACACGCAATTCCATCATCTTTCAATACAAAAATGAAATAATATATTTCACAATTATCTCGGACAAAATTAATTATCAGCCTTCAATATAACATTATTTTACAATTCCACTTTATTCCATTCGCCTATCACGTCAAATAGACAAAATAAATTGTGTCATTGTGTTCTCAAAACCTTGCTAATCCACACAGATCTTTCATCCCTCTTGTGCTCTTGTCGTCCTGACTAATTCGTTTCCGGTTCCTGTTCTGTAAGTTTCGTCTGATAAATCCGGTTCGTGTAGACCATTGATAAAGTCAATTCATCTCATAATAGTTTATTTTTATTGCTTCATATAAGGTTTTCTTGTATTTCCCTTGACAATTCTTTTATGCTGTTTGTCCCGCACCCTGGGGGTAGTATCAAACCTGGTTCGGACGGAGCCAACCAACCAAAATTGTAGATATTGTAGCTCTCCGCCTAGCTCTCTACGCGGCCACTGCTTAAGGTAGTGAAATTATAAAAGAAGTATAATTTTAATTTGTCCAGCGCATCAGTATATATAAAGCAAAGAAATTAATATGCACATAATTAATCAGATATCGTGAGATGCGGTCTGGTGTGATGTAGGTATCAGAAATATACAAATCCTCAGTGGCCCTCTCAACACGACACGCAAGAATGGCATAATTACACAGAAGACAAACACTTTGAGCCCTGAAGATGATCTCAATAAAAGATCGAAACCTTTGCACGGTAAAGAAAAGGTTTTTCTGAAACCTACATCACTAGACCGCATCTCACGATATCTGATCTATTATCTATTAACGGTAATCTCTACCAATAGGCATATATTTAAAAAAAATTACTTTGATTTATTAATCTGTAAACAGTTGATATAACAATGGAAATGGACAAATAGAATACATAGGTATATGATGTTTTTTTGTAATTTATTTAAATTTATAGTATCAAAGTTTAAATTTAAAATCCGAACCTTTAAAATCTTAGAATAACCCTTGTATTTTATAATAGATCTTGAGATCAGGAATATAAATATGTTATGGCTTTCTGGGCAGAATCTTCTTTTGATGAATATATTTTCTGCCTTCTTTTCGAGCCTATTAGAAAACTTTCAAGTTTGAAACAAAAATATTACTATTTCCAATGTAATAAACATCGCAGAGATGAGTTCATGGCATTTTTCTACTCATAAAACGTAAGCCAGGAAGTGAAATGGAACTTCAACGTTGAAAGAAATTACTCAATGTTTATAATACACCGTAAACTCTTGTATTTGACTGTTAAATATTCATTTAAATATTCATGATGCGGAATTTATTGTTACTGATACTCTCGGAACGCTTTTTTGCCGTGTAGACGGGCTTTTGTTTACGAGAGTGCAACTTATACTCTCATCGAAGGAACCTTGTTCTCAGCTTATAAAATATGCCGAACAAGAGAATGATCGATGAACTTTAACTTTCCTATATCTTTATTAACTACGTTTCTGTTAAAATTAAAACAAATTCATATAAATAAATAACACAATGTTGTTATTACCTTCACTAGTTTTCATGGTCAGCTTGACCGATTAATATCTTTCAATTCATTAAGGCAAAAAGGAGGGAAAATTCAAAAGGTTGCGCCGAGATGGGAAGTTAGTGCCCGCGTGGATCGAAGTCGCGATAGGTCAACTGGTAGAGCAGCTGCGTATCTAGGGGAAGATCGTCGGTTCGAATCCATCTCGTCACACTGGCCTTTTGTCTCAATGAAGAAACCTTAATTGATTGTTATTACCAGTAAAATAGTATAATTACTATTCTAGCTTTTAGTCTATTCTGGTAGTAATATTTTCGTTTCATGACCTATGCCACACTCCTCGGTTGGCCGTGAACAAGGACAAACACCTACGGATTATGAACAATCAATTGCTTGATTGTTGATTGTTGACAACTGCTTGGAAAAAAACAACCCCAACATTGAATATGTCGAAATGCTGAAAGGCATCTGACAGACCAACATACGAGAGTAAATGGACCGGAACGTTAAAACTCATAATTTGAAATTATAATAGTTATTAATTAATTAGTTTAATTTTCAATGCTGTTGATTGTTAATTAAAGCTGTTAGTTGAGATAAAAAAAGCCAATGTCACGAGCGGGGTTGAAAAATGGCAAAAAGGAGGGAAAACTCAAAAGGTGGGGTTTAGATGAGAAGTTAGTCTCCAAGTGGATCGAAGTCGCAATAGGTCAAGTGGTAGAGCAGCGGTGTGTCTAGCCGAAAGTTATGGGTTCGAATCCCGCTCGCGACACTGACTTTTTTATCTCAACTAAAAACCTTAATTAATTGAATTATATGAATTGGTCAAGCGGACCACGAAAACTAGCGAATTATTGATTGAATTTCAAACACGTGGTGAATTTTTATTTAAGGTTAAAAGCTCACTTTCAATTAAGCGGCAGTCATCAGAAATTCATGACCCGAGAAATTTTAATAAAATTATTGTAATAATAAAAGGAAAAAACTTAAGCTAACAACGAAAATTGATGTATTAAAAGCAGATTGAAATATGTTCTGGTTGAAGTTATTCTACCTTATTTTTTGTGCGATATTTTATTTGGCCTCACGTTTTTGATATTGTGTTTCATAATATTTGTAAAATTCTCCGTCCTCTAATTGCTTAAACCACTTCCCACCGGCTTCCGGAAATGTATTTACATCGTTCTCTAATTGAAGCTGACGTTTTAAAATATTTTCAGTTACATTCGTAAATGTTGACCTACAAAAGAGCGGTTCCAAATTGGTTGGGAAATTTCATTTTCCTTAATTAGTTTAAACATTATTATCAAATGTTATAAAAGAGGAAAGGCGAGTTTGAACAGTGTTTGTAGACCATTAACGAGTTTGTGAGCCCTACCGAAACACTCAAACGGGAAATCAAAATTTCACTTTCCAAACTTCACCACGATTCTGTTGTTAATTATAAAAACTAAGTACGTAAACGTTTAAACCGTACGAGTACCGAATAACCGTTAAAAATATAAACATATTAAATAAAATTAGTGTAATGTGCATGAATTTTACATATTAAAATTTACGTACAATGCACTAATTACATATATATATATATATATATATATATATATAAACAATACCATCTACGTGTAGTGGACAAATTGTGTGTGTATTTTTGGATGTTTTTCAGGCGTTTGACAAAATGGCATGAAGTACTATTTAAAATATTTTGGCTCTAGTCTATTATCTGATTATTCAATCATTCTTCATGGAGAGATGTTGCGCAATAAACCAGGGATCAGAGATTTCTCAGATGAAAGAAGTGTTTGCAGTTGTGCCACACTCCGTTGTTGTACACAATCATTACTTCTGCCATGTCCAAAAATGGAAATGCACTTACTGATAATTTTAATTTTCAATTTATTAGGTCGTAAAACATTTTACATGGTTTGCTATGTGGATTTTTTAAAATCATGTGTGAGTATTCCAAGATGTACTATAAATATAAGTCCGAAATCGGTAATTTTATCGAATTAAGTAAAAGGCTCCATGAATAAGTTAACATTGAATATGTTAGGACAAATCTTACGGCGGAGTAAAAAGATCATGTGTTGTGATTTTGGGGGTTTAAACTTTATTAGTAATTAAAATTAATTAAGGTTTTTTAGGTAAAAACGTCAATGGCCCGAGCGGGATTCGAACCCACGATCTTTAGCTAGATACGCCGCTGCTCTACCACTTGCGCTATCGTGACTTCGATCCACTCGGACATCAACTCCCCATCTCAACCCCACCTTTTTTGTTTCCTTCCTTTAATTAATTGCAATATATTAAATGACAATCGGATCAAGAAATTAGTGATTTTATTACTAATATTATTAGTAGTAGTTTAACATTTTTAAGGTTTTCCATTTCATATCATAGCTGTTACGATCCTATTTATTTATTGATATTGATTGAATGATGCCATCAATTTGATCGTTATTTATTTGAAAATATGGTCAGTGAATCGACTTTATAAATGGGATTTCAGCTATGAGCTATCTATTACAGCATTATTTAAATACAATAAATATTATTTTATTTAAATGTTTAAAATTAAAAAACTTTCAGCGTTAGGATGTTATTACAATATTAAAAATTTATCATCTTAGCATATTTCAGAGAATCTTATTGGACTTTAGGCGATGTTGGGTTGTTTTCTTGTCGAATCCTAACTAGCAGCTTGCAAGGCTGATAATGTGCATGATAGGCACGTCACCATGGCGACTAAACCGCCTTCGTTTTGACCGATTGGCAGAACGCCTTCTTCTTCCAGTCGAAAATTGGCGAAGCAATGTAACCATTTGTGAAATACATTGTAAATAACTTACGATTTCTAATTATTGTTTACGGTTGTCATTTTTTTTTATAGAAGGTAGGGTGTTAGAGTCGATAAAATCTCCCTTAAAAGTGCAGGAAAATTAATTTACCTAATTTGTATGTTGTAGAAACACCCTAGATTTTATTATGGTTAAAGATCTCTTTTTTTTTTTTTTTTTTGGTTTATTGATAGATTTCTCTTTCTTACTTCTTACATTATCATACATTGTTATAAAATGTCACTTAAAGAGAATATCATAGAGTAAAAATGACTGAAATCCATTTGTAATAATTGTAAACTAATAAATAAAACGTTATATATATTATAAATAATTACTAAACAATTCGGTACGGATAAGCTTTTGTTCCGAAAATTAATCCTTTGTGCTAACTTTGTGCCGTCAGCACCCTGCTTGTAGAAAGCATAAAGTTAACTTATTTAATTGAAGAATTTGGTTTTATTTTAATAAAGAGGAAATGGCGTATAAAAGCAAAGCCACTAGGAATTATACTTTTGAGCTAGTTTTAAAACTTCATTATTAACCGTTTGATTATTTAACTTATTAAAAAAAAAGATATTTTTGGTACCTATTAGAACAATATAGCTGAATTTTATTAGCGAGATTATTTGTACTTGTATACGTATTATTTTATTTCCTTTTTGATAAAAAATTATATATACATTAAAAAGAATTAAAATTATATAAATAAAATTAAGAATATACATAATTACCGTTTTTTAAAACTTTAGGTTGTACATAATATAATTTTTTTTCTCAGACTAATACGTTTTTGGTCATATATTTTTACGCCTAGTCTATTTTTATAATATTGTATATCTTTAATGCTATTTCAAACCTAGAGGTTAAAAATAGTTTGCCATTATGACTAAAAATATTGTTTTACTGTTTAAAAACTTTTATGTAGCCAATTGGCAGAATCAATTTTAAAAAAAACTCCAACATAAATCATCCATCAATTATTCGTAAACTTTTGGGACACAGTGATATTAAGGCGTCATAGGGGAAATCCACAGAGAATAGGTCGACACGAGCTGAAATCTGAACTGGTGAATCGGAAAGGTCCGATATCCTTTTGCACGACAACACTGGACAGCGAGTGTTATGAATGACTTGGAAATAATACGTCGATACTCGAAATCCTACCTTCCAGTTCTCTAAACTAACACCAACACAATTGTTCTACAGTTTAACCCTTTTGCGGCAAATTGTACTTGTGAAAAAATATTTAAAACAACCCCCATCATTTCTGACAGAACTTTATTAAATAAGAAAAAAGTTCGAATTTACAACCGTGTTTGTAAAAAAAATAAAATTTTGGTTTAATAATTTATTGATTCACCGAAGAACACCAAATTGCTGCAACCTGTAAATTAAGGTAATGGGATTAATACAATGGGAGGACATTATCACCTGCCATCCATCATAAATCGTTTGCATCATAGTAAGTACAGCATTTTATAAACAATTGTTATCCCGAAATACAACATGTAATTATAAACCGTCAACGTTCTATGAAACCAATTAATTATATATTTATTAAATTATTATTATTATTTTTAATTTTTTTAAGCACCAAGATAATATGTGACAGTCAGAAAATTCTCTTAAATTGTTTTTTAAAACTTAAAGTATTATAGGTTAAAATAATTTAAAACGTAGCACTAAGTAACCCCGAGTTTCGTTATTAATTACATACACTAATTTCGTGATCCGCTTTGCCAATTAATTAAGGTTTTTAGTTGAGATAAAAAGTCAATGGTACGAGCGGGATTCGAACTCACGATCTTCGGCTTGATACGCCGCTGTTCTACCACTTGAGCTCTCGTGACCTCGATCGACCCGGGCACTAACTTCCTATCTCATCAACAAATTTTGAATTTTCCATCTTTTTTGCCATTTTGCAAATGTCGTGTAATCGGAGTGGATTCTCGGCGACAAATGAAATGAAAAAAAAAAAATCAAAAGCTGAGAAGGGGGGTTGGAAGTTATTGTCAGAGTGGATCGAGGTCACGATAGCTCAAGTGGTAGAGCAGCAGCGTATCAAGCCGAAGATCGTGAGTTCGAATCCCTCTCATACCATCGACTTTTTATCTCAACTAAAAACTTTAATTAATTGTAATTATTAATTGCCTTTTAATCGAATTAAACAGCAATATTTTTTTTTTATAGAAGATTTACATTTGGCATTGTTATTAGTTATTGTTTTTACTACTGAAATTATTTTCTCATTGCTGCCCCTTCCTAATTTATAAGTTCAATTTGATCCCTGTAAGCACATTATTGGTGAGCTTATTTTATTATAATTTGAACGCTTTAAATTTAGAACAATCCTTCTGATTTGCCCAAGCTTTACTGTAAAATAATATATACTATTGTTGGTCTTAATTACTGTCTTTATTTTTGCGAAAAACAAAGACATGTGGGAATAAGCTTTAATGCATCAAGGAATTAAATTTAATATTGTAATAGGAAATGAATATTTAAAATTGTTCAAAATGTTTTCTACTTCAATTTAGGCCAGC
Source organism: Cimex hemipterus (assembly GCA_039619505.1). Lineage (NCBI taxonomy): Eukaryota > Metazoa > Arthropoda > Insecta > Hemiptera > Cimicidae > Cimex > Cimex hemipterus. Next base: position 5,064,162 of record CM077108.1, read on the forward strand.
GTCGATACTTCCTTCCTCTATAACTCCTACATCTCCTTTTTCTTACCCCTCTTGTTCAATTTACAATTTTGACAGTATATCTTCTTACATATTCTAGACATAGTCTAATGATCGTTTTTCCTTGTATAATTGTAAAATATTTCCATTAATTTATGAAAATCTCTCTAGAATAGAATAGTAAAGTGTTCATTATAATTACACTTCAAAAGATCTTTAAAAAAATAGTTCAATGTTAAATTCACAACAACTTAACTCATGTATAGCATGGACTGTAGCCAGTATGATGAGTTACCTTAATATTTAATAAGTTTTCTTATTTTACCAAGTTAAGAATTTAGTTTGGAGTATAAGTTATTACTGAAAACATTGAATTAGAACTTCAACAAGGTATACCAAACAAGTACTGTCAATAATGGTCATAATAAATATCAACTGGGGCGTCGGTTTAGGCTGATCGTTTATCAATGTAACGTGAAGGGCCCGGGTTCGAATCCAACGGCCCTCCATTCGAACCCGACTCCACTTACAAACTTGCTTTTTTTTAAACACCGTCACCCTGAGGTTGTTATGACCTCTGCTGTTTGAACCCTTTGAAAAAAAAATCTCAACTGGTGCTAATATACTTTCGTACTTTAACAATTTCGTAATCTAGTTCTATGAACATAAATAATATAAAACAACAATTTGAGTGATAATAATTTGAATTTAAGACACTTTCAAATTTAAACCTGCTGGCTGATCGTTTCCTTACGGTTACTTCTCTGATAAAAGTCATGCCATTTCTCTTTTATTCATTATCGAAGTCTTGGTTCCGCACAATACTAACTTTTGAGATTTGAATTAAATTCAGTTGTATGTTTTGTATGCATAATAATGCGAAATACATTATCTCATAATGTCTTAGGTAATTAATATCCTTATAAACTAACCGTTCAAATAAATACGTATATATTTGATTATAAAAAGTGTTTTCCTTTTACTCTCTAAAACAGTAACATATATTGTATAATTTAATGATTACAGGCTCTACTTATGTATGGTTTGAAGAGCATTGATTGATGACTTGAAACCTGGAAAGGAAATTCCTGAAGGATCGGTGAGGGAGGATTGTAATTTAGAAAACTTATCAAAATCGTTCGCTCCAGCTGAAAGAATGTAATTCAAGAAGCGTCACCATTATTGCAGAGGATTTCGAAGCGGGTACAATTAAATTTAAATTCGACCAAGTGTATGAGAAAAGCAATAAAATATCAGTTTAGACGGGGGTGGGATGGGGGGCGCATGCGTTGCTTCTCATAGTGGGGGTGTATCTCCACAGCATCCAGGAGTAGGAGAGAAGTCTCGAGAGTAACTCTTGTCTCCCGTTCCCTTCGGCACTGTTTGCTTGTCTGTGTTGAGGTGCGTGTCTGTGGTTGTGCGGTTCGTGAAAGGCCCCGGCCTCCAGAGCGTCATCTAGTCCAACGACGGCTTATAATTAGGTAAGTGGTTCGTTCTCGTTTCGCGTCGGAGAGGCCCACCCTCGGCCCGGAGGCGTCAATGCAGCGCCGTCAACGCACAGGCGGCCGTCCATGTGCCTGACAACAAGTTACCAGATGGTGACCCGTGCCACGATCTCACGTCGACCTCTACTATTTGCCGTTTTAAGGGAGTTTCCACACGGTTACAGGGAAACCTGACGGGAAGGATCTCAGAGAGGCTCTCCCTGGAACGGGAGATCCCATTCGCCGCTCCTTCCTTCACCCCTCACACACTCCACTCGGCATATATTATTCATTTGGATTACCTTTGCGGTTTTCATCTAATGTATAAATTAAAGAAACCCACTTTCTTTCTTTCTTCGTTGGAATTTCAATTTCACCAAGGCCTGTATTAAAGTATACTTTCATCCATACCTAAATAACGACTGGATTGCTTTACTTTGTATTATACCGTCGAACTAATGCATTTTAATTAACCGTACCAAAACACTTGTAATTAATGACAAAAAGCACCAATTTATTATTAAGAATTTTAAATTCGAAAATGCTTTGCAGTTCTAAAACTAACTTAACTTTTTATTTTATGTATTAATATTTTATTTTTTTATATTTAATTTCACATCTAGGTATTACTTCAATAGTAAAAACCGGTAAGGACCAAACAATTAACTTGATAAAGGAAGGGGAGAACTCGCCAGTAGAGAGCCGCCTAAGAGGATTTTTTAAATTATTCATTGAACTATTAATATCTTTATTAACCTTTTAAACGAACAAAAAATAAACTTATCGTTATCTATTTATAACAACTAGCTTAGAAATATATTTAATGTAAAATTAAAATAACAACATTAACATTTTTAACATCAAATAAATTTCAACTTATTTTTCTTTTGCTGAAGGGTGCATTTCAATGTCAATTATTTTCCAGTGTTTCAGATATTTATTTATAAGTATTTTCAATTATGTAATTTGATAATTTTAGTTATAACCGACTATCGGTGAAATAATTATGCCCTTTTAATTTTATCGCCTGCTATAAATGCAAACATGTTGGTATATAAAGCCGAAACTTATGTAACGCCAAATATCCTTTCAATTGTACACTATACAAAAATTGCGATAAGGAAATATTAAATTAAAAAAGTAGCATTTAAAAATGTTTAAGAATTTTTATTCCATACTTTTCAGATGTATAAACCAAAATATTCAAAATAAAAAATTAAATAAAGTTTTATTTTACTTTATTTTTTATTTATTACATAATGTACGTTTTGTAAAGTATAATTGAAAATGTTATAAAGTAGGTTAGAGTTAGTGACGCTTAAGATCCAATACTTCCCATTTGGATGTTATTATTTAATGTATAAAATTCTATTTTAAAAGTTCTATATTTTATTTCTATTTCACATAAAACCAGTAACACATGAAAATTAGAAGCAAAAATGTTTAATTATTTTTTTAAATAATTCATTTGGGTTAAATTTCGTTGTATTTAAAAAATATTTAACATTTTCTCATTTTTTTAAAAATATTGTTCGGGATTATATTACTGTGTTCAGTATGAATCATTAAAAGCTATTAAAGTAAGAGAAAAAATTGTCAAAATTCTCCAACATAAAATTTAACTAATTTCCTTTTTCAATTTTTCAATACATGGTGTTGACCCAAATAAATTAGACTAGTTTGTGTTGTTTTAAAAAACTTGTTTTTAATTATTTTTATCCTAATAAATTCAATTTGAATATATTTTTTTATTATGGTGGAAACCAGTAACTGGAGGAGTTCCCCTGAGGACTGTAGCTCTATACAGCTTCCTGGCTCGATTTTGTGAGCTTCCAACACGTGTGTGAACTGAGTCCCCAGTGTGCCAGTGTTGTTCAATCGAAGAAACTCATTTTCGAAAAGGAGTCCCGATCAAATTCATGGTCGCAGAGACCGATCCCACTCCAGACCATCCCTTGATAAGTGTCAATTTTTATCGTAGCGACAGGAAAAATTTCCGGAGGTAACGGTGGGAATCGAACCAACAATAAGGCTTCTACTAGCACGGAATTTGACGCCTTAGCCATTCGGCTAGCGGGGCCCGTAATCTTAATAAACGCGTGTCATTTGTTAAAATTTATTATAATAAAAAATAGATTCGTTCAAAATATAATTAGTTAAGATAGATATATATCTTTTGTTTGTAATTTAATTAAGACTTTTTCAAATTATTTGCACAATAAATACGAAGTTTGACAAAATAAAATTCCTTCAATCACGTAAGTTGAAATTACTTCATGTGGTTCATATGTGACTAATGTTTTAAATTAAATATTTAAATTAGAGCAATGTATAAGGTTAAAGTAGCAAAAACGTAGTTATTGGTAGATTAAACTGTAATTCTAAAACGACATTATTTTCACTTTATCACTTGGAATAATAAATGACGTAAGGTTAAGATTAAATAAAAGCAACGAGCAATTTGCAAAATAAATATATGTTAAATCAAATCTGTAGACAGAGTCTTCCTTTTCCCTTTTAAATTGCCAATAGGTCATCGGAAATGGTAAACGCCAGTTATGAATATTTGGCGGGATTCAATTGAAAAGAGACTATAAATAGTAGAATAAAGGGGAGGGAAGTGCCGTTTCTTTTTGAATGAAGTGGCCGAACGAAAGAGTATGAAAATGTGACTTGTGTACGGCCGGGGGGTGGGCGCGCAAGTTCCCCCTGGCCGTCTCTCAGGGGCATTGGCCCCGAATCTCTTCCTCGGCATCGTCCAACACTTTTCTTTCAAGCCGCTTATCATATTTACAGAACAAAGGATAGTTTGAGAATTCTTTATTTTGTTTATTTCCGTCAATACTCACCAAATGACTTTCAATTGGTTCGACGAGATACCTATAGATGAATTGTTAAACATGATCATTTTATAAAATACAGGCATTGATTCGGTTTAAAAAACGCTATCGATGTTTTTTTGGTCTTTCATATTCAAAATCAAATGAGAAAAGTTTATTGTTATAATTAAGTTTGTAATGGAATTACAGCAAATAATATTTTCATGAACGGGAACGTTGG
>CM077108.1:5078702-5139799 GCA_039619505.1 Cimex hemipterus
AGAGAGAGAGAGAGAGAGAGAGAGAGAGAGAGAGAGAAAGAGAGAGAGAGAGAGAGTAGAAGCGCATGCGTTCGACCAAAGCAGCACAGTGAAGTGCGATGTCGAACATATGACCATCAATTTTCCCGGTTAAAATATGACTTTAGTACTCTACCAAATTGACACCGAAATTGAACATTGTCTTCCAACAGTGCCCGACCAGCTTCGGCCACCACCACACTCCACCAAATCTCACCACCGCACTCTGCCTCACATCCAACTCACCACCTCACTCCAACACCCTCCCCCATCAACCACAACCTCTTCCTTCAATCAAAAGAGCCACCACCACACACCACCTTCACTATACACCGCCTCCGCAACAACTCCCATTTCCTTCACCTCTCGATGTAAAAAAATAAATACAAATTAAGTTATTTAAAACATATATGAAAATTAAAAAAAATAATTAAAAATATATAAATGGATGGTGTGGTTAGTGATGTGGAGCTTTGACGATTTGCTTGAGGTCTTTCCATTGGTGCAATTGGATGAGCCAGAAGTAAAATAGCTTGGCATATCCCCACAGTTTCACAATAAAGACTGGTATGAGGTTAGCTTAGTTTTGATAATCATGATACATAAGTTGAAGTCTTCGATGTTGTCCAAGAATTCTGTTGAACTGTTGTCTCTTAAGAGTTGTGGGTATTGCACTGTATCAGGTTTAATTTTAAGCATTTAACTTAAATGGTAGTCAGCATTCCATTTTTGTTGATGTATTGAGAGGAAGACTGTCTTTTCTTTTGAATGTACACTGTGAAAGTTCTCTCTATTCAGCCTCGTCCTCCACTTTTTAACCTAGTCTTCGGAAAAATCAATCAAGGGATTACTGGATGTTGGACGTAGCTTGGATAGGATTCGAGTATTCCTTAATTTAATAGTAATTTTGTCTTTTTTTGTGTTAAATTTTTTCCTTATAAACTTTGCATCATGAGGTTGTGCGGTTTAAATTTTAATCCATTTTCGAGAAGCAGTGTGGGTAGGACATTATGCAAAGCGGGCAGATATCTGCTTTGGAGATAAGTTCGAAGTCGGATCTGGAGCATGGGGTAAAAATAAATATTCCCCGGGTTGAAATTTGAATTTCAGACGAGGACGTAAATTTTTCCAGTAATAAACGAATGCACAACCGGGAGAGAATAAAAAATCTCCACTGACAAAAAAAGTTCCTTTTTAATCATCCATCACAGGAAATTGTCAATGGGCTTGAAATTTATAATAACAATTGTGAACTTCTTATTTTCATGCTGTTTAGTTGGATGATCGGTCTGCACTTGTCAGCAGTTTAAACTTTATTACGCCTGTTCACGCCGTTCAATCATGGCTGTTGAGTTTTGGGTCGTGAATTGAAATTACGAATGAACAAGTTGGACTATGTTAAGTGACAATACATTTCCCGTTTAAAATAGCTGAAATTTTAAATCTAATACACGAGAGATATAATAGCGCTTAATTATACTAAAGCTGAGTTCTTGCAATTGTCGTTTGACAAGCAGAACTAAATTAAACATTTTTTTGTGTTTATTAAATTTAGATGTAAAATTTTCCATGGTTTATTTGAAAGGAACTAAAGAGAAATTGTTCGTGAGTAAACTCAGAGAAAAGTTGGCAGACTAGAACTCCACGACGCAATTCCTCTTAATTTGTCAATTTTTAAATCTCGTGGAGTCGGTTTTGAGCCCATCAATCAGCCGGTTCCGTTCCTTTCGTGGGAAAAGCCGTGTCAATCGATAAGTCGGGAACGGGTTGTGGAAAGAGCCTTGCTGAAAAATCCCGTAGGCCCCAACGCTGGAGAGGAATAGGCAGGTCCTTGTGAGATGTGGTAATTTACTCCGGACCCCTTCATTTATGTCAACACTTCTTTCTGGCGTAATTTAAAATAAATCAATGTTAATTTAAAATTTAGTTAAAAAGTGGTAATTAATTGAAATATGAAACACTTTTGTTATATGTAATTTGTTTGAATTCTTAATCTAATCTCATCTCATTTAAGTAGATAATTAAATTCGTTGCCTTGATCTTGACGGCTACAATTTTAAGTATAGCAGTCAGAAAATAATTTTCACATATACACCGTAACAAGGAATTTCGATTTGTATTCATAGGATTTTTGGTCTTGGTTTCTGTTTGATCCCAGTTGCCACTGTCTTGTGGCCTGGTAATCTCCGAGATTCAACGGTGATAGCTTTGATCTCGTGGAGTAACAGCATTGTGCACTGACCAATAAGTTTTATCCATCACGACCTTTGTCCGTTCCGGTTAAATCGTCCCCGCCTCTTTTAGCCATAACGAGGTCCATTTTCGTCCCTGTGTGCAATCACTCCTCCCTTTGTTGGAAAATGTCTCGTGACACATTGGCCCGACCCTGATTTTTTCATCTCTCCCGAACTGCCTGAACACCGTTCAAATATACACGCTTGCAAATATCATCTAAAGAAATCTACAAAATGTCTTATTTTAAAAATAAATGAATTTACTGAAATAACCTGACACAAATTTCAACAATTACGTGTGAAACGTTTGGGATCGTGCATATATATTTACACAAACAAAAAAAACGGGTAAAATTAAACTTTTTTTATTGCATTGCCGCAAATAAGTAATTAAGTTTGAAATGTTAAGGTACCTTCAAATATTTTTTGTGGCGTAATTTTTAACACGATTACTTTCTCCAAACTTGAACAGGGTTAATTTGGTCGGCTGAAGGATTACACTTGAATTTTAATGGACAATAAAACCAAAAATTCAAATCTGTTAACCTAATAACTACAATTATTCACATCCCAGACACACAGACCAATAATTTATTTAATACGGTCCAGTGTGGTGAAAGATCAGTTTCTAACCTAGAACTAAAAAATACCTTTTATGAAATTTAAAAAAAATAGTGAAAGAATTGGCAGCTAAAATTGAAATTAATTTGCTTGCTAGTGAAAATAATAAATTTATTTAACCTTCTTGCATTAGGTGCTTGACAGCAGGGGTTGGTCAAAGCAAAAAATAAATAAATTATACAAAATATTTTTAACAAAGTAAAACAAAAATAAGATCTTCTAACAAACTATAATAACAAAAAAATTAATGTACGTTTCTATATATAATTCTAAAATAATAAACTACCAAAGAGGAACAATCTTTTTAAAAATTAAGTAAAACTTCAGTTTCTAATATTCAGACAATTACGACCTTATAATTAATTCTTATTTTATAATCATACAAAACTCTAAGAGTTATCCTTTAACGAAAAATTGAAATAAATCAAGGCAAATATTAACCCTAGGTAGAGAAACATTCAAAGTAAGATTTCCCCTAGTAACAGGTATTGATGATGATTTTATGGGTGTATTCTGTGTGACCGTAATTGGTTTAAGATAACAGTTCGTCGGTTCACACAAGGCGATAATTCCATAAATCAGCATCGATTGCTAGATTGTACGACAGTACAAACTAAACTGATTTCAATTGATGTATAAATATAAAATTTCTTAACACTCAACAGATAACTGATGAAATACAAAAGTTATCAATTTTTTAAAGTAGAAATTGTCAATAATGTATGACCTTCAATGAGCAATTTACACATTTTAATATAGTTTCCTAGAAATAAGTGTCCGTCATGGTATAACTCTAATTATAATTATTCAGAAATCGTGAGATGGTTTGGTGTGACGTAGGTTTCGCAAAAACATTTTCTTTATCGTGCGAACGTTTCGATCTTTATTGAGGTCATCTTCAGGACCTGGCATTTACAAACATTGTTTACATTTAAGTGAATTTATAGAATGAGAAAATGTATTTTTTATGTTCAATGTATTTCTACCCACTCAAAGTGTTTGTTGTCTGCGTATACTTCGATTTAAAATAAAAAATATAGTTTGCATTATATAAATCCATTTTTTTTTTCATATCCTACATGTATTTGTTAAATTTAGTGTGGTTACAAAATCCCAGGCCCTGAAGATGATCTCAATAAAGATCGAAACGCTGGCAAGATAAAGGAAATGTTTTAATCATCACACATTCAAAATATAGACAAATTCAGAATCAAAAACAGAAATAAATGCGATTCCATTAAAAGCCAATTTTTAGATTAAAAATTAATAAGATAATGAAAAAATTGTTTGTTTTCTAATAGCATGGATGAGGAACCAATACTATTTTCTCTTCTTTTCCCTTTTAAATAATGAAAAATAATCAACACTTCATATTTTTATGTAAATAAAGAATTATCAGTTTAAATATAAAGTGTCAAAGATACATATTTTTAGATTAAAGATTAAATACATATTTTTAATATGTATTTAATGTAAGCTGTTGCGTAATTTCTGTTTGTTCTCGTTAAAACTACTGAAATATGTTTCCAGAAGTAAAAAATTATTTAAAATATTTAGACTTTATATTACGTAACTTTGGTTCATAAGAGATGTTCGATTTTTTCTCCTCAATAATATAGAAAAGGTATTCTTCCCAAAGTGCAATCGCCGCATGACTATGCAAATCCAAGCTGATCTACGAATAAAGTAACGTTGTTTGATCTGGATTACGGATTGTTATGAATTTAACCGCCTGACGAGTTATACGACGCACAGGGATTGCAGTACATGCATTTATTACATGATTTTTACACTTGTACAAAAATAGCTACAAAAATATGATTTTCAATACATTTGTGTTAATTTAAAAGTGATATTTACTATTTCTGTTATATATCTTATTTTATTTGATTAATCTGAGTTCACAGTTCACTAAGCCACCACTGCAGGACCAATTTCAGCACACGTTGAAATTAATCTCACGTCCAAGTAGATGTTAGCTGTTGATTGCTTCCAATTCTGATTGATTTCTAACCCACTTAGTTAAATTAACTCGGCAATCTGTGTTGGGAGCATAGATTATTTAAGGGCTATTTCTCCATTGCAATTAAACAACACTCTTATTATCTTATAATAATAATTAACTTTATTTGAAATTGTTTAAAGATGATATTTAGATTCCTGAAATTATTATAATATGATTTACTATTTATTGCTATTTACGCTTAATGTTGCAGAATCTCCTCATTTTACAATTTGTTTTGATTGTTTGATTAACCAAATTTACTAGTTTAATTTTGCTTGTCTTCAAAACCAATCAAACGTTGAAACTCGTACGCCAACTTAACAAAAATTGTTGAAATTACACATTACAAAGCACAGCCTTAATTAATAAACAAGCAGTTATTTCACTAGTTGGATCAGGTGTCCAACCCACAACATTTTTATCTGTAATGTTTGCACGATTTGTATTTCTATACCTTTCTGGCCGCTGGATTGAACTATTTTTCAGCTGCCCTGACAAAAAATGATAAATCTACATTTATCACAAATTTACAATTTTTCGTGGTCCTTGACGGGATTCGAACTCATGATGTTCGACTTGATACGCCTCTGCTCTACCACTTGAGCTAATGTGTCTTCAATCCACTCGGACACTTAACTTCCCATTTCAACCCCATCATTTGAATTTCCCCTACTTTTGGCCATTTTCAAATGTATCTATTTGATTCTCGGCGACAAATGAAATGGTCTCGGAGGGATTTAGTGAAGTATTCGTTATTTTAATTTATTAAAAAAGGCAAAAAGGAGAAAAATTCAAAAAGGTGGAGTTCAGATAGGAAATTAGTTGCTGAGTGGATTGGTCACGATAGTCCTAGTGGTAGAGTGGCAGTGAATCGAGCAGAAAGTCGTGTGTTCGAATCCCGCTCGTGACATTAACTTTTACCTCAGCTAAAAACCTTAATTAATTGAATTTATCACAAAGTTGATGAAGTGGGATTCTAAAAATGAGAAAACTTCAGTAACATCTGCCGTCATTTCTTAACGAATGGGAAAGGCAAATACTTTTATAGGCAAATGCTAAACTTTTAGGTATGATAAATAAAAAATTATCTAAATAGCTTAAATGAAGAAGCTTGAGAACATCCTTTTCTCACTTCTGGTTTTATGGAAAATTTTTCACGATTTAATAATTTTTGCCGAATAGTGTTAAACATCGTCTGATTAATACTTATTTTGCAATGACCTATAAAATTCAATCCCACACAATGCTTTCTTGAAAATTCTACTACTTCAACAATCGGCCAACGCACACAGCGTACACAAACAAACTATTCTGGTGTTATGCAAATTCGAGTCACTTTATTCTGTACGGTCCTACGCCAAACAGCAGGAATTCGAGAGAAAATGAACACATTACAAATATTGTTGAATTTTTAATACTAATTAAACCATCCTACGTAAGAATGAAATTGCGTAGGCCTTGACAACTTAGCGTTTGTACAAGAGCACATGTTTCACACAGTATATTCTCTTTTTAACGCATAATAAATTATGACTGGACTTTTCTTTATCTTCTTTTATTCAAACTCTCCTTTTTTAATGTTCGGTACTATTTAAAGAACAATGTAAAGCACAAATAAATACAACGAATAGTTAAACTGATGTTTGAATGTTAGATTCTTCCAACAATGTAGTCAGTAAATGATATGAATTCCTAGGTTTCTATTGAAAAAAACTTAAAGAATGATTTATTTATTATTATTCAGATATCGTGAGATGCGATCTGGTGTGATGTAGGTTTCAGAAAAACATTTTCTTTATCGTGCGAACGTTTCGATCTTTATTGAGATCATCTTCAGATCCTGCAATATAATTATAATTATAATATAATAATAATATAATTAACTTTTTATATTGGATCAAAGTATTTCTACGCGTTTTCCAACACAACTTACATTTCGAAGTCGGAAAGAACAAAACTTAACTTTTTTTAAAAAGAATATATTTCAAGTTTTTGTTAATAAGCGTGGATTTGTAAATGTTATTAAAACAATTTTCTTTTGAAACAGTCAATAATGTAGAATGTAGTCAAATAGTTCTTTTTTGTTTTCTACAAATGTCTCTACTGTTTGGTATATTATTATTGTGGATAAACAAAACACTAGCATTTAAACGTAAGAAATATGAGCGTTTAAGAATATGCAAGTTCATCATCCTAAGCTAAATATACAGCAATATTTTGCTTTCATTATTTTCATTTTTGCATTTCTAGACATCGTAAAAAAATCATAATCACCAATCTCGTTGGTCTAAGAGGGTGAGTTAAACAATTAATATTACGTTATTGTTTGAGCAATTTGAACAAAACACTTCGAAATGATAGATTTTCATGCCACATTTCAATTTTACAATTTTAATAGCTAGATCAGGCTGGCAAATTTCATTTTATTACGAAAAGACTGATTGAGAAACTTTGACCGAAGCTTTTGAGAGTAAATGCCGGTATTGATTATGGACTTACCATCAAGGCTGTTTCTCCGGCTGTATCTTTTACCACAAATTGGCTACGTATTACTGTTAATGATTCAATTTATATCAGATAATAAAATCATAACATTGAATGAGAATTTTTTAATATTTCAAAAGATTTTTTATAGTAAACCAAGTTTAACATGTATTAAGAAATCCTTACATTTTTTACATCATAAAATGTACATAAATACTATTATTAAATATATAATTAACTTTATACGTTATAAAAATTTTCATTACTTAATCAAAATCGTATTGTTTTAATCATTTCATCGAATGTGTATGAGTATAGCCAAGTGAACTGCCTTTACTGTTGTCGCAATCATGAAAATTGCAGCAGGCTTACCAATCCCGTAGGACCCCGTTTTCCTGCTTTCTGCTTTAAGATTGCCAACTTCCTAATTTAACGCCGAACATTCCCTTTTCGAGGAAACCTCTGCAGAAGTGGCTGAGTTTATCGCGTAACTTACGTGTATTAATATTTTAAAGGACATTTTAACTGATGAAGTTCTATCCAATTTGAACTGTTATTGTTAGCTTTCTTTATAAACAGTTTTGATTTAACTTTTTTTGTAATATTTTAAACTGAGAAAAGTATTTGTGCTTATTAAGACTTATAAAGATACAACCACTTAAAAATCGAAGGTTGTAGCATTGCATGTATTATCTGAGAGGAATTTGTTGAATATTTTTTGAAGCCAGAGGTTGTTGAAGTTTTTTGAGTAGGAATTAAAAATTTTAATGTGGTCTGTAACTAAGGCAGGCAGGCGGGAAGATCAAAAAACGAATAAAAGTAAACATTTGCTTAACGGGTCCGTAGTTATCAGCGTGCTCGTTTTAACTTTTCCGGCCCACTTAACGCCATACCACGCCCACGACGCTTTCCTAGCTGGAAAATCTTTTAAGGCGTTCTACTCGGTCACGCACATACCACGATTCTCCTTGGACCGTCAGGCCAATAATGCTTTTCCCTTTACAACTAATTGCTTTCCCCGCTAAATGTAAAAACGGCCATTTGGCGTAAAACAGTTCAATGAAAAAAAATCATCAGTTGAGATGGGAGTTTATTTTTAATTTCACTAACGGCTTTTTGCGATATTATCACAAAAATATATCTCAAATAAAACTTGAATTTATTGTTACAACTATACTTCAGAGAATTAATTAGGCGAAGGTCGTGGGTTCGAATCCCGTTCCTGACACTGACTTTTTTATCTCAACCAAAACCTTAATCAATTGAGAGATGTTAATTGGTCAAGCGGACCATGAAAACAAGTGAATATACTTCACCTTTTATACTAGTAATTAAGTGACTTATTTGGTTCACTTTCCTTAGGAAATTAATTATCATAATCAGGGTTTACTTATTGGTCAAACTCTATTAACTTTGGATCTAAGAATTTATCGGTTATATGATCCTTGATCTAATCAGTGACCATTCTCACTTAAAAGGTGTATATATGTTTTTTGAGAAATTTAAATCTTCCCCAGTCAATGTGTTTTACATTATTATTTTATTGCTAACTACGTACATTCCCTGAGGAAGGCCAAATATTGGCAACTACGTACATGGTCCAAAAAATATTGCGTGGGATATGTTTAATATACCGTCATAATTGAAAGACCACGTACTGAATAAATTCTGGAATCCAGAGTGTATCAAGGTTGATCGATAACAAAATAACATCGTAAATCAATATTAAGACCTAAAATTCCAAGCAAGGGAAATTGTAGAGATGGCTTTGGCAGGATGGTTAGGATGGATCAAAAGTTAGATGTGAAACTATTAGAAGTTGATCGGATTATTTCGTCGAGAAAAAAAAACTGTGAGGTTGTAGTGTATAGTGATGTTATAAGTAGCTTTGGCACATTTTCTGAGGACCTTCGATTGCCACACTGGAACCTCACAGTTCTTGACCGTATGTCGAACGTGGTTGCCGTAATGTATGAAGACGTATGAATTTTAACGGTCAAAATGAAGATTTCGTTCTTGAAAGACTTTTTAATTGTCTTCTATTGTATCTAAATTGCCACCACTTAAGTTTTATGCTGTGATTTCACGTAAGTCTCCTGTCTAGGTATAGTCCTAATGAGTGTATAACAAGCTTCCTCTACACGCTGGGGGGAGGGGGTGTAGAAAGCGTGTATGGATAGGCTGGAGTCTGAGTCTGGGAAAGAAGATCATATTTGTCGGAGTAAGGGGGAGAAACTTTTTTGGGGCTTTTTTTCTGGACAACTTTACAATTAAGGGACTCAGCTCTTCGAGGAGGGCTTCGAACGGACTGCCTCGCTTCGGTCCTTTTTATTTCTGCGATTTTTTCTCTTTTTAGTTCTGCGATTTTTTCTCTTTTTAGTTCTCCTGAGTTCTAATTCATAATTTTTTTGGCAAAATTTTGACCTTTCTTGTATTTTTGCTTTACCTGGTGGTATTTCTTTTTTGTTTAATTTACACCCAAGAGGTGCCTAATTTTCCCCAATAAATATATTATTTTAGTAAATAGATTAAATACCTTAAAAATTCACAATTAAGGACCTCTAATTTTTTCTTTTATATCATTCATATATTTTTACAAATTTGTCTTTGATTTTATAAATTATATTATTTCAAATAATATTTAGGAAGTTGAAATATTTTCTATTTTAACGTTCTTAAGATTTTACTACAAATCATTAACTTAATAGAAAAATTCAAGGGAAGACATGTACAATTCCAGGGCAAAATCCATTTAGTTGTAAAAACAAAATACTTTTAAATAATCTAGCACAAGTAGTTAGTTCCTTGTGTTGGTGTACGGTAGAGGGCATGTTTTGTATCATTGTTAAGGATTTGGGTTACAAGGCAGACTAGTGTTGTCATCCACAAAAGTGGCACTGATGATGTCGGGATGTGTAGTAAAGACAGAAGAATAAACGGTATACAGGATGAAAACTTGTGGGACGCCGGTTTTTATTGGTATGAGTGTCTCACTTTATAATAGCAATCAGTCACATTGGATTTCAAGAGAAGGAAATGAGGGAAGCGTTTAAGTTTACAAATGCTGTGCCTTGACTATCAAAAGCCTGGCACCTAAGAAAGCGCCCATGCAAGATGAGAGTAAGCTTTTTAAGACATTTTGTTGGTAGTGAAACAGAAAGAAATACAAAACAGGATTAGTGGAGCATGTAGTGAAATATAACGTTACAATGCAAAATTAATTTCTTAAATTGATTTTATTTAATCCGTCTCAATACAATTTTTAAAAAAACCACACGCTATTTTTTACTAACATCATCAGTTTATAAATACATCTTTTCCTTTCATACAATATTCCAAAATTAAGCAAGAGGCTTTCATCTTGCCAATCTCATCTTGCAGGGCGTTTTGATAAGAGGTTTCATTCCCCTCGGGACGGACCTTAACTTCACGGCTCTAATGTAAATTTTCCGCTTCCGTTGTCTTAATCAATGTTCAAGATTATGACAAAAAAAATTAAAAAATGTATTCTTTACATTCTGTATTGTTGTTTTTAGAAACATGTACAAAATACTTTGCATTATTTCTCAATTGTTTTATTTTTCGACTTATCTACTGAGAATTCACATTCTGTTCAACGTTGTGTACTTGCTTGGGATTTTAAGACACGTGGAACGATTATGTCCGTGGGAAATGGTGAGAATGAACATTACTTCAATCAATTAAAGTTTCTAGTTAAGATAAAAAAAAGTCAATGGCACGAGCGGGATTCGAACCCACGATCTTCGGCTAGATACGCCACTGCTTTATCAATTGAGCTATCGTGACTTCGAACACTGTCTTCTAATCTCAACCTCAGCTTTTGAATTTTGTCTCCTTTTTGACACTTTTCTTACTATTATTCTTATTGCTATCAACACTTTATTAATAATATTATATCTTTAATTGTTACAAAAAAAATCCATTATATTTCGTGGTCCGATTGGCCAAAAACTTCTTTCAATTAATTAATCTTTATGTAAAGTATTGATTGAAATGTGTGCGGTTTAGTTTAATTTATGATTATTTGGAAATCGTGAAATGCACTCTCAACACGACACGCAAGAATGGCACAATTACAAACACTTTGAGCCCTGAAGTAATGATCAAAACGTTGGCATGACAAAGAAAATATTTTTTTTCCTAAAAACTACGTCACACCAGACCGCATTTCATGATTTCCAAACAATCACCTTTCATAAAGATTGAAAGAAATTATAAAAAAAGTTCTTTTTTTTTCATTTTAGCTAGTCCATACTTGTGATTCAATATTTAATCGTAAAACACAAAGTATCTTTCATATTTTTTTTACAACTGCATACAAAATGAAACAAACAGAATTTATGGCATACATATACAAATGCACATACACAATATTTCATGCGCATTTACGTGCCTGGTGCGATTAATTTGAACGACCCGACCATCTAGAGAAAGTCAACAGCAGACACTAGAGTTGCTGAAGTGGATAGTATCATTATTCAAATAGAATGGAACTTACGTGAAGGATTTAGGATTGCAGAGAATGGATTTTGTCAAGATTGGAACGCTTGGCTGACCCATATAAATCTAGGCTGTAGATCCAAACTGGTACGATTATGATATAGTAGTTTAGGTTAACTTATCACAAATTAGGACTTTTGTCAAGTAGTTTCTGCAGAATTTTAAATCTCAGGTTACAGTAAATTTCTTTTAATCGTGTATATTCGGCGTTTCTTTTGACCAAGCGAAGTCCAAAATGTCCTATACGGTTTACTTGAGGAATGGATACATATAAACAGACAGATGGGAGGTTTTTTCGATTAAAAATTAAAACTATGTGTTTCGATTTTTGATTATTTACCTTCATACTTCACTGTCAAACCAATGGATTGGAGGATGCGGATAGAAGCAACAGGAAATTTGAAGAAAACAGTCGTCATAGTGATATATGAATGTTAAGTTTTGGGGTGCAGTAGTAGATCCGCTGTAAATAATGAGTGAACTAAGTGTACTTAACCAGGGGAGACCGTATAAAACGGAAAAAATAAAAGTGCAAGAGTGCTTTGGGTTACTTGGAATCCTCACAATAATACATTTATCTTGAATAGTTGCTGAGGGTTGGTTTTGCATGGATTCTAGCGATACGGTGATCGTTTCCTGCATGGCTGCTTTTATGTCAGAAAACAAATCCACCTGTAGATGGATTTTTTACTCCAACAAAAACTACCCCCTACCATAAGGACACAATTGTTTTTCACATCGTACACTACATACGTTTGTTATATTCTGTCGTCCAGCTGATACAGTTCAGTTATTCAAGCAGAAATGTGTAGAGATTAGTGACCGTTAACGGATAATTATTCAGATATCGTGAGATGCGGTCTGGTGTGATGTAGGTATCAGAAAAACATTTTCTTTATCGTGCCAACGTTTCGATCTTTTATTGAGATCATCTTCAGGGCTCAAAGTGTTTGTCTTCTGTGTAATTGTCCCATGTCGTGTTGAGAATGCCCATTTAAAAGTATTTTGTTTTTATAACTGAATAGATTTTATTACAATTTAAAAAATGTTTGTAAATCCCAGGCCCTGAAGATGAGCTCAATAAAGATCGAAACGTTGGCACGATAAAGAAAATGTTTTTCTGATACCTACATCACACCAGACCGCATCTCACGATATCTGAATAGTTATTCAAGCAGTTAAACAACGAACACCTTCGATATTTTATTAACACGTTTAAATAACTCATTAAATAATGACATTAAAAAATTGGGTTGAATTGGGAGGTTAATGTTTGAGTGGCTCGAGGTCACGATAGCTCGAGTGGTAGAGGTAGATAGGCGGCCTATCTAGCCAAAGATCGTGGGTTCGGATCTCTGTCGTGACACTGAGTTTTTGTATCCAAACTAAAAACTTGAATTAATTATTAATTTGAAATATATTAATTGATCAAGTAGTCCACTAAAACTAGTGAATACATTAAATGATGTTTTGTAAAACATTTTGATAGTTACGACTGAAACAATGGAGCAATTTGATTTCTGAAATATTTAAAAAATTTCACCGAAGTCATTTATCTTTACTCTTTTCCTCTATCAGTTTTATCAAGATGTACTTCAGTCAAGAGACTACATGCTCTTGAGTCTTTTTTTTTTATCACGCGTTGAATTGCTTTGATGAGATTGCGTTTACGAAGTCCGCTCTTCTTAGTTATCTTAAGCTGATCTTTTTCAGAGACATGTGTATCTGTAGATCAACATTTTGAATCAAGTATGGGCCATTCATGAATATTTTACATATATTGTAAAAATTCTGGATAATTTTGTAATTAATTGCATTGGAATACCTAGCAACTAATCATAGATTTTAGAATGTTACGTTGTTTCATTAAATATGTTTAAATATGTCAACTCCACTGGTTGTTTTTGGTTTCTTTATGTAGACTGTTATTTACAGACCTTATCCATAGTTATACCATTTTTAATCCAAACTGTGTTTTTAATTTTTACTGAAATTCATTTGATGCCCCAAACTATTTTTCAGTAAAAAGTGTATTTATATTACTATTGTTATAGATATATTTTCTGCGCCGGACTGCGAGTGCCGAATATTACGTCGTTCGAAACTTATTTGCCACGCTAGCAGATCTAGCTTTGAATAATATTTGATGCACATTCAAAAAAAAGTTAAAGTGATTCCGTTCGTCCACGACTCACATCGGTAGTTTGACCTCCTATATGACAGGAATTACTTTACCTACTATACTTTCTCATATTTATGTTTTTCAATTTGAATATTTTTTTATATTAATCAACAAATAGCAGTGAATTTAATGTTTCATTATAAAAATATTGAATGTTTTTTAATATTTTAAGCCCAAGAAAGTAAGAAAGAGCAAGTAATCCTTCTTAAAGGAGAATTTTGACTTATTAGACTCTGAATTATGTTATGCTAGTAGCATAAGGAATAGTCTAAGACTTTATCAAAGTTTACTTCCTTAACCTAAGAAGTTATTTAATCCTATTAATATTCTTTATTTCTCTTCATAGATGTCTTGAGGGATCTTGTTTAATCTATTTTGATCTTTGAGTTTTCTGTTCCTACTATCATCCTTTTTATGTAATAATTTGTCATATTTCAATTGATATTTGGATCATTATCCTTTTCACCTGTTGTCTACTTGCTATAAGGTCAAGGATTAAATAATTGTATAAACTGAATGTGTCATATATTCGTGTCTGTATAGTGTTCGTATACAAAAGATGGGTTATTGTTCAAATAATGCTCTTACATGTTAAATTGAGTCACAAAATAAATCCTGATATTTTTGCTTTTAGTTACATCGGTAACTACTCGTTTCTGCTGAATCTTTCTGGCAGTTCCAACCCGATCGTATAGCATTTTATGCTTGACTCCGTCAAAAGCTTTTCCATTTATTTGGACATAAATGACGGCTAGGGAAGCGAACGTATATCCTGTAATTTTCGCTCAAACAGTAAATATCGTCACTTTATTGTTAAGTTACAGCTCCTCGGTTGCGATAAAAAAAGGAACAAAATTTACGACAGTAAATCTCCAATGCAAAAAATTGCCCCGAAAGATTCAACCCATGGCAATGCTGTTCAAAAACTTGAGCTATTGTATACAAAATATACTGCTTACTAACGGATACATTATTTCATTATTTAGTATTATATTATTATTTAATGACTTTATGCTTATCATCAAGTTAAATTATTTTTACACCTTTTTTGTAACGCTATATAAAAATAAATATTTTATTAATCAAATATTTTTATTTATATTTGAACATTCATTTTTTTCTTCACCACTGAATGCAGTCCAAAATGAAAACTAAAATATTTACAGGATTAACATAATAACAGACTGATATTAAAGAATATTCCATTTTAGGGTATTGTCATTCCTAGAGTAAATATCTTTGATAATATGTACATAACTTCTATTATTGTCTTTATGTCTTGTCATGTTTCTTTGGCTATGATGAAATTGTTCAAAGTTTATCACTAATTTTTTGGGATCATTATCTTTCATTCGGCATATGTTAAAGAGATTTCAAAATAGAGAAACCCCTTTCGACTGGAGAAAAAATTTGGTTGGATGCGCGGACAAGTAAGATTCCAAGAGAATAAAACTGGCGGAAATAATAAAGTGTAGCCGTACAGATTTCATTTTATATCGTTTGTACCTTTTCATTTTACCACTGGCACTCCTTCGACCTGATGATGAGATAAAGGCACGAAATCCGGATTGTTGCAAAACAACTTACTGTGAGTAGGAACTATCTTTTTTTAAAAAATGATTGAACACCGCACTCAGTCCATCATTCACCATTTCTATTAGATATTCCTTTTGTAGGGAAGGGGTAAATATCAATCCTTTCACACTAATAAATTACATACGTTCCCATAAATTAACACAGACCCACAACAAATACATACTTTTAAAAATCCCTATACCACTGATGCACCGGAACAGCACAGATCGCTCCCGTGACTCCAGACTTTGCAGGGGTCCGTTGACTATCTACGTCAAACTGAAATGCTGCTCGGTCGATATTCTGTCCTTGTATAATGGGCGCCCTCGGAATTTAAGCTGATCGGCCAGAAGGTTCCCGTGCGTTATTCCTGTATGACCTATGTGTACTCTTGTCAGTTCGACCATTTACCTTTTCAACCGTTCTCCGTGGGCCACGGGCCGACGTCTTTCTTAACTTGCCACGGGTTGGGAGGGTTATTTCCATTTTTACGAACCCAGCTGTTTTTCCATTCTCCTTTTACAGTGTTTGAGATTAGTTTTCCATCCGTTGAGATTACAGGTTGCAAATCGTCGTAAAGGCTTCGGCGACCTCTTTAGCCACTCTGTTATATTTCCATATACGCCAACAAAACTAGCACTAAATAGTAACAATTAATGAAAACATAATATAAAAGAACAGGAGTCATCATAAAAACCTTTAAAAGTGGCTAAGTGTGAAAAAGCAAATATTGATAAGACATAAAAACTGCACTAAATGTTAGAAATACTATTGTAAAACCTCGGAGACAAAAAAGCTATAATTTTTTTCGGTGTATTGCAAAACAAAAATGCATTACAAATGGTGTCATTCTGAAGTTAAAAATACCTAAGAAGATAAGTTATTCCAATATAAATGGTAGACCTTAGTAGGGGAATTTCGTGCATTTATTGGCAAACGGTGATGGCAAAATTGTTTTTTCATGTTTCAGAAATATGATAAAGGCTGGAGAAAGGGGCTGGGGTGCGACGGGCCTGGATGGGAGAAGGACGTAGCACAAATATGCCGGATAGGAGCACCAGTCGAAACATCCTGTCGCATAAGGTCCGCTGGAAGAGCACGGCTGGGATGGGCGGAGGTAGGGGTGTATGAGCAAGTTGCTGGCTTTCGGGTGGGCAAAAGGGTGCTCGTCTGAACCCGACCCACCCCTAACGCAGGTCTCAGTCCTGTCGCCGAACAATCACTACCCGACGCCACCCAATGGACCTTCCCAACTACCCGGTAAGATTTTTCTTTATTGGACATGGAAGCCCCGGTTTGGCACTGAGACCATCTCGACAACACTTTTAACGATACGAGCAAAATCAGAAATTCGTAATCTCTATTCAAATTTAAATAGAAACGAACAAAATTGTCATATATTTCATAGAGTAACACTGGTAATCGCAATTGCACGCATTTAATGTTAATTTTACAATGAAAAAAAAAACCTGTCTGTAGTTGAAATATAATAACATAAAGTTAATATTCATTGAAAATTTAAAAAAAGTTGAAATAAAATTAAAATAAATAATAAAGTTTATTCATTCTTTTATTTAAAAAAATCAAATTATGATTCAATCGTCTCTCTGTGATAACATAGTTATTAAACGCACATTGGTTTGTTAACTGAAGTTAATGATCTTATTTTCAAGCAGATTTGTATATTTTGTAGTATTGTGCAATACAATCTGATAATCCATATGCCATACATTTCAAATTTAACAATACCAATCAATGGATACTTCATTACTATCAAAGAAAAAATGTCAATTTTTTCATCATTTTCCTATTTATTTATATGAATCATTGGTTTCAACGAGTAAAATGACAAACCATAAGGGTCAATAATTTCTCTCAAATCAAATATTACCATATTCAACAGATATCGGAAATCAATTCTCCGCCATAAGCGATGTGAATGGAGAAAAATATCTATTGTTTCTGTTTTCCTTTTCCTTTAAATCTATACAAAAAAACAGTATATTACACTTATTAATATATTAAAAAATTAACAATGAGTCATTTCACCTTATAATATTAAATTTGTATATGTAAAATGAGTTTTAAGTATGTGTGAGTGTTTGTGAGCGTGAGCACGTGCGAGTGTTTTTATGTTTTATGCTGAACGCAGCCTAGGATGTATTCTTTGTAAGTTTGCGGGATTTTACAATTCTAGAAAATTTTTATTTTGAATTTAATACACAATTTGAAAGTAATATTAGACAAATTTTAAGAAACTGAGATTCACGATCGAAACTCAAACGATAACGTCAACCCCCTATGAATTCCATATCCTTGAGAACTCGAAACAATTCAGTTTTAAATATTTGTTATACATTAAAAAATTTTGTTCAGCGGATAAGCAGAATAATTCCCTGCATTTGTGTAACTCAATTTTTCTGTGCTGTTTATAGGAAAGAACAAAAATTGACTTTATATATTTTTTTAAATTTTCTTAAAGTTATGTTAGAACATAGTTTCACCAGCTTGGACAATAGTAATAAATTATTATAAATTAACTTTTGTAGATTAAGTTTTCAAGAATACCTATTCAGATATCGTGAGATGCGGCCTGGTGTGATGTAGGTTTCAGGAAAACATTTTCTTTATCGTGCCAACGTTTCGATCTTTATTGAGATCATCTTCAGGGCCTGGGCTTTACAAACATTGTTTATATTTAACAAATACATGTAGGATGTGGAAAATTGTGAATTTGTACATTGCAAATTATATATTTTATATTCAACCAAAGTATTTCTACTCACTCAGTGTTTAATTGAATTGATATTTTCATTGAATATAAAAAGAAACTTTGTAATGTAGAATTTCACTTTTCCCACATCCTCCAAGTATTTCTTAAATTTAAAAAATGTTTGTAAATCCCAGGCCCTGAAGATGAGCTCAATAAAGATCGAAACGTTGACACGATAAAGAAAAAGTTTTTCTGAAACCTACATCGCACCAGACCGCATCTCACGATATCTGAATAATTATCGACTAACGGTCACTAATCACCACACATTTCACGAATGTCTTTACAACAACATATCTTTCTTGAAACATGTGATAATTTTTCAGTAATGTGAAATCAAATTTGAAGTCTAGAACAATAATTGTTATCATGAAACGAGTCAAAAGCATTTTTTTAAACATTTCATCAAAACGTAGGTAGGGAGCGTGAGACCAATCAACTAGGTTTGAAAAACACCAGCTGCAATAAAAAAAAATTAAAATGATTCCTGGATAGCAGCTCAAATTGTTTTTCTGTACGATACGTACATCCAAGATTTTAATTACTTGCAAATTGAATTTTAGTCGGTTTTATTCAATCAACTCTTCACTTAACGACGATGACACAACACCAACGTAAAATTTAAATTGTTCAACAGTTGCAAGTGCAATGTATGGTTTGATTTTTATTTTTTAAACAAAAAGTTGTTTTTTAAATTGTTTTGATTTCTTACAACTTTATCGTTTTAATAATAGTAATTTTATTTTTAACTTATTATCCAGTTTGCCGTATTATAACGCAATAGAGCAGAGAATATTCAGAAAAGGAATATCTTAGTGTGAAGCAGAGTGCGTAAAACGATTTATGCACCATTAGTGTGACTTTAAGTGCTGAGGGACGATTTGTGGGCTAACTTGCCGAACGTTGTTTGACCGATGAATAAACGGTTTACCGATCGTCCCGAAAAGCTGTGACTGCAGATGTGAGATAGGAAGTAGGTTAATAGTCGGTACGAGTTCCAGTGCAGTGAACGGGGTGAGCCCGTGGAATTCATCCCCTATTTTCCATTCCCGGCGCAACCCCCTAACCCTTCAGCCAGTGATCTAGAAAGGGGTCATGACCCTAAAAACGGCTCCAACCATTGTCGTTTCGAGAAACAAAAGGCATATATTTTTGCGGGCGTTTAAGCCCTGAATGAATATTAATAGTTGGCGTGATTTCACCCCTTGTTCCTTTTAAAAGAAATTTTCGTGTTCCTATTGATTTTGGGTCACCCCCATCCCTTTCATTTTTTTAATGTTTTTTTACTACACGAATACCAATAAGCCGATAATTCCAACCGGGCCCAATGAAAATTACCTTTCATTTTCAAAATAAATCTCTCATCTCTTACGATTGTCTTTGACTGCAACCATATGATCGTAAGTAAAAATAGTATGCTATTGCGCAATAATATTTTGACATTATAATTGATAATATCTGACATATTAATAAAATAGGTCACATAAAATTAAAATAGATTAATTTAATGCGTATCAAATAATTAACAATTTCTGGCAATTGCACTAGTTTTTCTTTTCAACCGTCTCTTCGTAAACATTTAAAATAATTAATAATAAACACATAACTAATTACCATACCAAGATAGTACGGGTGGTTTATTATTTTTTGGAAAAAGGAAACATTTAAAACTTTTATTTTTGAGCTATTCGGTGTTGTGTGATGTGTGAGTCGTGGGTTGAAATAGCACATAAAAAGAAGTGCGTTCCCACAATTTTTCTTTGTTTTTCCAGGACGATTTTTGGGTGTAGCTGAGCCACCATCAATTTTGGAAGAAAATTATTTTAATTACTTATTTTGGTATGAAAGTTAATAAGCAAATATGTCCTCTAGAAATGTTAAATGATGGGGTGAGTGTGGTGAGTTGTTCTGCACGATCCGGATTTCGAGCCTCTTAGCTCATCATCAGGTTGAAGGACTTCTACAACCACGTCTCTCGACGTGCATTGCCAAAGTGAAACCGCTGATACCTCCGCCAACGCGACGCTCCAATTAACAGCTGATTTATAATGACGCTCAATTTGAACGTGCGAAACGCGGAAATTATAACAAAAAAATATTAGAATAAAAATAATAACAATTAAAATAATTATTTTAATTATTTGGATGTTTGATATTATTTATATACATATTTAAAATGGGAGGTAGATGAAAATCTGTTATATTATTAATGCATTTATCACCATGTTCAATTTTACATTTTTTAATTTCAAATTTCTCAAACCAATCTAGTTCTTTCCCTTTGTTGAAACTATGCAACACTCCCGTATTTAGATTTGGGTTGAATTTATGTTTTGTTTCTTTTAGATGGTCCTTAAATTCCGAAAATTTGCTCGATTTAGGCAAGTGTTCTTTTACTCTCGTTTTTATTTCTCTACCGCTTTGTCCTATGTATTTAATATCACAATCATTACAATTGAGTTGGTAAACCCCGCTTTTTGTCAAATTGTCTACTCTGTCTTTAGGTCTTGAACGGATGTTTCTAAGTGAGCCCGTACTTCTAAAAGCTATTCTAAACCCTTCTTGTTTAAAAATTTTGCTAACTTTTTCTGATAATTCCCCAATGTCTGGCAAACAACGGAAACCTAATGATTCGTTTATAGTGGGGTAACTGAGTCCTATTGTTGTTTCGTTTAAAGTTAATTTTTTTATTCTTTTAACTAGCAACCTATCAATAAATATTTCTTGATACCCGTTGTTTTTTGTTAAAGTTTTAATAGTTTTTAATTCTTTTTTATAGTTAACAGGTGTTAGCGGAAGTTTCAACATTCGGTCTATGAGCCAAATGAAACCAGCAGCCTTTTGGGACCATGGGTGGGAAGAATCCGCGAGTATCATAGTGTCTGTAGTTGTGGGTTTTCTATATACAGCTATTTCTATTAGGCTGTTTATTCTGGACAGTTTTAGGTCTAAAAAGTTCAGACAACCATCTTTGCCAATTTCCTCTATGTCAACATAAATAACAATAATTCCTATTACTCTAATTTTCATTTTAAGCTAAATGAAGATGCCTAGTAAAAGCCTAAAACAGGTCTAAAATAAATAATAATAGTGGCAAGACGACTTTCTTTTAAATGAAAACATTCATTCTTAGAATGGGAGGGAAAAGGGTTCCTTTAATACGGATGATATACGTTAACGTTCTTCACGTTGATAAAATTTTAACATAATCTATGGCAAAGAAAGAATTCAACTGTTTGTTGTTGTTTTATGGAGATTTTTTCTGTACACGACTCTTGATTATTAAGTACTTGAACCTTTTCAAATTCAAGGCATTGTATTGTTTTGACATTTCTACGTTCATAATAGTAGAAGGCATTATCGTTTCTTTATGTCTGTCAGTCGGGTTTCGGCATTTCGCTATCTTTATTTTTTTGCCTGGAGGATTTTTGGGGTGAATTGTGTTTTTTTTTTTTTTTTTATAAGGTTGTGAAAGTCAAGCGCGTATGTCGGGTCGGCATTATTTTTGTCTGACAATGTCTTTGCTGGGTTACCTCTGTCATTTATTACTCCGCTCGGTCCTTTTCCCTTTAATTATTCTATTCTATTCAATAATAATTAATTAATACTGATTTGTATGATAAATAACAACATACAAGCATAAAACATTCATCACTAAAAACTGTGAAATACAAAAATTGACACCAGCTTGCATACGTCAAGAAATCTCACGATATAATTTTTTATTTATCTTTTTCGGAAATTTCAATAATTTTTAAAATAATAATCCAAGCCGATGGTCGGCTTATGATTGTCTTTGTAGAGGGCTTTTTTAAATGCTCGTGGTAGAGGGTCGTAGGTATATCATTTTCAAGGTAATTGGCGATAAGTAAAACTTTTCTTATCATAGATCAATTTAAAAAACAGTTGAACTTCTTTTGGAAAGCAATTTTTTTTTACACCAACACTAAAATGAAATCGACTAGTGTCGACTCAACTGCTGACTGACCCTTGAAGCAACGACCTTTGCAAACATAGAACGTTTTTCCCGTGTGACATCTCGCTTTACCATTTCGAGTTTCTAATTTGGGGAGGATTTTCGAGAGTACATATGTATAACTTTGACTTTTACATATAAATTTTTTAATATTTTGTTACAATAAGCTTTTTACAATTAATTATAAATTAGGTACATAAGTAATTAACTATACAAAAAAGTCTTTTCACACCGTTTTAAATAACAAAATAATTAACGATCCCTGTATGGATTTACTGAAAGTTTTCAATATAAAACAAAGTATCACAATAAAAATAATTATAGTTAAATCTCATTTTTTGTTCTAAAAAAATTTAAATAAGTTATTTTTCCAAAATGTTTTTCTTCTTAAAAAATAGTCTTTGCACGACATATATACAGATATTTACTAAAAGACATATATTGATTTTAGTGCAATGAAAGTGAATAAGGTATTTTTTAATGCTCAAGTCTACATGTATATGACATTGATTATCCGGAAATCGTGAGATGTGATCTGGCGTGACGTAGGTTTAAGAAAACATTTTCTTTATCGTGCCAACGTTTCGATCTTTGTTGAGATCATCTCCATGGCCTTGTGTTGTCTGAATTTCAACAAAACGTTTCTCTGATTAATAGCCGATGAGAGTTTCTTCTCATTGTTGGCGATGTCCTTCGGAGTACTCTTTGTTTCCTGTCTATATCTTGATGAAAATTGTTCGTAGAATCCCATCCTCTTCGTTATCCTCGTGTACAAAAGTGTGGTATTGATATATGACTTTGATGAGCAAATTTAACGCGCAAATTTAACGCACAACTTAATTTATTTAGCACTCTCAACACGACAGGCAAGAATTACACAAAAGACAAACACTTTGAGCCCTGAGGATGATCTCAATAAAAGATCGAAACGTTGTCACGATAAGAATTTTTTTTGATACCTACAATACACCAGACCGCATCTCACGATATCTGAATAATAATCAATGTATTTAGTTCAAAATTAAATCCATTATCTTTCAACAGAAGTTACAGCCAATTAAGAGCTATCGACGTCAAAATAAACCTTTTTACTTCCTTTATTTACTTTTTAATCACATTTCCATTATGCCTTTCCATTCTGCTACTATTAAAGATCGCTAAGAAGTTAACCTTTTTTCGTTTGTCCATTTCATTCAATATTATCCTTCTTTTTAAACAATATTCAATTTGATCAGGCATTAGAGTAAGTATAACAGTACAGGATACAGCCGACGCAAACTTGCCTCGAGACAGAGTGTAAATCACTCGACAATGCGTAGGGTGTTCCTCGCTTCAGAAAAACAGGGCTTCACACTAATAAGCCAGGACAGAGTCCCCCCAACAGTCTCTACGAAACCGCCGCATACGGAAAATAACAAATCTGATAAGACAAGCCTGAAATGTTTCGATTTTCTCCAATACTATACGAAGGGTGGATGGATAATAACTTCAGAGCCCGGCACCCGGCTCGTAGACCTTTCTTACCACAGCTCACCAGGTTACAATTCGTAAGGGAACATGGAAGGAAGATAGTGGACAAAATTTCTTTACAGATGAGGTGAGAATTGGCCGCAAATCTTCAGATGGACGTAATTTCATGAAGCTCAGGGAAAAAGTAAATCCCATGTTGTTTGATTTATCTGTTGGCATTCCACGTTGAGTCATTGATGGTTTTCCTTATACGCCCGCACTGGATTTGTTGTTTTGGTAGGAAGATCTCTAACTACACAGAAGTACTTACAATACATAATCCAAAACATGTAGTGACAATTGGTCCCAACATCGGTGAGAGAGTCATGTTAATGCAGGATAATGCCAGGCCACGTAGAACACGTATTGATCACCACGTAATCGAGGTTGGAGTTGAGTGCTTCGTCTGGCCAGCTCGAAGTCCAGATTTGAACACGTTTGGGACCAACTTACGCGACGAATTCGACGGTGAAACTCAGGTTCTAGTTATATCCTAGAATAGTTAGAAACGGCTGTGCTTAATGTATGGAATTCTTCCGAATTTTATCAGAAACTTTTTCAATGAATGCAAAGGCGTTTTTTCGTGGCGTGCAAAAGACTGGATTCCTGCCATACGTGCAAATATTCGGTTTTTTAAAGTAAAAGATTCTTTATATATATACAACTTTAGAGTAAAAAGTTTTTTAAAAGTTTTTCTTTGTTTTGGAATTTTCTGGGTTTTTCTTTAAGAATTTTTTTAAAGAAATCTATAATTAACTTTTTTAAGTCATATATTTACAACCAAACTTGTTTTTGGTATACAATACATGAACAAATCTAAATGCAATGAAAATTAAGGAGAGTACTTTTGTTCATTAGTGTATAATCTTACTACTTTTAAATCATATAGGAAATATCTCACAAGACAAAAATCGTCTGTTAATCAAATTTCGCCCAATATTAAGACAGCATTATATTATAATATTTCTTTAAATGTTGTACTCCCTCTTTTTATAAATATAAATTTAATTTAGCAAAGTGAATAAAATTATTCAAATCTAAAGAATTATACAATTAAAAAAAAACTTATTCATAATGTATTCATTCACTAGTTTTCGCGGTCCGTTTGACTAATTAATATTTTTCAATTAATTAACGTTTTTAGTTGAGTTAAGAAAAAGTCAGTGTCACGAGCAGGATTCGAACCCACGATCTTCGGCTATCACTTGAGCTATCGTAACATTGATCTAACTTTCCATCTCAACCCCTAACGGTTGTGACACTGCCTTTTTTTTATCTCTACTAAAAACATTAATTAATTGAAATATATTCAATTTTTATTAGTATTTATTTTTGGCACTTTTTCTTTAGCCTTTCGTTTGTTTGTTAACTTTAATAACTTTATTTTAAGGCTTACCATTGATAAACATATTTTTCATACTTGTAACATTCTTTTCCTCTGTACATCTGATGTAACTCCAGCCACTTGATTCAAGTTCTGCTAGGCGGCAGCGAGGAGGCTCAGAATTTTATTATTCTTTTCTTGTTTCTTGTACAGAAATGTTTTTTTTATTTTGTACATCTTAGCAAATAAATTTGTTATTATTATTATTATTGTTTTTATATCATTAGGTGGGTATATTTTTATGGCTGTCTATTTTGAACTATCGCTTTTGTTTTCTTAACAAATGTACACTATTGATAATTTTCTTATTTCATATTTGTCGTTAATTTAAATTAAATAGCACGCGATTATTTCCTTCCGGGATTCGTATTACAATAAATTTTGCGAGAACAGTAATTCAAGGTATAGCAAAGGCGCTGAGTGAAAGAAAATTCGTGACGCGGAAATCCGTTAATTTTCTATTGGAATCGTGATATTTATCTATACGACTGCCATTTTCTTGGATGTTGGCCAATCGGTTTCCCATGGATCACGGTCAGCGTTGGCATCACCATTTTTTCATCTTCTATTAATTTCGATTTTATACTTCTGTTAAATATGTAATGTATCTTATGAATTTCTGTTGTATTTTCTACGATTCTTGTGTTTATTGTTTAAAGCACTTGTGGCTTATTTAGAGAAGTGAAAAGCTTTTAAGCGGTTACTGAACGCCAGAATGACATAATACAACACTCCAGCTCTACCTAACTGATTGCTTCATGAATTTAACCTAGATCAACTCTTGTTTTACGTTGAAATTGTTAAAGCTCGATATTTGAAATATATCTTGCATTTCCTTAGCATATTATCTTATGATTATTGTCGTGAAAAACATTTAAATTATACAATTTTATATTAGATTTTTCTCTACCTCTAAACGTTTATGGAATATGTTCGTCATGGAACAGAACTGTCGGTATTTTACAAACAGTTTATGTTTATTACATAGAGGGAAAAGAAACCGAAAATGCGGCCGACGCAATTTGTCAAATAAATCGACGTAGATATAGTAGGGAAGGTTTGGAGATATAATTTTATCTTGAATTATGTTCAAGAATATCGGTATTCCACCCTCAATAACTCAAGGAAAGGAAGTCTCTTCCCCTGAGAACATAGTATTAGATTAAACCGATTAAATATCAAGTTAACGCATTAAAAATGTTACAATAAAAAAGATCGGGGGTGTCGGTGTCTGTAATGGATTAGGGGTTGAAATGGCGCTTATCATTGTAGGGTAAAGGTCCTGAGCTCTAATCCAGCGGCCCTGCATTCAAACCCGACATACTTACAAATGCCTATGACCTCGGCTGTTACAAAAACCCTCGTTATAAAAATTAAGAGCACTACCAACCAAAAATAATCAAACATTGTTAATCAGTATAAGCGGATGTACAATTTAGTACTCGGGCTGTTTTATATCTCCGTTTGAAGGAGATTCAAGTACATAATTCAAATTATAACCACAGATCCGTTGAAGGGATTTGACGGTTTTATCTTTGCTGTAAACATTTGTGTAGTAATTAGTGACCGTTAATTAATGATTATTTGGAGATCGTGAGTGGTGGTCTGATGTGACGTAGATTTTAGAAAAAAAATTTAATGAGTCAATGTTTCGATCTTTATTGGTATCATCTTCAGCGCCTGGGATTTACAAACATTGTTTAAATTTAATAAATACAATAGTACAATTCAATAGAATTTTTACTCACTCCAAGTGTTTGTTTTCTGTATAATTGTGCCATTCTTGCATGTCGTGTTGTGAATGCCAGTGAGAGATTGATGTTTTATTTTTATGTACCTTGGATTTTGAAGGGGTTGAGAACGATATCGGTATAGAAAAGACAGTTTTGTATAATAATCAACACGTGCATTGCACAAAATTTAATTTTTTCCCGATCCTATATGTATTTGTTAAATTTAAACAAAGTTACAATTCCAAGCGCTGAAGATGATCTCAATAAAGATCGAAACGTTGGCACGACAAAGAAAATGTTTTTCTGAAACCTACAACAGACCGCATTTCACGATTTCTGGATAATTAGTTGCCAACATTGTTTTGAAGTAATAATTGAAAGGAGAATACTGTGTGATTAAGCTATCACTATGATTTTACCAGCAACATGAAGACTGCAGGGTATTTGGACTGGTATGGAGACTTGTGACACTAAAAGTTTTAATTTTCCGATGTTTTCCTGGCGAAGGATGATCAGGGGCGCTGGACAGCAAAGCATGAAAGTTTTACTCCTACATAGTCACACTCATAATGCGACTGAGTCGTAAATAATTTCTTTATTTTATGTACAAACGCTGTTTACTCAAGTGACCTGTACAACTATTAAACTAATAAAACTGCAAAATGGCGTATCCTAACTTTGCTTAATTCCTTGCTGTGCTCAACTACGGATTTAATATCCAACTTTTGAATTACAAATATATAATAGTAATATAATTTCAGAGTCATATTATGTTTATTGTAAAACAACATTAATGAAATGAGTTGGATCGTGCTTCATACATTTACGGCTTATTTCCTTGAGGCTTGCGGCCACCGGTTTATATAAGTTATATATAATTATTATATAAAACTTTTAAAAGAATCAAAGATGACTTGTTAATTTTAAGTAAAGTAAAAACACTAAGAAAACCAACCACCTATTCATCATGTATAAGATCGAAAAATATCAGGTCAATTGTTAAATGTCGATCGGACTGATGTTGGGTTTTTCTTTTTCGCCGGGGGAATAAACAATCTGCTCACCGACAAATTGAAAATAAATTTGTTAAACCGACCGTTATTTGATTAATCAGTAAGTCGAAACGATTTGGAATGAAATCTAAATCGGCGAGAGAGTCGACAGAGCAGTAAAATGAACACGTATCGATCAGTTTAACGACTCGCAGACCACAGAGACCACAGTCAACAGTTAAGAAGATATTCAAATGCATAAAAATACTATCTGTCTACTATAATACTACGTCTGCTGACACCGTGTTCATAAATAAACGAACTTAGGTAATAAAATCGAAGCGGGTTCTCTTATTCTGCTAACTCTCCCTTACAGACTATCAATTTTTTTCAGAGACCAGAAGACATTATTCTAGAAATAATTTTTGAGAATGAGTTTTTTTCCTGTAGAGATTATACATTAAACAATGTGATAGTAGATAATAATAAACCTGGAACCTGGACGGTGATAGGAAAGAGGAGCCGAGTATTGCTGGAACTCTCGGTTTTTTTAAGATTGATATAGTTCAGGATATGAAAGGATAAGATAGGATTGATGATTTAGGGTTGTGCTAGAAGCTCTTGACACCATTGTCTTTTTAGGCGGCGAAGAGGATTGTTAGAGTGGGACGTAGAAGAGAGGGATTGATATGGAAAGAAACCTTGGAGTGGAAATTATGGAATGTAGGTCATTGTGATTGGCTTGGTTGGTGACAGCATTGTGTGAATGGAAAGTTAAAGACGCTGTGTAGGGCGTATGTGGATTAAAAAGACTATTCTTTGAATGCTGGATGACTTGGCTGAACCACACAACCCTTCTATTCGGTCTAATTAATGTTTTATGAATTGTTAATTTATTTAGTAGACACTCTGCGGATTTTGAACCAAGAAGGCGTCTGAGTTGTCCAGATGAGTTCTCCGGTTTGGTTATATGGCGGGAATACCTTACTCTGTAGGTGCACTGGTGGGCAGATTGTTCTGTGTGAACGTCACATGCCGGCTCTTTTGTTCGTTTAGCTTGACGGGCCACCAAGTATACTAGTTGGTCATGGGTTCTAGGCGAGCTTTTGCTGTAAGGAATATGATACGAATAATCATATATGTTACATTTCAAATTCGGATCCCCTACTATCAAAATGCCTATTTAGGATTGTTTAATGTTGATATAGATAAACAAAAAAGCCTGATTCGAAAACGTGGCAAATTTAGAATTTTGGTTGTATGTTCCTCCTTGGCCATGCTACTGATAATATATCAAATTAATCTAAATAAATAGAGTAATCCATTGTTTAATTTTTGATAAGTTATATTTGTTTGAGCATTTAATAAACTGAGAGAATAATTTCTTATATTTTCTACACTTTTTACAGTCGAAGAAACAAATGAGAAACAGCTGACCACCTTTAATGCTCATTTGTGAAGAATGCATGAGAAGAACGAATAATTATCACAAGATCTTAAAACAAGAAACAGAATTTGAGAGAGATCTACCCTGTAAAAAATGAACACTCGCTACATTTTAATATCAAACTGAAAATAAATTGGCTGACACCTTGAAAGCGAGAGATGTGAAACTACCCGGCCAAAGGGAGGGGCCGCTTTCCATTTAATTAATTTGTGTACCTCTAAACGTATTGAATTACTGACATATAGCAAAGTTGGACACGCAACCGTGGATACGCCGGGAAAATTCCATTTACCTTTATATTTGTACGGTTTCTTTTTTCCTCCAGCTCTTTTTCGGTCTCTGATTCCGCCCTGTTTATCCCTGTGCATGTATGTACTTCTAGCCAGTGCAAAAAAGACAGGGCTGGGAAAACGGTCCAAACAGAATGCAATATTTACTTCCTGACCCGCCTATTTCTGTGTTCACAATATTTCATGCTTTCCATTTCTAAAATCCGTTCCCATTCATAATAATATGTTTTACATATGGTCTCCTTTGATAGTTTGAAGTAATTAGTTTTAATGATTTTATATGTTTGAGATAAATTACTTTGCACTTTTCAAAACAGAAATTTTAATTGGTGTAAATAATATTTTAATAAAAAAGTGCTATATTTTGAAATTTAATTGATTGATTTGACCATTGACTATTGGTATTATTTAGTTATTCAGATATCGTGAGATGCGGCCTGGTGTGATGTAGGTTTCAGAAAAACAGTTTATTTATCGTGCCAACGTTTCGATCTTTATTCAGATCATCTTCAGGGCCTGGGATTTACAAACTTGTATACATTTAACAAATACATTTAGGATATGGAAAAGTGAATTTATACAATGCAAAATATATTTTATAGATGATGATCTTAATATAGATGGAAGCGTTGGCGATAAAGAACCTGAAGAAGAAAATGCTTTTCTGAAACCTACATCACAACAGACGGCATCTCACGATGTCTGAATAATTATTGATTAACGGTCACTAATCTTTCCACATTATTTAATTTGTTTGTACACATCATTTTGCTTATGTTGTTTTGCTTTGCAACTGAAATGTTAACTTGTATTCACAGACTTCCTCCTACGACCACTCCCAAACTTTGATCTGGTTTCAAGATATATCATTTTCTTCAGAAAGTAAGCATTAAATTGAATCATTTAAGCAATTGTATGATTGATAATAAATCTTTAAAATAATATTTAAATCCCTTTTCCTCTTTCCTTTATAATTCTATTACTTGTACGGTAGATTTTATTTATAAACGTGATCAAAGTTCAATAATTTACGTTTATTTAATAATCCAATCAGTTAATTGTAAATGACTTTTTATCACATAGATATGTATGGTGTGTATACATATAAAAATTTTCCTTCTTCATTCACTCTTGCCCTCACTTTTTCTTTCATTCCATTCCTTGTCTATCGATTCATTCTTCTCTCTTTCTTTCCCTCTTTCTAACATTCTACCTCGTTCC
This sequence comes from Cimex hemipterus, assembly GCA_039619505.1. Classification (NCBI taxonomy): domain Eukaryota; kingdom Metazoa; phylum Arthropoda; class Insecta; order Hemiptera; family Cimicidae; genus Cimex; species Cimex hemipterus. The sequence continues at coordinate 5,109,668 of CM077108.1, forward strand.
ATGATTTCTTTCTTTATAGCAAAAAGAAAGGTTTTTCATAATTTGCGTATAATTTATTCCAGAAAAGTTCCTGTATAAGCTTTCTTAAATGTTATTGAAGATCGGATTTACAAACAATTACTATATATTAAGTTTATTCATAACAAGATGATCGATCTTAATTCAGAATTACAATGTTAGAAGTGGTATGTCTTTAAGCATAAGAATTTTGTTTCCTGAAATAATCTTTAATATAGCAAAATACCAGTGAGTTTGGAAGCCGAGAAATAAAATACAGAGGCCCTTTTTAGTGAAGTGGCCGGAATAAATGAACCTTAAGGAAGCCACTAAAAAGGCATGTATTAAATTGGAATACTCATAGAATTTTTCCTTTATGTAGCGTACCAACGTGAAAGTTTTTTACACTATTTCACATTTAACTGTTTTTTAATACGACGCCTTTGAATACAAACGATTGTACTATGTTTACACCGAACAATTATAATGAATTCATACAATGAAGTAAAATGTTTGGCGTATGCAAAATTCGTCATTATTTTATATTGGAACGTTGGCTTTCCTATGAAACAATACACTGTTCATGTCCATTACAGTTCGTGGTCAATTAACATTTTTCTATTAATTAATATTTGTGAAAGGTATTGGTCGAGATAAAAAAAGTACGAGTGGATTGAAGTCACGATAACTCAGTGGTAGAGCAGCAGCGTATTTCGCCGAAGATCTTGGGTTCGAATCCCGCTCATGACAATGACTTTTTTATCTCGTCTCATACCTTTCGTAAATATTAATTAATTGACAACTGTACGAAACTAATCAATAAACCAACTTTGCGCAAATACGTTTTGCCACCATTTATAATATTTATGTCAATGTTACTAAATTGATATATTAATTGAACAATAATTTAATAAATGGTTTCAAATTTGTTTGAAGATAGGCACACTTCTTGGCAATGTTAGGACTGAGTTTTGAAACTAATCATTAATAACTTAATTATGTCCACTTGCAAACTTTTTGTTAGATTGTTTTTCCCTGATGATGACCTTAAATAAATCGAAAGCTTGGCAGGCAATGAACGATTTTTTTACGTCCAAACCATCTGAGATACAGATTACTCGTGAGAAATGTGTAATTTCCAATATTTGTGATAAATATATTTTTATTGGTAGCCTTTTCTAGAAGAATTGGGGGATTGGGAAGAAACGGGAAAAAACATTTTCGATCATATTCACCAAATTGGGCACGTTGTACTGATTTATGTCTAGATTCGCTTTTGTTATTTTGCTTTCTGTTACCACCTACAAGGATGCTTCAGGAAATCTCGCACACCGCACAAACCATCACTCAAACCTGTCAAAGATTATTGTATTCAAATATGGAAGATTGGACTTACATGTTTGTGAAAATTTTGCATACAATTTATTTAATTTCAAAATGATATTTTGTACGCTTTGGTTTTAAAAATATATGTTTAAATGTTAATTGATTAAAGCATCAATTCATTTTTATGGTACGTTATTGTATAGTTCCTTCATACTTCATAAATTGGGTAGTTGGGATAAGCATGGCATGAGAATGTGAACACCTTGTTCTATTAAATTGCCCTACCCTCGCCACTGGTATGATCAATCGGTCCGTTAACTTCTGATGGATGAGCACAGCTTTTCCTGCTCGGCCCTTTGCCGGCTGATGTCGGTGCTTTAGAAATATCCCTAGCTTACCTCGACCGTAATATTATGAAGGCGAGTTTCACATCTCTAGGGCGATTTAGGGACTTCCGAGCCCTGCATTTTCTTGAAAAGATAAAGCATGATTCTTGGCTGGCAAACTTACTTTAGACGAAGTAAACATAACAAACAGTAGGACCATTTAAGTTGACGGTACAAATACTCACAGCACTTATACGCATACCGAATTAATAAAACTATACTAACATAAAATATTAACGTTTCACAACTCGTTTAACCAATTGTTAATAGAAATGTGAATTCTAAGAAAAAATTAATATTGTTGTATGCAAGTGAAAACGAATTTATGTAAAGTATGACAAAATACTTTAATCCCTAAAGCAGTGTATATTATTTTATCAGGAATTAATAATTGTACGTTTCTGAGGCGAAATATGGTGTACGTAAATATATTCAGTTTTGTCCAACAGAAATGTATCGTTATTTTAACAGTAAAAAAAGAGATATTCAAGAGAGTTGTCTTCAATATAGGAACTCGACTCCAATATAGGAAATCGAAAACTTTCAACCTTCTGGAGATCCTTCATTTCCGTACCTGCCAATCACTTCTGTATAAAAAGGGCAGGGAGGTTCAAAATTCAATGCGTAATTTGCTTGGAAATGAATCTGAAAATATATAACAGCAGCCGTTTTTATTATGCCTTCCGTCTTTTATGGACACTGGAGAAGTTTAATAAAATCCTTTTCCTCCGTTCCCGAAGGTTTAATTCAGAAATTCGACTTTTCTCAATTTTATTGGAGATATGGAAATCCAAAGCTAGTTCATATTTCATTTAGGCCAAAGAGAACGAAATGGAAACTGCTTGCTCTCCAACGATGAATCAATCAAATTGATATCGAATCGATATTACTTAGTAACGTAATATTTCTAACTTGAAATATCATAACATATCAAATATATCAAAATACGAACCAACCGTAAAAATATCGTTATATCATATCATCACCATCTGATGTCATGCGAAGACTTTTTCTTTAAATAAGAATTCTTCTTATTGTCTAGGTTTAAACTGTTTGCTCGAGCAATTTCTTCACTTATTTTGCGAACACCGGAGACTGTTAAATAGAGTTGGTATGGGATGGTATGGTGAAAGAAAGATATTTGGAAGCGGTGTGTGAACTCCCCAGGCTCTGCAACCTTCTGAATTATTGTAGATTCCTAGTTCCTTAGTTCAGTGCAATAGACTCAATCCTTCTTCTTATACCTGTGGCTGCTGCAATTTGATTCCTTAAGTTTTTCTCTTAGGTTAAATCTCCATTGAGCTGTTGCTTCGCATTCGAAGATGATATGAGTGGCAGTTTCCTCCTCCTCATTACATAATCTGCACATGGGATAATGTTATGTAGATGTTTGCTCAGATGCCAGTGACCGGTTGGTGACTACTCTGAGTCTGGGCCCTCTGCAATTGCAGCAGTCCTTTTGCAATCTTGGTGAGGGTTGTTTCATTTTCATCATTCATTTACTACGTCTAGCTCCGCTTGAGTTTATCCCAGTTTATCCAATTCTCCTTTTATTTTGTTTAAATCCATTCTGCTATGGAGGATTCTATATTACTTTTTGTATTCCCAAGATCAGGTTCGGGGCATGTGTGTGGTCTTAAGGTCCTCCTTTGGCCAGACGGTCTGCTTTCTTGTTACCCAAAATTCCCCTGTGCCCTGGCACCCAAGATATCATCAGGTTGTTCTGTTTACCCAGGTTTTGAAGATTTTGTATGCATTCACTGACTTATTAGGATTTATATGAGTTATGAGGATTTTTTGTCAGTGTAACCCCTTTTAAGATTTTCCAGGGCCCAAGCATTGATGGCATGTATTTCTGCTTGAAAAACCGAAGTGATCAAGATTGCTCATCTTTTGGGCTTGTACATAAAACGCCTGATCCGTTCCCTTCGTTCATTTTCGAGCCTTCGGTGTTTCATACCATTTTATCTGGTGCTCTCCTGTGTTCTTCCTTTCCTTTATTGAGGAATAGGAAGTTGTGAAGATTGTTTCCGGGACCAATATGATTATGATCAGTCTCCATTTCTAATAATGGGTGTCTGATTTTGTTGATTATGGTTGTAAGCCCGACTTGTTTAGTTCCTTTCCAATTTAATTGTTTCTGGAGCCTAAATGAGCTTTTCCTAGCCTCTCCTTGTACGAATGCTTCCAGTGGGGGTTGTTCTCACTGCCCCTGTGATACATAGCTTTACTTAATCTTTGTGTAAGTAGAATTAAAATAACAAATATATTTCAAAGTTTGATTTAATATTTTGCTATATATATATATATACTTTATGCCGATAGTGTGACTATACTGGCAGCCAGAAGAGTACAGTGTTTGGAGAACGATAACTTCCCACATTGTTATATCTTATATATAAATATTATAATAAAAAGATATAAAATTTTATTTTTTCCCATAATTGTTGTTATGAGCTATTCGGATACATTATAAACTAGATCCTAACAAAGATCCACTTTCTGACGGAATATTGACTCAGCAAATGGTACATATGTAAAATAATTCGTATCAATTAGCGGAAAAATCAACATTCTAATCGTCGTATGGATAGATTTTACAATTCAAATATAATTTAATATTTATGATATGACAACGCTTACTCTGGAATCTCGTCCGGCACTGTTTATTCTGTCTATTAAAAAAGCTTTCAGTCAGGAGGCATTAATATTGAAATTTCTATGAAGGTTACCATCATTTCAATTTAATTTGAAATTAATGACTTTTTGTTTAAAAAATCGGAAGAGTGCTATATTTACAATTTTGTCAAGTACCACAGTTGAATTGATTATGTACAACAGTTCTGGAATTTATTAGCAAGATGGAATTGAAATATGTTCTGCGATCAACACAAATTTTTATATCGAGAAAAGCCTATTTATTTAGGAGAAAATTTTTTTCAGGAAGATTATCTTTAGTTTAACAATTAGTTAATTAGAAAAATGAGATGGAATTGTATCAATTTTTAGCGTAATAGTAGCTTCGTTATACACTCAGAACTTTGTATAAATCGACACAGGGTTTAATAATAGTTTGATTATTGAAAAAAACGTCTTGAGAAAAATATTTTTGTATAGATAATTAGTTATGTTCCTAATTGACAATTCATTGTGTAAAGCTTAGTGTATTAACTGTCTTGAACAATTGTAATGAGGAAATATAAGCATCAAATTAACACATTTCATTTTCTCTCTGGACGCGGGAAAATACCTTCCAAACAAAACCTTAAGATATACAAAATTATAAAGCAAGAGATGAGAAATTGTTGCTACGGAGAAGAAGCCCCGCACAAAGGCATCTTGGGAGGTTTAAACAGGTCGGTACTACGAAAAGAGTAGAACCTGAGTAGAGTGGAGTTAACACTGACCAGTTTGTCATGAGTGAGTTGCAGTTTAAAGTTTAGAGTAAAAGTAGGAGTGAATGCGATAGGTGTTGGTTGCAAAAATGGAGGTGAGTGGGCAAGGCATTACTTAGAGTGAGTGATCAAGCTGTGGATAGAAGTAAATCCTTTTCGTATTTTAAGCAGTTAATAAACATTTTTCCAAATGTGAAGGTCTTGATTTTTGTTGTCGGCAGAAGGCAAATCCTGACGAATGAATGGTTTCCCACTTTCCCCCTTAGATATCCGTCCCACTCTCCGTCCTCTCTCTCCTGCCTCGAATCTCCTACAATGTAATAGATATATAGATATATGTATATATGTAATATACATGAAGTCAAGTAGTATAACTTTTCATTTATTAATAAAGTGAACGCAGTAAAGCACACGGTTGCACGTCGAGAAAAATATGATTTCGCGAAAACACTAGAAATCCATCTTTAAAAAAATTTAAGGTAAGCATTCTATTTACTGAGTTATATTTGATAATCTTCCAGTAGTCTTCCACTAGTTTCTATTTCCTTAAGAAAGGTTAAGAATGATAAATAGGAATTTCTATGTAGTATAGAAATAGAAAGTCACGAAGAAGAATTTAGAGGTACAAAGCGGCCAAGGTTTCAAACAGTGTAATTTTATGATCCCACAAATGATTATTGTTTGTATACTGTTTTTTTATTGATTGTAACTGGTTATTTTAATGCTTTACTGTTGTTGTATTTATACAATTATGTATTTATTGTTTTTGATCAGTTTTATAATACAATAGTTTTAGTATAGCGGACAAAAGACGGCAGGGTGCAAATTTTGGCCCGAACGTTTCTCAGGAAAATAAAAACTGGAGGAAGATTTCATAAAAATAAAAGAGTAAAATCCGCAACATAACGTAATGAACAGATACCTTACACGTACGACGAGACAGACAGTTCCTCACTAATGATGGTGCAATGCCGAAACACCTTCAACTAGTTCATTACCCGCGGTAAAGAATAAACCAACCTTATGTCAGTTCAGCATGATATATCATACCGTTAATTAAAATAAAAATTCATATTAAACATTAGTTAAGGTTTTTAATCACGGCTTTTGCCTAGATAACGCAAATTCAAAAGGTTGAGTTGAGATGGGAAGTTAGTGTCCGAAGGGATCAAGTCACTATAGCTTAGGTGTTGAGCAGCGGCGTATCTAGCAGGAGGTCCTGGGTTCGAATCCCGCTCGTGACATTGACTTTTTTTAACAAAAATAAAAGCCTTAATTAATCGAATGGTATTAATCGGTCAAGCGGACCTCGAAAACTAGTGAATTGAATAATTTTTAATACTTTATTGCGGTAATGCACATTACGTATAAAATGTGGTCCTAATCTTGTAGTGAGGACAAAATCCAATGGTGTTCCTCACTTCATAAAAACATAGAAAATTAATATTTATGTGTAAGATATTTGAGCAGTTTTAATTTTTATGATTGTGATACATGTGTATGTTTGCTAATATTTTTGTACGAAGCGATCAAATTATCCAAAAATCCTGCATAATCGAGATCAGATCAGTAATCGGAACAGTCTTTTATTTGAGAAAATTATAAATATTTTGCACTTATTGATGGTGATACTTAGCTTTCGTAAGATAATGAAATTGGTTTTGTGACACACGAATATATAGATCGTTTTTCCCTTTTGCCTTCAATTTCTCATGCAATTTCATTCATGTGCAATTGCCCATTTTATAGTTTTTCTCAGTTCGATTTATATCTATCTCTAGAGAGTGTTGTTGGAAATGAGTTAGACTGTATTCTACAGCAGAAGGCCCCTGAAGGCGCCTTTAGGTTGGAACATGGAGACGTAATAAATCCTTGTCCATGAGAGGGAGAAAACAGTTGAAATGAGATCTTTGTGTTGTGGAGACATACACTGGGAAATGAAAGACAATAAAAGAAGGCAAAGGGCCGGAAGGGGATATTGAGAAACTGACTTAGCCTATGCCATATTGAGGGAAGGAAGCTCGACTTTGATATTGATTTGAAATACCCAAACTTATACAATCATTTGTACACTCAATAATATATAAGAACAGTTCTATGCTAAATCAGAACTCGACTTCATTCCGTTCATAACAACAGCTCGATCAAATCACAAGTTTATCCTTACAGTCCTACTGCCAAGAATATTATTTCCATAAGTATCCTAGGCACATTTTATTGGAAAAAATAGTAAATAAACATTTACACAGTTTATGAAGGAGCAATGTTAGATTTGCCGTCTATGTGGAATCTGTTGTGCTCATATATCATTGCGATGTAATTTAATTACTTATTCAATTTTACATATTTTACGGTAGACCAATGGTAAGTAATACAACTGTCATTTTTACATTCCAAAAATAATGCTTTCCGGAAATAAAGTGTGACGTTTCAGTCGTTATCAGCATTTTAATTAATATGATTGATTAATTTAATGAATAGTTCACTAGTTTCGTAGTCCGTTTGGCAAATTACTTTCTTACAATTAATTAAGGTTTTAAATTGAGATAAAAAAGTCAATGGTACGAGCGGTACTCGAACCCACGACCTTCGGCTTGATAGGCTGCTACTCTAATATTTGATCTTCGTGACTTGAGGCCTATCAAGCCCAAGGTCATGGGTTCGAATCCCGCTCTGACACTGACGTTTTTATCTCAACTAAAAAGCTTAATTAATTTAATGTATATTATTTTACCGAGTATAATAAACACTCATAGATAAAAGGTTGGATATATTGAAAAATACTGAAAATGTATTGAAAATTAATCCTTGCCACCAGTTGTGAACTTTGTTCTCAAAATGCACGTTTATGAACAATTAACCCAGAAATAACAAAATTTTTCCGCGAATTTAATAAGATAAAATAAAATTTCATTCTTTTTTTTAGTTTCATTTTTTAATATAAAGCAATCACGAAATGCTATTTCAAAGGTTGATCTTTTTAGTATTATTTATGAAATCTACAATAAAATTAAGAGAAGTAGAAGTGTAAAAAATTGTATGGAACCTGTATATTTTTAAGCTAAAACAAACGTGAAAGTTCGATAATTTCATGGAAAAACATTTCATTCTGTATTAGCAGGCGCACCTTCTCTCTATATATCAACATGGTTTTTTAAAATCTCTCTACTAATTTAATCCTTTATGAAAATTTTATACTGTCTGCTATCAATGAGGATTATTTTGTTTATACTGACCTTTCAAAAGCCATCGTTTTGTGCTGATTCAAAAGTTCAGCGTGGCGGAGGTAGGTAAAGCGCAGTTGAGTTGGATTCGTTCTTTTCTGATTGGTAGTTCTTTTCTGGTTAACTTTTTTTATTATATTTTATTGTTTTTATTTGAGACGAAATATGTATGAAATCAGGAGTTTTTTCGTGACCATTGTTTAATATTTTATTTAACGATGTTGTTAATTCAATTAAATTGTCTTTATTGGCTAAGGAAATTTGCCACAATTTTCATTTCTGCATTTAAAGATTATTTCTGTCACTGTAAAAATATTGTATCCATCAGGTTATGAATATTCTTGAATATGGTGACTTAATTTGGTCTCTTTATTACAAATCCCATTCAGACGGTTTACAAATGATTCAGAGAAAAGCTACCAAATACCTAATGTTTAAATCTGGTCATAACTTTATATCCCGCGGTCGTCCCGACGCATCGAATGTGGTCTTCTCGGTCACTCTTCGTCATTCTGATTGTTCGCTATTCTGAAGACTTAATGCCTTTATTGATGCTCCAGAATTTCTATCACAACTTTTAGCAAATACTGAACCGTTTTACATTTTGTATGACTAAACCAAAATCTCATCGACATTTTCTAAAGCCTTCATCGCACCAGACCGCATCTCAGGATATCTCAATAAAAATATCACTTTATGAATTTTACTTATGTTGTTTACAGTAGTATCGTATGACAACAATTTATGCCCTGGCTCTCCCCTCCATGATAGAGGCAGAGATAGATGAGTTCAGTCTAGCCTAGGCATTGCGAGTAGAACGATTGTAGAAAAAATCCAGCTGATAGCCCATCAAAGCAGATCAGTATCATTTTTTCTTTCCTTATTATAAAATTTATTTCCATTGTGAGGCACGCACTTTGATTTACATTTCTGTTATTGTCATTATTTTTTAATTTAAAGATCAATATTTTCGTTTTTTGCCCTTCAGGTCTGAATTGTTTCTTTTATAACGCTTTCATTTTATAGAATATACATTTTCTGATAAGATACAAACAGAGGTGTCCCTCTATATTGTGTAATTAATTTATTCAAGCTGAAATTCCTTTGATTTTGAGACTGATCTCCAGCCTCCAGGGTATAATCACGCCCCAAAAGAAGGAGCAAATCGTTCCTTTAAACCACCAGGCTATAATCGGTTACATCATTAATCAAAACCAGATTATTAGTATTTCAATTAATTGAGGTTTTTAGTTGAGATAAAAAAAGTCAGTCGATGTCAGGAGTGTGATTTGAACCCATTACCATCGGCTAGATACAGCAATTGAATTTTGAAAAATGACAAAAAGGACGGAAAATTCAAGAGGTGGGGTTGAGATGGGAAGTTGGTGTCCGATTGCGATAACTTAAGTGGTAGAGTGGCGGCGTATCATGCCGAACGTCGTGGGTCGGGATTCGATCCTGACATTGACTTTTTTATTCCAATTAAAAACCTTCATTAATTGAATGATAGTAATTGATCAAGCTGTCAATTGAAAAATAGTGAATTTAATTATTAGTAATATTGTAAATATCACAACTGCTGTCAAAACTCTAATACATACACAAACATATACAAACCCAAATTTCATTCAAGCCATTTACAAAAGAAAAGAAAAACCAATAAATATAAAACAGATGATAAAATCCAGGTAATTTAATTTTACTGTTATATATTTAGAAAAAGTGTTAATGGTTTATGAATTTTTCAAAGAGGAGTAACACGCCTTAATAAATATTCCTTTGATTGAAAAAAAAAAACCTTTCTGAGTTGTGATTTTCTCCGCAAACGTTTTGCCGTCAAATTGCCCAACGCAATCAATACCCATCAATGAAAATATCTAAAAGCGGGCGAACGAGGGCCGGGAGGTTTAGTTTTCCATTCCGTTTGATGCGAACATCCTCCCCTCCTAAAATAAAGATAAAACAAGAGGCGAAAGATCGAGCTGGAAATTATTCGACAAATAAAACGGGAGTTGCTGAGTATTTTGCCTATATAAAAGGAGTCACGAATCGTGATGGGAGAGCCAAAAGTGGGCTTTACTGTTTGTGTAAGGAAAGAAGCGTATTAAAGCTCATCTTAGCTCTGTTACTTTTGAAGAAGAAAAGCCAATTCTTTTTGAGGTAACAAGCAAGTCAGTCAATCAAGCGCTGTCTGCCATGTCTATCCGAGCTAGCAGGGAATCGCATTCCGAATGAATCCTGAACAGTGTTAATACTGTTATACGCCATTTGATACATTCAGTCCTTCGTTTAACCATATGAGAGAAGCAATAATATCCCAGACGTTCTTCCAATCCTTAGTGAAAAATCCCTTGGAAAATTTAGGAGCAACTTAAACGCAACAGCGTTGCACCAACTGCTTTCTGGGCCTAACCTTAAAAGGGATATTATTTGCATTGTACGTACTTTTAGGCTTCATTAAATAGCTCTATATTAGTACTTGAAAATGATGTGTTGGCAAATACTATTCCATCCCCCACATCCAATCTTGGACTGTCTAGACAGTCTATTCAGGTGAATAGAAAATTTCTGACGAAGGAGGCCGTTTTCCAAAGGCTTCTTGAAACGTGTGCGGCATAGTTTCTGGGACGAAATGTGTCAAGGATGCGACTAAAATTCGGCAGAAAAAGATTGCTTTTGATACAACATGTTTTCGAATCGCGCAAATTGATGAACAGTGAGAAAGCAATCCTTTCCGAACTGTCGGGCGAACATAGAGTCAACATTTCACTGTTTAATTGTGATAACCTTAAAATTGTCGTGAGACCCAGTATTAGAGTATTGTGTGTTCAATTGATACGTGTGTCATTATCATTTTCACTGTACATCCAGAGAGCGTGTAGGCAGCCGGACTTAAGAAGCATTCTCGAACACGGTAGTGAGTTTCAGAGCCCCCTGTTCCGCTTTTTAGAAAAAATTGTTTTTTTTTTTTTATTGTATATAATATGTGTTATGCATCTATACGTTTTGTCAGAAACCATGTATTTATTAGTATGAAGGTGAAATATAACGTCATTTAGATGTCTGACTTTAAATTTACGCAAATATACTTGTTTTTCAGTTTGAAATAATAGTGATTGAACCTTGCGCCAGAGAAATAACAAGGCAAGGAATACATTCCCAGAAAGTTTTATCTGACAGCCGTGCAACGAGGTAAAAGGGAATTTATGGAAGCACTAGCAGTAGTCAGTGCCATCAATGAGCTAATCGTGTCATGAGTTCCCGTGACATTCAGGCATAGAGGCAATGAGAGGGTGGATATGTTGACCAAAACAGAGCTAATATGGACTCCATAGGCTTCAATCCCAGGAATTCATAGAAGGGTCATCCGCAATCAAGAGAATTATTAGAAGGCAATCGCAAACGAACCAGATTCTGGTGTGACTCCTGACAGGGCATGAGGTTCTCGCATACTCGGTCGTCCCTAGCCATCCCTGACAGAGCAATAGGTTCCCATATGCTACCCGGTCGTCCTTAAAAGGACGATGAGGATTTTTAACGTTCGCACCCTAGCCTTTTCGGATTCTCAAGAAAAGAACTGACCTCCGCATACGACAGATGGATGTTACCGCCACAGCATTGGTGTAGAAGCCAAGGCTTGACCTCGCTCCTCGCTTACCCATTCCGAGTGGGCGGGTCTGCATTCAGCATAGAACCGTATGCTGAGCACAAAGATCTACTTAGACCGAAATACATCAGCCTGGCTTCCCCCGCACTCCCTAGATAGAGAAGGCCACTCTAGGCTCCAGAGTATTGAGGCTTCCGTAGCGTAAGAACTACCGGATCTGCTCCGGCCGCGGTTTGATTTAAATTAGAATTGGAACCGCCCATAGAAGAGACTTCCTACGGTAAAAGTCGGCAATCGAGCTCAGCCTATATTGCATGCAAAGCATACTCGAAATAGCAGCAACCGATTCACTACCCGTCACGACTGACGCATTCGAAGAACTTGTCAGAATATTGATAGCGTCCTCAACGCTTCTACGCTGTTGTCCGATCTACTGTATTCCGTGAGGCCGGGTGAATAATGACGGTCATACGCAAGTTTCGTGCGAAGCTCACAGATAGAAGACAGCCACTTCTCTAATTTCCTGCCAGGGGTGTCACTACCACGAGTCCATTTCCAGTGTAATCTTGGAACATTTCTGTTACCCCGTAGTACAGATGGTTATGCACCCTCCCCCATCTATGCAGGTAGGATCCGGTACCTTAACCCTACCCACACGTGCCTCTGATAAAGCATCCGCCGCCCCATGCCGACCCTAGGCCTAGGCTTGTATTTAGAGAGGTTGCAACACGTTCAGGGCTGCTTTTTTTTGTTTCTGTGAAAGTTTTGTAGGTACAGACTCTTGCAACTAAGAGAGGAAAAGCCGCAAGGAAGACCCTACACTAACGAGCCACTGGTGGTTGATTAATAATCTGAAGATGGCCACTGAGTTATAAAAGTAAAGGAGCACAATAGATCTACTTTGGTCGAGATGCAGAAGGCCCTGAGGGCGCCGCTTTTGTCCCTATCCGCATCCCTATGGTGTAAAAATCCAAGTTTCTGGTGAGAATAAAATTAAAAAATTCGAAAATTGATTCAAACTGTAAAAAGTCACACTAGTTTTGTAAATTATTTTTAAAATTTTTAATTCTTCCTATTATTTTACAATTTATTATTGATGAAGAATGAATATTAATTTTATAACAGCCAAATTGGAAAAACGATTTCATCTTTGTGTTTTAACCGGTGTGTGACTATATTTTTATAAAATGTTCGTTCAAGCCCATCATATACACTTCAAACTTAAATTATTAAATCTCTGCTGCAGAAGTTCCACTTAACGACTTCGAGGTGAAATTCATGACACGATGGGATAAACATTAATTAACTTTAAAAGAGGGGATTCAACTAAATGGAAGCTCCTCCCTGAAGGGTTCGTTCGCTGTCTGTTCCTATCCTTCTAAATAAGATAAATATTTTGTCGCTTCCTCACTACAGGATTAAAATCAAAATTGATCGGTTCGGAAATTATTCAAATGAGACCTTATCGAGAATATCTCAATGCCCAAATTGAGTCGTCTCATTAAAAATGCCCTTTCTCACTTTGACTATTTGAGCTTCTCAGAAACGCTTCTGCCAGATCATTAATTAATGTTTAAATAATATAACAGCCTGAGGGTGGATTAAGGTAATAAGACGAATTTCTAATGTTGAATAGATAATCGTAGGAGGCAAATTAATTCACCGTCTAGGTAGAAATTTCAATAAACGGAATGAAAGAAAATGTTTTCTCCTGCTTTCTCTTTCATTTACTCAAAAACAATGGGTATTTATGATGGCGGTACTGATTTTAAATGCAATGAAGTACTTAAAAAACATTTACATTACAGAAAACAATATTCTTCTCTATTTTAACAGTTTTTGTGTGTATGTAATTTTACTTTAACCGTCGTCTACATTCTTAATCATTATAATAAAATTAAGATTATCAAATATTATATGCGTCGAAATATTTCTCAATGTTTATTTCGGTTGCGATTAATTAAGACTCAAAATTGTAAACTTTCCGTTTCCTTCAGAAACGATGTTTAAAATTTTTTTTGTATGTTAAGCGATTTTTCTAAAAATAGAGTTTTGGCCCAAAATACAAAACTGTGATAACGTTATAGCTTTTCAACTGAATCAATTCAATAAAAATTACGTAGTAGCTTACGATGGTTTTGACGTAGGTATCAACTAGAATGGCGTCTTTCAGAAGCTAATCTGCTTTTTTATGCTTCTAAATGTCTTCATGTCCTGCCACACAGAACAATGTCCTTATTCCGGTTTATTTAGTATTTTTAATCGGCCTCTGCCCTGCACCTACAGATTTGCTTGGTTTAGAGATGGTTAACGTGGATTGGCTGCAAAAGGTATCTTGGAAATAACTTGAATTTCTTGGAAAGTGCTTAGAGAACTCTTACTCTCAGTATCACATGCTGAACATAGGTCTTTATCTAGCTAAAGATATGCGAAACTTACATAAATTATTGACGGGTAATTAGACAAAATTTTAACAAAGCCCAATTTATGAGCTATCTTTATAAAGGCATGCACTTCTGCTCTAGAGAATAAAGAGTGATTGTGTCCATTCCTAAACGTATCACAGGCTTTTGTTAAAGTCTGGCATGCTTACTAAACGTAATCGCTTCCTATCTGTGATCTTATCTAACCTCCTTCAGAGTGAGTTTCTCGAAAGCCAGACAGATAAAAGCCGGTGAGTATTCTAGGTCCTTTACATCATTTATACTGTAGGCCTATCCATACACCTTAATACCATCATAACCACCTGCAGTTCGTGACCTCTAAGTTTAATTATATCCAACCATAGTCCAATATCCAAGTACACCTCGTGTTTTCCAAAGACGGTTCAAAAACTAGAGACCAGATTGAATTAAGTAAAATATGAACAGTGTACATTGACATAGAAAAAACGCCTTATTCTATGTTCGCCTCTTGCCCTCTACAGTTCGTCCACAATAAATAGATACAGACCTCCATACAATTCAAATAATTAAATTTTACCTGGATAGCAGACAGGTATGCAATCCCCACACACATATAAGAGGCCTCAACTGAACAGAATACTTGGTCAACTACGAAGACTTAACCGAGATCTGCCTTGGCCATCAGCACTAAACTTTACCTGTCTTTAGCCATTTTGGACGTAGATAAACTGTGGGGTTTGGCCAACATACTAGTGCATCCTATTAATTTTGAGAATAAAGCCTTTCAAAAGTTCTCAAACAAATCATCAAAGCCACTTACTACATTACTAACCTCACTAGTTCTGGGTCACTTGCTGGGTCCGTCTGCATTCGCAGGCCTCGAGCTTTACGCCATGTACAGTGATTTTGTTCTGAAAAAACACAAGACACATTGTATAAATTTTTTTTAAACAATTTACATTAAATTTAAAATCAAAATGCATTGAGTTCACTAATATAATCGTGACAATTTTTCTCTACTGATCTTTAATTATAAGATGATTATTCAGAAATCGTGAGATGCAGTCTTGTATGATTTAGGATTCAGAAAAATATTTTCTTTACGGTGCCACGTTCCATCTTTATTGACATCATCTTCAGGGCCTGGGATTTACAAACAATGTTTAAATTTAACAAATACATGTAGAGTGCGGAAAAAATCAACGCATTTCTACACACTCAAAGTGGTTGATCAAATTAATATTTTGATTGAATATAAGAAAAATATATTTCGCATTGTATAAATTCACTCTTTTCCACATCCTACATGTATTTGTTAAATTTAAACATTGTTTGTAAATCCCAGGCCCTGAGGCCCTGAAGATGATGTCAATAAAGATCGAAACGTCGTGGCACGATGAAGAAAATGTTTTTCTGAAACCTACATCACACCAGACCTCATTTCAATTTTGAAAATTGAAAGATTACGAAAATTAAGTTATAAAAATTTATTACGATTATCCAAGCTGGTGAAACTATGTTCTAACATAACTTTAAGAAAATTAAAAAACTATAAAATCATTTCTTGTTCTTTGCTGTAAATACCACAGAAAAATTGAGTAATTATTAAAAACTCAAACTAATAATTTGTTATACACAAATTGCAGGGAATTATTCTGTACATCCGCTGAACAAAATTTTTAAATATATAAAAAAATATTTAAAACTGAGTTGTTTCGAGTTTTCCAAAGATATAAAATTCATAGGAGGTTGACGTTATCGTTTGACTTACGATCGTGAATGTTTCCTAAAATTGGTCTAATATTATATTTAAATTGTGTATTAAAAACAAATTACAAATTTTCTGGAATTGTAAAATCTAATATATATTTTTTATGTTCAATCGAAATATTTCTACTCACTCAAAATATTTGATTGAATTGATATTTCGTTTATAACGGCGTAAATTGTTTTCTTGTTTCTTATCTCATGCATACAAAGTAGGTAAAAGCTGTAATTAACTTGTAAAGAGATGTAAGAACTATTCGACCATATATAAAAAAGTCATCACATCTCAAATATTAGTGAAGTTTAAGTTTATAAAATTTCTAAAGAAGAAGAGCAATTAGAAATTAGGGCGTAGTAATTAAGAAGAAGTAAGAAAAAGTACATTAGCGAGTGCACAGTACGATGCTAGAATTAATTTCCACACCATTACATGAGAGCTAACCTGTATAAGAAGCAACTTGAATTTTCAACACGAGGCAATTACGGCCGATAATTTTCTCTTCTTGTACTAAGGCATAATGACAACAATATATTGAATGAGTAGGTTTTTTCATTTTAATTTAAACGGAGAGCGCGTAGATTTATAATCGAATAAGCTCAAATAGTTGGATTTCTTTTTGTTTTATCGATTGTAAATCAAGTTTGGCATGAAGTGTTTGTGAAAATGTAACATTTATATTTAATCCGTACGTATTAAGCCCGTAAATGGCTGGAAACTTTAATGAACTCCATTGAGTGCGAGACATTCCTTAAGATCATAATGTGGAGTTCAACCGCCCTTAAACTATTGGCACTACAACTAACCCGCCTGTTACGGTAGTTACCAGTTAGGGAACTAAATTAAATCCACTTACACTAATTCTGTTTCGAGTTGGGCGCCCGGGTAGCTCCGAGATTGACGAGGCGGCTCCACTGGAAAGCCATGACATTATCAACAAACAACTCGAAACATCATAAGTGCGTTACGTTCGATAGTATAAGAATTGAATTTGTCAATATTTATGTTTCATTGTAAACGCTGTTACACAGTTGTCTACATATATCGTTACTAAGCAGTGATGGCCAATAAGCCTTGTTTGTAAAGTTTGCATTTTCATTTTAAATTATTATTTGTTATTACTTGACTGTCCACTCATGGTTATAAGTCTAGACAAAATGAAGAGAAAAAACAGTTCGGTTGTATCAGTTGCAGTTCGTCGTCCGATTGGCCCATTAATATTTTTCAATTAATTAATTTTTATGAGAGGTATTGGTTAAGATAAAAAAAGTCAGTGTCACGAGAGGGATTCGAACCCACGACCTTCGACTAAATACGCCGATCCGCTACCACTTGTCCTATCGCGAATTCGATCCGCTCCGACACGAACTCCCGCTCGTGACACTGACTTTTTTATCTTAACCAATACCTTTCATAAAAATTAATTAATTGAAAAAATATTAATTGGTCAATCGGACCACGAACTGTAATAGATTTAATAATTAAACTGAAAGATATCTTCACGAAAGCTTTCCGTGGCCATTTCAGTTGTCGCCAAGAATCGAGTGAAAAATGGAAAAAAAGATGGGAAAATTCAATAGGCGGTGTTGAAATGGGAAGTTAGCGTCCGAGTAGATCGAGGTCACGATAGCTCAAGTAGTAGAGCAGCAGTATATCGAGCCGGTGGTCGTGAATCCCGCTCGTGACATTGACTTTTTGATCTCAAGGAAAAAACTTAATTAATTTAATTATATTAATTGGTCAAGCTGGCCACGAAACTAGTGAATTTAGTATAGGAAAAACTTAATAAATAGGATAAAAAATAAAATATGATATGTTTCAACCAGTTTAGTTTTAATACAATTTCAATAATAATATAATTGAAACAAGCGTGATATGATTTTAGATAAATAAAGTATAAACCTTATTTTTATTAATTTTTACCATTTATTTAAAAACAACCATGTTTCAAAAATATTATATCATATATTAAGTATTTTCGCTTAATTTTCTTTCATTTTGTAAATTATTGTATTTAATACTACACAGAAGATTATTATATAAATGTTTTTTCCATAAAAAAGTATGCTTAATTTACTTCAAATTCGATAAATAAACCAGCCAATCTACCTCTGTAATTAATGGAACTTGAATAGGCACTAGAGCAGTGAGAGGAATTAGACGACTAAAAAAAGTTGTTACTTTGAAATATGAAAGAAAAAAAAAGTGATTCAATTACAACTCCCCATTTCATCTGGATGTTCCAATTAAGGGCGAGGCAAGATTGATGCTGCCCGAGGAGCCTCATTTTATGTTTTAATCAAACAAAGAATCTGGAAAGCTCGGATTGGAATGTCATTTCCTCCAAGCTCAGATTGGACGTATATAATTTTGCCAGAGAATCACTTCTGTCACTCCATCTGATTCTCATTATCGAACCAGGAATAAACAAGATTGCCAATCTATGTTAATGTCTAAGAAACTAAGCACCGCGAACGATTCCCTCCTATATTACGATTACTGGATCTTACTCTATCTTCTACTCTTTATGACCGTTGATATACGAAGTGACTCAGAAATAAATTATTATTATTTTAACAACGGTTCCCAATAGTAAAGGTTGTATTAACCCTGTAATGACGGTGTTTAAAAAAAATCGAAACAATTGTAAGTATATTGGGTTAAGTTTGTGGGAACTTTTACAGTGATGAGGTACCGCTCCGCTTTAACTGGTTACGGCCAACGAAAATGTCATTATTAATTTCATGTTTGATATTTATTATTAATAGAAGAATAGAACAGAAATTAACAGAAATAGAAGTATAGAAATATACTTCAAATAGGATGATTTAGGGGGCACTTACTCCAGCTTGTTAATTTTATTTTTCTATTAAGGGAAAAATATAAAAATATATATTTACCTTTTTTTGCAATAAAAGAGGTCAGTCATATCAACCCTCGGGGTTTTTGAAAAACCCGGGACTTTTACATTAGCGTAATGGCCGCCGTGTGAAACCCTAAACCGTTTCAGCCCCCGATGACGACACCCCTAAAAATCCCAGATATTATGAGCAAGTTAGAGAGCGTAATTTATTCCCCTGTGCATGTATTTCCAGTCCAAACAATAATCACCAACTTGACAGCAGATTGAAGTGAAGCTTCGTATTATTTAAATAATTTAATAGTTGGATGTATTCCTTCACAATTAACATGCCTGGCTCATTGTGCAGTTCCGTTGTGCGTGTTTACCGAGTCAAGTCTGTCGCAATCCTCAGAAATAAGTTCTGCACAACCTGCAGCCTGACGACATTAGTCCTGCATGTGAAACTAAAGGAGGGTCAAGCATACAGAAGCATCCACCTAAGCACCACCTTGTAAAGATGTTTACTGGCAGGTGACATGGCTGAGGGAAAAGTACGTGGATAGCCGGTTTGCCCCTGTTCATTTTATCATTAACGTGGGGAGTAAAAGTGAGTTTACGGTCCAATATCACCCGGGATATATGACCGTTTTAGTCCACGACACAGTTACACCTTTAATTTGGATATTTTTATAAACAACGCCCTACGCGTGCAGAAAACGATTACCTCCGTTGTATTATGATTAGTTTTGTTTTTCCAACGGTTGCAGAAAATTTGTATGCATACAACCTGTTCAATTCTGTTGGAGATATCGATCCTCCAAGCCACGACACCCAACGAAATGTACGGGCAGACAATGAGCCCTCTTTCATAACAGTATTACTTTACTTTTACACCTTTATACCATAATTTAGTTTATTATCTCAAGGTTATTTTTGTTGGAGAATTTTAACAGAGTTAGTCTACCAAATGAATAATGCAAATTGTTTTTAAGCATTAAAGTTTTAAATCTATATACGAAATGACTGGCCTTTCTGAAAGTAGTTCCGGATGGATTCTCAATTTAACCATCCAGCTGTTTGAATTATTGTTCGTTGTATTTAGGAAATCGATTTTTTCTTCTTTAATGGTTTTGCACCTCCCACTTTGTTACACCTGGTTTCTTTAATGTGCTCGTTCGTGGAATAACGTGTTCGATTGTTGCTCAGATACAACAAGAAGGTCAGATGGGAAAACCCCTGGCACAAAACGGAAAGGTCATCACGACCTTTACGATCAGCATGAAGCGGAATGAGCACAAGTTAGCAGGTGTGAGATTTTCACGGGCGACATAAGTGAAGCGCAATTTATCATCAGACTGTAGAAGAGCTTTAGAAAATTCAATTTTATATCATGAGAAGAATAAAAAAAAGATGCCATAGAAAACGGATACTACAAATTTGCCATTAATGAGTTGGTGTACATGGGAAGAAAAAATTAAAAGGAAATAAATTAGACAAAATTAGACGTAATCCCGTCCCGAGTACACTATTAATTTCAAACACACTCAGCCTACACAACCCTATCTAATATAATGCTTATAAAAAATACATAAAAGATCACGTAGGGACAAATACAGCAATGCTTCCCCTCACTCTTACCATCATGAACCCAAAACAGTATAGAAAAGTCCATTCAATTCACTATTTTTCGTGGTCCGCATGACCAATTAATATTAAATTAATTATGGTGTTTAGTTGAGATAAACAAGTCAGTGTCAAGAGCGGGATTCGAACCCAAAACTTTGGTTAAATATGCCACTGCTCTTCCACTTGAGCTACCGTGACTTCAATCCGCTCGGTTACTAACTTCCTTCTCAACCCCACTTAATTTTTTCATTTTCCCTCCTTTTTGAATCGTGATACTGACTTCTTTATCTCAACTTAAAACTTTAATTAATTGAATGTAGACAAGCATGAAACTACTTCTCGATGAATGAAAATTAAACATGCTTGTTCACATAGTAAAAAGATAAATAAGAAAGTAGATAGAGCGGGGATTGTTGTGTTTGAGAAGTTTGTGTAACATTAGAGCTTTGTAGCTATGTGAATTTGGAACATTTTGCAACACAAATCTGATGATTCCGAAATTCCAAAATTTTATCATAACTTATTCATTAGCTTAATTTGTTCATTATTTATAAATTTTTCATCGGAAATATTTAAAAAAAATGTCACTTTGTTATTTCACGCACTTTACACAAGTTCTACTAGACATTGTAGATTTACTTCACTTTTTACATCATTCCAAAAAGCCGAATCATTAATAAACGAGCGTCAATTTTAGATCATAGAGGCATACCCACATGATTTTGAAGCGCTCAGCGAAGATAATTTTCACGATCGCTCAGAAATTCTCTATGAATTTACACTTAGAACGGTTGTTTCTGAACCATAAATTAGGTCCTCCGGCCCTTGGAGGCGTCACGCCCTTGGGCGGTGTTGTAAATAGAATTTACTTAGCCCCCATGTACACACATTAATCTTATTAGACCCGAAGGCTTAAAACCGGAGAGGTACACCGTTCTTGAAGAGGGTCAAGCGTCTTGAAGGGATTCCCTAATGAATCATACATTATTAAAAAGTAACCTGCATAAATCTGTCCCTAAATTGAACCTTTATCTACAATATAAATCACACCTCGATATAAAATAAATAAAAACTATACATATAGTTTTTATTATTTTTTATAATAGTATATACGTATATATATTTTATATCTATATATTTCACATATCTACGCAATGACAAAAATTCCATGTGTATTTTCCCAATAATTAATAAATAAATAAAATAACTAAAAACGTTATAATCAAAGATTAAAAAAATCATTGTATTAATGTTATTGGCAGAAGAAATTAAAAAATAATAAATTTCAAATTGCTTATAACCGAGGCACTAAAATACGATATAATTAATATCGGCCTTCAATATTATACTTTGGTATGTTAAAAAAGATTACATTTTTTCCCTCTTAAAATATTTTTTAAGGATTAAAAATTTACCAAGAGAACAGGTGGTGTTTTTCAAAGACAAGTTTTTTACAATACTTTGTATTTTGTTCTCTACGTTTTCGGTCTGTCTGCCGATCATCAGAAAGTCCTGGCAAGAAGTATTAGTTTTTTACATTACAGTTGTCATTAAAGTTTACATTGCAAACATTACTAACAGTTTTTCAATTAATTAAGGTTTCTAGATGAAATAGAAAAGTCAGTGTCACAGGCGGGATTCGAACGCACGACCTTCGGCTTCTGTACCGGTTGAGCTATCTTGACTTCGGTCCACACGGACGCTAACTTCCCATCTCAGCCCTACCTCATCGCGATAGCTCAGGTGATAGTGTAGCGGCGGATCTAGCCGAAGGTCGTGGGGTTCGAATCCTGCTCGTGATATTTACTTTTTTATCTCAACTAAAAAACCTTAATTAATTAATTTAATCTGTAGAAATTATTAATTCGTTTCCTACTCTATTACTTCTTCTCATTCCTACTCATCCAGAAACGATCGTTACTTCCTATGTGGGTGATATCACCATCCTTTGCACCCCTAAAGACCCTACCATTTCAATCAGAAACTAGAAAAGCCGTATTACACCTTTGAGGAGTAGTTCAAGCGGTGGAAGACGATAATGAACGTAAATGTGAGCATTTTCCCCTTTGAAGACTACACTAATACAGTAGTATCTTATCCGACCAGCTGGTTCGTTATCTTGGGCTATACATTGAGAAACAACTTACAGGGGACACCCACACGCGTCTAGTCATGAGCTAATCAGACGATTGAGACTTCTTAAAAGAGTGCTGGATAAACGATCAAAACTACTTTACAAACTAAACGACTCGTTTATGTAACCGTTGATGATATAAATTTGGACATACGATATCAATTTTTGGGGTACAACAAAATGTTCCAAGCTCCAATGTATCCGATACCTACAATCAAAAATCCAAAATCTAATCTTATCATTCACAATGAACTTAATACCCAATATGTCCTTGAAGTAGTACAGAAACCGCTACAAGAAATTTCACAAATATTTATACAGTCACACAGACCCTGATGTCAGAAACATTTCCTCCAGCACCCCTCCAAACCGATAAATAAAGTGAATAAT
This sequence comes from Cimex hemipterus, assembly GCA_039619505.1. NCBI lineage: Eukaryota > Metazoa > Arthropoda > Insecta > Hemiptera > Cimicidae > Cimex > Cimex hemipterus. The sequence continues at coordinate 5,132,765 of CM077108.1, forward strand.
AGTGAAAATGATTAATGCTAGTGTGCAGAAGTGATTACACTCTTTTTCTGTTTTTTGTATATTTTAGCGTTAATTTTGTCTTGATTTACGCTGTAAAATGCTATCAAATTTGCTTAAGCGCAACAATTAACGCAGGCGTCAGTAAATAAGAAGTTTAAAATAAGAAAATATTTTTCAATGAAAATTCAACGCAGGTAGTAACGAAGGCAATAATACACCATCAAGAACTGACATGTTGAAAAATAATTTTTTCTCAAAATATAAAATAAATATAAGGTTAAGGCGAACATTTTTGTTCCTAACAAGTAACATAAGCTAGTAAAAACTAAACTATGTTTACTACTGGTAGTTAAAAATTATTATATTTTACAAAATGTATAAAGGTTTAAGCAATGACAGATTGACCAAATACATTATTTCTTTAATAAATAAAATTTTCAAAATTATTTTTACTCTGCGCATTTTAAATAATTGATAATTTAAAGTTTATTTAGTTTATCTACCTTAACATTTTCTGAAACATCGTATGTAAATTTCTGTTAGTTAACAATTGTTTACCAGATAACCAGAAAAGTTCGTGCGGTTTTTCTTTTGTTATTGTTTTCATACCTTTAATCAACATTTACATAGGAAGTTTAAATGTATACATCACGTATTACCAAGAGGATAATTCGTCAGTTCAGTGTAAATTATAAAATATTTCCTTTCTCACGGCACAATAAGCGAGCGTAATTCTGAAAAGTGGTTAAAAACGTTTGCTTCTGGGAATTGATCGAGGATGAACCACAGTCTGGCAGATGTGTCTTGAATGACCACAAATAGTCCACCACTGGACTAATAGACGGTCCAATACTTGGTAAAGACCTACACCGTGGTGAATATCGTGATCGAGGAAATCGCTGCTTCAACTTTGCGTTGGAAACAACAAACAATGGCTGACCAATTTTAGCCCAGTTTGCAGACACGTCACTTATCTATTGCACTTCTTCTCGCATGTTGGCTTTCCTTGATGGGTTGCTAAAGTTTATAAAATAAGCTCGCTGTTATAAGTTTTGAAGCCATGGGAAAGAAAATAATTTAGTGCTGAACGGTTCAAAATACTTTTTTTTACGAACTGGCCCATTATACTTTTAATATTGTGTGATGTAAACACCTAATCCTTCTATGTAAATAGAAATTACTTCTAGAGATAATACGACTAATTGCCGATTTATTGTGACTGCTAAAAGTATATTATTTTCCCGCCAAACTTTTCAATATTTCATTCAATTGATTCATCCGGGATTCAAAAGAGAACGAAGTTCTTTAAGTACGTTGTAACAATCGATCCGCTTTTGTTCTATTTATATTGTTACCCAATTACGTCATTACGTTTCTTAGATTAGGAAAATACATTTTAAATCCAGAAAAAATACATTTTAAACAAAAAATATGAATTTAGAATTTTGCGTTCTACCACCAGATTTCTCTTTCGTACAACAAAAATTTGTACACACACACACTTACACACAAACACATACACATCCATAGTACTTCGTGGGTGGCGCTATTTTAAATTGGATCAAAAATAAAACAGGGTTAAAGTTGCATAAATGATATGGAAACATAAAAGTGATAATTATTGACTAATGAAAAATATAATTTTTTGTTTGTTAAATTATTATGACAAATAAGGCAAACTAATTCAAAATGTGTGGTGATTAGTGACTGTCATATCATCAATCAATAACTATTAAAAAATCGTGAGATGCTTATACATATAAAAAATATACTTGACTTTTCTATACAGACTTCCTTCCCCACCCCTTCAAAATCCACCGTATATAAACACAAAACAGCAAATTCTGACTGGCCCCCTCAACACGACACGCAAAAATAGCACAATTACACAGAAGACAAACACTTTGAATGAGTAGAAATACTTTAATGGCATATATAAAAATATATTGTGCATTGTATAAATTCACTTTTCCACATCCAAAATGTAATTGTTAAGTGTAAACAATGATTGTAAATCCCAGGCGCTGAAGATGATCTCAATAAAGATCGAAACGTTGGCACGATAAAGGAAATGTTTTTCTGAAACCTACATCACACCAGACCGCATCTCAGGATTTCTAAATAATTACTAATTCAAAATGTTGTCAAAGTTCAGAAGGCCAAAAAGTGTAAAATTTCGATTAAAGTGTTAAATTTGTACCGGCACTGGGTTACTTGCAATAAATTAAGCTTTGCATAAAAGTTAACCTACGACTATCAAGTACCCCTGTTTTCCATTAATATTAAAAATCGTAGCATCAAACGAACAATCTCTTTAGCAGGCGCCAATGTACTTGACCATCAGTAATTATAAATTTAATGTATTTAATTTACAAAAATTATATTATCTTAAATAGTTATTTTTGTGTAAAATAATGTTGTTAATTTATTTTTCTCCAATAATAAAAAATAATATAACCTTATTATTTTATACTACTTAGGAGAGACATTTAAAAAAAAGGTTCCATGGAAATATTTGTTATTATTTTACGTGTATCGATTTTTCTTCCATGTGAAACTGGACACTTTTTAATTTAAAACAGCTGAAGACGAAGAGCGAGCAGCACCAAGAACCATTTAAATAACAATCAGTATATGTCTAAAAAATATAATAAATAATAAGTTAAAAAGTATTTGATTTGATTTTCAATCTTAATGTTACCTCGAATAATTTTATTTTATAATGTCAAAATGCAGATGATTGAGACGAAACAACTTTCATTTAATGAGGTCTTTAATTGTAATTTAAAATTTGTTCAATTTTATTATTTATTTTTTAGAATCCACCAGGGAAACTAATTCAAGTACGGATGCCGACAACCAAATTACCCTTTGTCGAGGACAAAGCGGCGTTTACCTAGGGGCCTGATAACACCGAAGTTCGGCTCGCGTCACGATTGATGAATTATCAGTAACACTGCTGTTGCTGCCGTTCACTCATAAGAGCGATAGCCTTGATGAGGAGGGGTGAGATAGGAGACAAATGGAAGAATAATTTATTTCCACTTCATTGACTACTGCCCTTTGGAAACCATGGCGAGATTAATTTCTCGACAAATTTAGGAACACCTTAAACATTCGTTCTCACACCTTGGAAACCGTTAATGTCATTTATCCACTTTACATCATTCATGGCAAATTGACCAATCTCTAAGCAATCTTTTCGACACAATAACTATATAAACACTAAAGTACTATTTTATTAATACAATATTCTTTTAATATATTCCATGCTAAGCCTTAACTATGTAATAGAGTCTTGTAAATTAGGGGTCTGGTTAGAAAAACTGATTTTTTTACCAATGCCGTTTATTACAGGAATCGTTTAATAACAAAATCATAGTTTTTCCTATTACATCTTACTTCTAAACCAATTAATAATTTCTAAAGTTAGTGTACCGGTGGATCGAAGTCACGATATCTCAGGTGGTAGAGTAGCGGCGTACATAGCCGAAGGCCGTGGGTTGAAATCTCACTCGTGACGCTGATTTTTTATTTCAACTAAACGCCTTAATTAATTGAAAAACATTAATTGGTCAAGCGGACCACGAAAACTAGTGAATTGAGTATAGCATAATTTTAAATTAAACGTACAAGGTGATATGAAGACAAACCCTTCTGTAGTACACCCTTTATCAGGACTTTGAAAGTATAACTAATAATTTACAAAGTTCTCAAATGTTAAAATCTATTACAATATTGAAATGTATGGTTTCAACTATCAAATTTTTTTTAAATTTATTTATTTATTAAAACTGGTCTTATTAGACCAACCATCAATTTTACAATAATATTATAGAATAAATAAATATTTACATTCTTATAAACCCATTGGTGTAATAAGCTTTACATTTCACTATTAACTATTCTCTTTTATCTACACAAGTTCATATGGCTTTGTTCGTTTTAATCTTCTGACCATGTTTCGGCTATGTAAGAGTTTGGACGCCTCCACGTTCTCGTACTGGCTGAGGTGAGCCTGGTGTTTGGCAGCAAATCGTCGTATTTCCGCCGTGACTTCAGGAATCTTAAGATCCCTATGTAAGTCCTTATTCCTTATGTACCAAGGTGCATTGACCATGTTACGTAGGATTTTAATTTGGAGTGTTTGTATGAGTTTAATATTGCTATGTTTGGTATACCATAGTTGTAGTATAGTGTTGTATACCATATATCCACATGGGCTTTATGACTTGTTTATATAATAGTATTTTATTTTGTATAGCAAGATTGGAGCCACTTCCTATCAACCAATATAGTTGTCTATACCTTAAACCTACCTCTGTCCTCTTTTTCTTCACGTGTTCTTTCCATCTCAGCTTGGCATCTAAGTTCATTCCCAAATATTTAGCTGTATTGCTGTATGGTATAGTAGTTCCATCGATTGTGAGCGACGGAACATGGTCCACCTTTTTGTTTGTGAAGATCAGATGAACTGATTTATGTTGATTTAGCTTGATTTTCCATTTTTTTGTCCATTCGTTTATCTTATTACATGCATTTTGGAGGATTTTGGTTGAATGGTTGATAGTCGGTCCTAGTGATATCACCGCGGTGTCATCTGCAAACGTTGCAATTTTTACTCCGTCTATTTTCGGAAAATCATTGGTGTTTAACAAGTAAAGCAGTGGACCTAATATGCTACCTTGTGGCACTCCTGCATTTATTGTTTTTAATTTTGAATATTGATCTTCTAGTTTGACTCTAAACAGTCTGTCAGTTAGGTACGAATTGATAATATCGACAAACTGCTTTGGTAGCATACCTTTTAGTTTAATGATGAGTCCTTCGTGGCAGACCTTGTCAAAAGCTTGCGAGATCAAGGAAGATAGCAGAACAAATTTATTTTTCTTCGAGAGATTTTTCTATTATATCTGTTACTCGGTGAACTTGGTATATTGTTATCAAATAAAATTTGTAAACATTTGGCAAATGTCAAAATGACTATCTGCTTAAAAGTTTTCAAACGTACCAATAACTTAAATTATCCTTATTTACAACAAACACGTTTAATATCATGCTGATGATCACTTGCAATGCATTTTTATAATTGTTTGCTTATAGCATATTAATGAATAATTCTGTATGTAGACAATTTTTTTACTTCTTCTAAATAGTCTATTTGTAATTTGCGAAGACTGAGTTTAAAGGACCAAAGATTCTATTGATCAATGTTAATTAAACATTGAGTTAATAAAGTATTGCTTGGCCATTCAAACTGGCGCTTCTTGACCATCTCATTTCCGAAATATATATAAATAGCCGTCCTCTTTCGTAAAGTAAGCTTAGAAGCTGGTCAAAGCAATGCTTTCAAAGCCTCTGCCTTTGTCAGGATAGCCAAGTGGCGGAAACGAGCAAAAGCATTTAAGCAACCATTACAGGAATTAGTGAAATGCTTCAATTTAAACCCGCTTGATTATAACTCGTACTCTCCAAAAAACATGCCACGAACTAAATTAAATAACACATGACACGTTTTTAACTTTTCGTGCAAATTATATAGTATATTCCAATTCGACCTACTACTTTTGCTACATCAGCTACTTTGTTCTATTCTATTTCGCTCAGTTTTCTGTTTTAGATCCATCTCACCATTGAAAAATGAAACTTTTTCCCTGCAATAAACAACCAGCGATTCAAAAATTCCAGAAAGCTAGTGTTTTCACTCCTTTCCAACCAAACGCAAAACAAAATTTTTCTCTGGCGAAACGTTTACACGGAATTAGGTAAAGTAAAAATAGTATGTTGGAGTCACAAGGAGCGTAAGTTAATAAGATATTACTGTGTCATCCAAACTGGGGCAGTAAAAAATATTTTTACTAATCCAAATTTTGCTTTTACTAGCTATGACAAAATGGCGAAATGGGAAAAACCAGGCGAAAAACATTAAACCTCAAAATAGTGAGCATTTGTTCTTCGAAATCAATTTGACAAAATCAATAAAAACTTTATTACCAAAATGGTGCTATTTATAAAGAAAATGGCGGCTATCATCTGTTGACGACTAATTAGAAAAGAAATTCCAAAGAATACGTAAAATTGTAACTATAATCAGATAAATTTGCTTTCTCATCAACAAGTCGAGAATAATGAAGTTCAAGAAGTATTAAACGATACAAAGCATCCTCGTCAGAGAGTTCTCTTTTCTGAACGAAATCATTTAGCCTGAATCATAACCCGCTTTATGCTACGCATAATCAATCTTTCAATCTGTTGCATGGCGGAGCGAGGGCCGAGTGATGTTCTGCGTCATCTCTGCCGAGACATGGTTCATTGAAGCCTTTTCGAATTTACCTTGATTGAAGATAGAAATCGCCAATAATTCAAAGGGAGAGCCGTGAAGCCATCCAGTCCGCTTGGTTGACTCTAATGGACCAAATAACGCCTCACAAGCTGCCCAACATACAATAAACATCGCTTCGCAATAGACCTGAAATGGTTTATCCAATTTATCTTTCAATTTTAACTAAAGATTTTCGTCGAAGTGATGTTCACTATCAAACACAGTTTACAATAGTTCTGAACAAACGCAATTTTTTTACATTTAGTGAGAAACGTATCAACCAATAAGAATGAATATAGAAAAACATGTTAAACCAAACAAATAAAATCGTTCAAGTAGTTATCTATATTTTATTTGTTTGGTGTTACTTGTTTTTTTGGGTACAAATACAATTACTCCTTTTTTTTAGTTTTTATTAAATTGATTCTTGCTGCCCCCTACTTAGTTCTGCTTTTCTGTTTCCTTTTTTTTCAATTCAGCCACGCATAGCTTTTTATTTTTAAATTTTACGACGATAGCACACAAAACTATGTATCAAAGAAAAGAAAAAATTGAACTAAAAACGTAAAAGATGAAATATACACTTGTCATTCCGAGCACATATTCGTAAATGTGTTTACATTTTTATAATAGCGGTTATATTGTATTTTAAATATATATATTGTATATATTTAATACTATATATAATATATCTGTCTTATACACATCTTAGG
>CM077108.1:5140199-5168239 GCA_039619505.1 Cimex hemipterus
ATTTTGATTAAAGAACATTGCTTTAAAGTAACTAGTTTCTTTTTTTTTGTTTAATACCAAAATCCTGCATTATTTTCCGGACAACCCAATACAAATAAACATAAATACATAAATATAGTGAAGTATGTGAAATTTTATGAGCCGTGTGTTTAATGCACAGACTTTCACATTTCAGTAGCTGACAAATCGAAGCTGTTCGCTAGTTCATATTTAATTGGAGAAAGTCGCCGTTACGGATGTGGAAACGTGCTTTTCTTCTCAAAATCGGCTCATAATCTTTTAATGAACCCTTTCCATGTTCCGTTTCGCTTCCTCGCTAATTGTTTCCCAGATTTGATTAAGGCCTGACACGAAGCATCGTTTCTTATTAGCTTTTGGACTCTGACTGTCTTGATATCATTTTCTCGTCTAGACAGAGTGGGGCAACGATGCTGAATTATTGCAAAAACAATACCTAGGCATCATCTTCATTGATAGGAATAATTTCTATTTTAAATTAAAAAGAAAACAATTTGATTTGAAAGGGCAATTCCAAAACGTTATAACGAAGTAAATAGTTTAGTACAGGATTGTATTTCAATTTAAATAAATTACAAAAGTTGTAAACCATATTGTCCCTTGGATAATCCTACAGATAAATTCATTACCTTATAGATTATTCATAAGGGCGACATACTAAACGAGCATAATTAAAATGTATGGTTCATTCCTCACAAAACTCTCTTTCTCAATTCTCCTTGCTTAAGGTACAAACAAACTTAATATTATGCGTTGCTGAAGATAACGAAATTTTAGAATGGATTACGCAATGGAGTTAATAAAAATCACGGACGTATGGGATCGAAGAGGAGAAAAATTAACTAATGAACATGGATAGTGTTTGTTATACATATGATCGGTCCACTCGGGCTGAACTAATGAATCCGTTCTGCTAACTTAATCATTGCTAACAATATTCACCCATCCTGGATATAAGCCAAATCAAATCCGACCTTGATTGCGTTATACATTGATCTTGCAACAAAAAACTTTAAATCTTTTCTACGATTTATTTTATTTTTATCATTTTTTATATGAGGGTTCTCAACATCTGAAATCTTCAGCTCTCTGAGTGTCGGTGTTTTTGAAGAAAAAACAAATTTGTAAGTATTGTAAGTATAAGGGTCGCAAACTTAGACCATGAAATAAATACGTTTCTCTGCGGGAATCGCATAGACTATGAAGAAATTGAACCTCACAACACATCAATAAAAGACGAATTTTTAATGTTGTCCACGAGTTGGAGAGTCAAGAATTATTCTATCAACCCCACTCAGTAGTCCCACTATGTTTGGATTTGGATATGTTTGTTTAATATAACGGTTTTATTGTTTTTCCAGTAATAACTTTATATAAATCAGCGAGCCATGTGTATTTACAAGTTGACGAAATAGATATATCAGGAATTTATTTGTAAAGGAAAGTATGCACGGAACGGTTTGTGGACAAATATGAAAGTATGAACCTTAAAGTCGAGTTTTTAATGCCATTGGTAATCAAACAGTCAGATTTTACCAGTGGGAATCGTTTTGTTTGTTTTTCTTTGCGTATTGTAGTATGGGGAGCTTTCAGGGCCGAAAAACCTCGTTGTCATCTCCGGCTCCCTCGCCAATTTAGTTTTTCTTCCTCTTCTTTCTCACACCCCGAGGACAACACTGTCTATTACTTTTTATTTGTCCGTTTTATGCTCCCGACTCCTTGCGCGTTGAGGTTATTGTGTTTATCTATCCTTCTCATTTTCCTACGGATAATATCAATAAACTCAATATCAAAATGAACATAATAAACAAGCTGATTGTGCATATTTTGGAATCAGTTTCATAAACAGCAAAAAAATGTTCAAACTGACCAATTATTGTATACATATACATATACATATACATTCAATAATGTGTATCAATTAATAGATTCAGGTTTAACCACTGCATACAACAAATACATTTCTTTTTATTAATTTTGTATAAAACTTCTTATTTGATTTATAATAAACTACATTATAAGTTAAAAAAAAGAAAAACAAATCGTTTTAGTTTCACTACATTCTTACAAAGATTTTCATTAAGCCTATATCACAAGAAAGGCTTATCAAGCCCAGATACAGTAATAATGCTTTAATAATTACTTTAAATTGATTTAAAAATTTTCCTAAAGTGTGGTTGAGATGAAAAATTGGTTCAATACGCCGTTGCTTATTGAGCTGTCGTGACCTCAAACCCCCGGGACACAAATTCTTCATATCTTGTTCAACCTACAAATTTTTCAAATTTCCTGCCATATATTTAAATTTTGTAATCATTTCGATTCTCGATGACACATGATGAGTCCACAGGGAACAGTTACCGAAATACGTAAGTCATTATTATATTAAGCCTTTTGTATTTTAGTTGGTCCTATTTAACCGAAGTATTGATTTAATTATGCAGATATCGTAAAATGCGGTCTGGTATGTAGGTTTCAGAAAAACATTCTCTTTGTCGTGCCAACGTTTCGATCTTTATTGAGATCAACTTCAGGGATCAAAGTGTTTGTCTTTGTGTTTGTACTTGCGCCATTCTTGCCTGTCGTGTTGGGAGTGCCAGTGAGAGTTTGCTGTTTTATGTTTAGGTATGTTAGATTTTGAAGATGATTTAAATGGATAATAATAGTAATTTTTGTGTGAACTGTCATTGTGATGAACAACAAGTCACGATAGCTCAAGTGCAGCGGCCTATTGAGCGGAAGGTCGTGGGTTCGGATCCCGTTCGTTACACTAACTTTACCATCTCAAGGACACCACAGAAAAATTATAAATCAATTTACATCATTACTTTGATTAAACAGGCCCAACTAAAAAATAAGTGGTACATTAATTACGTCGATAAAATTTTATATATAATTTGTAACCCGAACTTAGTTAAAAAAAATATCAAAATTTTTAGAATATTTTCCTTATAGCACTTCCTAGTTTATTTTTTTATACGTAGTTTGTTTGACATATTTGTACAAAAAATAAATTAGGATTCTGATTTTCTTATCAGGTACATTGATTTTTCTAACAATTATAATCACACATTAAGCGGACCACGAAAACTAGTGAATTTATTACGCATATTCCTACAGATCTATCATAACATTAACAAAACGCTCCTTCTATAAAAAATTCCATGATTTTAAGAAACTCAATTATCCAAATTCTAAAACATTAAAAGAAATGTAATTAAGTATAAAAAAAAGGTAAAACACAATACAATAAAAATTAAACAAAAAGAATCTTGAAGAATAAAATAAACTAATTAATCAATTTTAAGAATTTTTAAACCAATCATTTTTGTCTATCAACGTTAGGTACTGGTCTAGGCCATAAGTGAGTTGAGGCAAGTCAGTAGGCAACTATAGACCAAACCGTCGACGCTAGACTAAAATAGTCGGCGACAACAAAACTACAGGTTGCAAACCACATGGCAAAATCAGAGATTAATACTAATAACGTTTTTTGGAACAGATCTCTCACGGAGGAAATCGTGTCATTTCTGTGAATAATAATGAATTCACGAGTGTGTGTAAATTCTAATGTCTCAAACTCAAATAATTGGATTTTTTCAAAGAAAAAATCGAGGCCACCGCCAAATACGAAAATATAGTAATTTTTTAAATTTTCATTAAAATAAAATGACCAGGGTCATGTTCCTTGTCATTTACAATTCCAAAAAGATGCGATTCCAATAGAGGAGCGAAAGGTCCTTTCCACTTCATTTCCTGTCTCAAGCTGCTTTCCCGATGGCTACGGTTGGGGGATTAGATTTTCCTGACCAATCCTTATTAAAAAATAATGTTATAAAATACATTATTATTATTATTATTATTATGAGTTGAATAATGTGTAATAATTAAGTCGATCCCTTAGAAAATTCCTTATCTCTAACATTAATAGGAATTTAACACTTTAGCAATAAATGAAATCTGCGTTATTAAACTGAAATGAAAGAATCGTTAGCTGGAATAAAAAACAGAAATTTTATGTACTTACCTTAATGTCTAAACTATATACTTATATTAGTTTAAAGGTTCTAAATGTGAAAATGTTATTGTTTTCAGGTCTAATTGGAGGGTCGGGCCGAATGATAGGGGAGCGACTGAGCTCCTCGGGGACTAGGCTGGACTCCTGCAGCCCTCTTGGCCTTGCTAAATCTAGCACAGAGAGCCTTAAACCGAGACCGCTCAAATCTGTATCCAAGCAAAGCCTCCTAGACATCTTCAGCTCCAAGCTGGGAGTCTCCAGAAGGACTCCCCATCAGGTTACTGGCTAGTTTTATTTATGAAAATTTTAACAATTGATTAACAACCGAGGAAAGAGAGCCAAAACTGTTTTTACAACGCCTGTTGCGGTTGATAGTAGTCAAAACAGGCAAATTAAAAACTCCATTCTAAATTACGCGCCGTCAGTAAATTAACAAAGAGTCTCCTGACTAATCAATTGAGAGCGGAGGCAGGGAACCGACGAGATTGGGTTAACTCTCTCCTCCGGAGGGGAATGGGGCAATGCGATTAGTCGTTAATTACTTTTTTCTTGCTCTGAGAACTGGAAACTCTGCGGTACGAGAAAGCGTTCAAGACGGGATTAGGTCGGCTTTAGAACCCTGCTGAGGTTGAAAGTAGCTGTGCACTCCAAAATGAAGGAGTGATTTCTTATGTGGACATAATTTAATTTAATTATCTCCAAATGACTATGGGTTGAATATCCGTCGTTTAGCAAATCCACTCAGACTAATAAAAATTGTAGTTTCTTTTCAACGAAAATCAATACTAGTATAACAACTGAAAAAATACAAGGAATATTTATTTATTTATAACTACAAATATTATATTAAGTAAATGTTTGCATATATGTTTGGTGATTAGTGACCCTTAGTTGAAGATTATTCAAAAATCGTGAGACTCAGTCTGGTGTGACGTCGGTTTCAGAAAAAGATTATCTTTATTTTGCCTACGTTTCGATCTTTATTGAGATCACGTTCATGGACTGGGGATTACAAACATCGTTCAAAATTTTACGAAAACCTGTAGGATGTGGAAAAAATTAATTTAAGAATGCAAAAAACTACATCACACCAGACCGCATCTCACGATTTCTGAATAATCATTTTCATGTTTGCTGAATTTTTTTGAGTCACTCCTAGAAGAGGTTGCTAGCGACCCACTCCTTCAAACTTCGTCATTTTCACTCAATGAAGTCGCATAACTGACGAAGAGTAGTATTTAACAATTAATAAAGGTTTTCAGTTGAGATAAAAAAGTCAATGGCACGAGCGGGATTTGAACCCAGGATATTCGGCTTGATACGCCGCGATTCTACCACTCTCATGACATCGATCCACTCGGATGCTAACTTCAACTTAAGGTCATGATAGCTCAACTGGTAGAGCTGCGGCGTATCAAGCCGAAGATCGTGGGTTCGAATCCCGCTCGTGCCATTGACTGTTTTATTTCAACTTAAAATCTTAATCAATTGTAAGATATTAATTGATCAAGCAGACAACGAAACTAGTAAATTTAAGTAGTATTTAAATTTTTTAAAAATAGACAGGTAAATTACAAGACAAAGAAGACACGATACGTTATATACGTTCAAAATAAAATTATATTGTCTCTGTCTCTATCAAGGAAATGAAGCAGTACTGTTTTATTGTGTTTTACTATTAGTTCTTGTATTTACTGCCATGGATCCAATAGACCAGCACTAAGTCGACAAATATACCACCGTTTGGTTTTGAAAACGAACATACCCTGACTTTTATTTCCATCTTAAAGTTTCTCTTTAATGTCGGTTTTTGGCCTTGGTAAACTACTTTGTTCATACTCATTGGGAAAAACATCATACTATACAAAAATGGCGACGAGAAATAGTCCAAATCCAACATCTCGTGTTCTATTGGGATGACCTTTCTTTCTGAACGAAATTGATTAATTTTGACAATTTATGAATATTAACTTCTGACGAGAATCGGTGTTTCGTTGACATACTAAGAGATTGCATATTATTGTGTTAAATAAATAGATAGTTATTTTTTTATATTAGGCATGATTTCCACCTACATAATATACATATGAATGTAGTGTTTTAAACCTCATATGAAACTCGTCGCAAGAACCTCATCGTTGTTGATAGTAACTATCATCTAAGTGTTAAACTTGTTTCTTCTAATTGATTTCCATCCAATTTCGGCTTTATACAAAACGTTTATTACTCTCTTCAATCTCTTGTTCCATTTCCACATTAGTCTGGAATTGCAGATAAAAGCTAATTAATGACTTCAATTACAGTTGAATCGTTTTAAATTCTCTTCATTCAAAAATAAGTGCTTTCACTTTACAATATTATTTGCGAACTTTTTTCGCAACGCAACTTTTTTTTTTCTTTTTGTGAGATTTCTAGACAAGGTCTGCCGGGAGGTGAAGAGGTAATTTGGTCGTTTTTACCCGATCAGCTACTAGTTGGTTTTTGCCATTTTTGTCAAGCCGAGTTTATTTGCTAGTTTCGGAAACATTGAAAAGTTTAATAAAAATAATCTTACCTGGACTTGTAGGTAGGTCGTATCCATTCTTGCCTGGGCCTGTTTTGGTCTGTCCAACAAGTTCCGACATTTGGCCATCTTCATTGATTTGACATGATCATAAAACAGGATGAGAAGTCACCAATCCGAAATAACTTTCGTTTTATCCTTACGCATTTTACTTTCTTACCTTTTCCACTGTTGAATGATGAAAAGAATGGTGATGGAATTCGTATGCATTGTTCGGTTAGGTGTATTGATTTTTACTATGTCAATCAAGTTTTATATCAATTTATTATTCCCATTTTATTTCAGTTTGGAGGTTTTTGTTAACAAGTCTGATGCCATTGATTTTCCGTTTATGTCGAATGTATGGAGTTGCTTATCTATTTTTATACGTATGTATCTTAACAAATATAACACCGACACAATCCTTTCAATTTTCACAAATGTACAAGCCTTTTCTGCACAAAAATAACACAAAAATTCACCAATGAAGATGCAAATGAGGAAAGGCTTGACAAGACAGATGTAAGATATATTGGTTTATGCACGTATCACTAATGCTACGTGTAATATTATTAAAACATTAAAACACACTTTATTGAAATTTTAAATATTTAATGACTAAATATATTTATTAATAGCTTTATAATTGTAACATTTACCATCACCAGTTAGTCAAAATTGATTCTTAGAAAATCCTTTTCGACAAAATTAATTATAATTTTATTGTGTTTAAATATAATCGTTATAATAGCTTAGAAATCAAGAAATCCGGCAGAAAACCCCGTTGAATCGTCGTGTAATTGAAAATAAGGAATTAACATCAGCATTCGGCTTAAGGGCTGCATGTATGTATATCATTCGAGATTAATTTCCTTGACAGGTCGAGATTGGGCGTTTGTCGGGGAATTAGAACCAACGGAAGAGCTGATACAACAATATATCACATCCGGGAAACCTCGTAAATTCCGCGCAGCAGGTGCTATTTTAAATTCCCACGGGAATATACGTGTCAACTTTTGCCCCTGGATATAGTTTAATTTATATTTATGGCACAATTTGTACTAAAAACAGGGTTATCTTTTAAGATATTGTAATGACAATAAAACGACAAGTTCTCGTCTAACTCTGTTTCATTTCTAACAACTAAGCGTCTGCGCAACTAGCATGTTAGCTTAGATGGAGGAGTTTTACGCAAATGATTTTTTTTTTGTGCTTAAAAACGTAACTAGCTATCTGCTTAATTTTTAATGACTGTATTTCATAAATCTGTCTCATAGCACAATTTTAATGACTGTGATTTATAGACATAATGCTGCTTGGTTAGTCCCAGATATGGCTTGTAATCCGGCTGCAAATTACTAAAGAAATAATTTTCTTTGGACGATAGTTATTCCAAACCAAACGATTTACAAAATTATTTTGGAGTTGATGATGGGTCCGCGAGGCAGTGAATTCAAGCTGAACCGATATTGGGTCCGTCTTCTCTCGCGGGTTTGTTGAATTACTCAAACTCTTATCGGCATCTGCGCCATCTTCACTGAACCTTGTGTAAATCTTCATTTTCGCTAAAACTCGGTACCCTGATCCTCACCCTGTACCGGTTAAAAGATTATTTTACTTGGCGTTATTGTCAAGAACAACATTTTTGTTGTACATACTTTTATTCCGGACGCATGGTGAATTCATCGGCGTGGTGAATGAAAAACTGGATAACGGATAAGTCTTATAATAAGACTGCCGACAGCTCCTTGCCGGACCTGGCATATAACAAATAGGCTTTTCCTCAAAACACCGAACACTGAGGTTGAAGTTGAAAAAAAGGAAAATACTTACACATCTATCAGACTTTTAATACAAAATTGTTTTAAAAAAACAAGTAACAATCTTGTTACAAGATGTCCACTCAGTTAAACACGAGGAGGAGAAACGAGACGAAAAATCCGTTTATCTCTCCAAAAAGACGACTAGACTGATTCATTGCCAAGTTATACTGCTATTCTAATTAATTAATTAAAACTCTGAAAATTTGCTGGTTCAAGAACCCCTTGAAAAAGAGGGTAATAATATTACGGAGCCATTGCGCTCTTATTCAGAGTTCATCCCTGGCTAACGGCGCTGGCTTAGAACTTCAGTGTTAATTTAATTATGACACATAAAACTTTATGTAAAGTTGACTAAAAACAAGAAAAAATAACTCTCCTAATGAAGAATGAGACGAAATAGTTTTATTTTAATTTTTTGGCACAAGTTTTTTTTTATAAGTACATTTTAACCAGGTTGGGCTTAACTCGACACAATTATTTTTTTAAATGACATAACTTACACCAATTAAAAAGTATTAAATCTCGTTAGATAATGGAATTAAATTTTACTATGTTTTAAATATTTGTTTGTAAATATTTTTGATCATCAAAATTCAAATTATTAAATTCGTTTTAACTAATAGATTGTTCTGAAATGAATCCTTTGAGATCTACTTTGTCCCCATTTCTGTGCTTTCAGTACACCATTGAGTTCTGCTCGTCAAGAAATTTGATTAGTAAGCCTGGTTTCAGTGGTCGAAGTTCTTGAAATTTAGTTTGCAGTTATGTTCCAAAACACTTCCTCCTCGGGCAAATGTGTCGTCACAGTTTGTTAGTGGGTGTCTCCTCTGCTTCTTTGCAGAATTTGCACTTGCCGAATTGACTATAACAATCTGCAGAGTCCAATTAAGTATCATGTGAGTATCCGAAGTTTTTCCTGCTTCCTTTTATTTATTATGTTTTTTCTTTTGTTCCAAAATTTGCTAAAAGGTTCTTGGATAGTTTATGTCCAACGTGTAAATTCCATGGTTTTCTCAGTTTGTCTTTTTATCTAAGATACTCATTTAAAGTGTGAATACAGAAGGGCTCAGAATATATCATCGGCATAGGGGGATCCAAAAGAAGACTTTTTCGCATTGTAATCTATTTAGTTTGGCAATTCAGCCCCAATTGATGAATAATCGATTTTTGTACTTGCATTGAACAAGTTCATCACCTGCTTAGCTTTATGGTATGATGGATATATTCTAATTTTTGTATCCTTTGTTCAAGTTGAAATGGGTACATCATGCTACTTCAGCATAGATACTAGTGTATGTTCCCATTGGTTCTAACCCTTCTGTGGAATAGGAATCCACACTATTAACGATTATCTCAGACAGAAGGACAAAAAGAAAATAAGGGAACTCTGGAATTCGCTTATTGGACACAAACAATCCAAGAATTTTCTAACCAATTTCGGAAAGAAAGAAATCACGGAATGTGTCAAAGGAAGCAGGAATAGACTGCGAATCCTAACAGGATTCCTAACTGGACACTATAAACTAAATGGACATCTAAAGAAAATGGGAATAATCCAGGATGGCACATGCAGATTCTGCAAAGAAGCAGATGAAACACCAACACATCTGCTAACAAACTGTGGAGCGACATTAGCCCGCAGGAGGAAGTGTTTTGGGACGTACAATGTGACCATAGAAGAGCTTCAACCAATAAAACCGGGCCTATTAATCAAATTCCTTGATGAAATAGGACTCACCGATGTGCTTTAAGCAGAGAACGGGGGATACAATAGCTCTTAAAGGGCGCAGTATACACACCCTGACATATCATTATCATCATTATCATCCCATTGGTTCTGAGTATTTTTCTCTTGCCCCCTAAACGTTCTGCGTTCTAGATCCGTCAGTGTACCTTCAGATAGTGCAGTTCTCAAATGGGAGGTTTTTCTTCTTCTAAATCTGTTTGGAAATTTTCTTTGAACTCAAAATCCTGTTCATGTCTCTTGGGTCAATGAGTATCCGGATGTTATTTCATTAGGCTGTTAGCATCTCTCCATTTTACTTTTAGGTTTCTCGTTGATAATATTAATTCTAATTTACTGCACTGTCCTCATTGTAATATGGTGGAGGGCGTTAATCCTAGTATTAACTCCGTACCAGCTGTGGGAGATGTGTATAATGGTAATTGCGTTATTACGCTAATTTGGTTTCATTCCTTTACATTTGTTTCGCTTATCACCCAGGACTTTACATTGGATTAGTTTCATACCAAATTGATAGACAAAAGTGACTCTCAAGCTTCATCCAGGAAACGGAATGTAAATAATGAAATATAAACTGCTGGTAATATGTTTTAGCGACCAAAAAGGTTTTAACGACAATGTTGCCTTTCGACGGGATTCCTTGCCTAATACACTCCACATCTCCTATTCATAAAAACTTTAACTGCAAATAAGCCGGCTGATACATTTTGTATAGGAATTGTCTAGAGATAAGCCTTTAAGCCTGTTTCACGATATTTATTTGAGGATAGGCATCATTTTCCTGTCTCTAGGGTGCAATTCAGGAAATGTTACCGTGCAGATAACACATTCATGCGAGTGATCTCATCTCTAGATGGCACGTGAAGCACTAAGAGATAAGCGATACAACGGAGACACAAGTTCGGTTTAAAGGCTAATGATAAATCTCGATTCACTCGTCAACTACATAACGTCAAATAAGTAAATAATTAAACTGCCTCGCTAGCAGAGACCTACGACGAGCTGTCAGGGAAAGAATTAAATCAACGCACACGGCTTCGAATCCTCATTTCAATTGCAAACCACGCGTGTTGAAATTATAGCAGGGGGCTGAGAGTTAATGTCACATGCCACTACGAATCCAATTCCCTATGCGTTACCCGCAGATTTTCCTCTTCCGCGATGTACCGTTCGCAGTAAAATTCAATTGGCCCTTAAAAATGAAACGCTCACAATCGATCTACCTAATTACAAATTGAGTCTCTTACTTGCTTTCGTGGATATTGTTACGGAACAATTATTTAGCAAATGGATAACAGTATAAATAAAATGTTTACATATTTTGTAACATTAGCTTTTGCATCTAAAAAATGTTTACAATAGTATAATTCTAATTAAACCTCGAATTTTGTGTAAATGATATTTTAACGTTCCGTTAATTGTTTATTTCAAGAGTGATTTCTTAAACAATTCATCGCTCTCATTATTCCCGTTTAGTTCTATTATAATCATCTAACAAAATAGAGTTAAAGAAACATTATTTATTACTTATCAATTAATAAGGTTTTTGGTTGAGATAGAAAAGTCACTGTCGCGAGCGGGATTCGAACCCACGACCTGTGGCTAGATACGCCACTTGAGCTATCGCGATTTAAATCCGCTCGGACACCAACTTCTTTTCATTTTCCCTCCCTATTCTTATTTTTCAAGTGCAGATCGAAGTCACGATAACTTAAGTGGTAGAGTAACGGCAAATCTAACAGATGGTCGAAGGTTCAAATCCCGCTCGTGACACTGACTTTTTTTATCTCAATCAAAACCTTTGACGATCTTTGGGTGAATCCCTTTCACACGAAGCAAATAAATTACCTGACTAGTGTAAAAATAAAAATAAGAAAGAATATTTATAATTCCAAAAAAATGAAAAGGAATACTACCACAAAAAAGATCTTTATCTTGAAAAATAATGTATTCGTTATTCGTTGTACGTATTTATCGTATAAGGATAAATAAAATATGTTATGTACAGACATTCGGGATCAACTCCTTCCCATTAAAATTGAAAAAACAGCAGGTGCGTTCCATTAAAAAATGAGAGACAGTCCTTCCTCGTCCTTTGATAGCTCAGCTCCCACTGCTCGATCCTGCTGTAGGGGATTAGCATATCCTTTGAGATAAGCTTCCGTTTTTGAAAATATTGTTATAAACCTTGATAATTGAAAGATCAATCAAGGGAACCACGAAAACGTTATTTCAAATAAGATACTCCGAATTTCAACAAAATTCATTGTATTAAATGTGAAATTATATACTAAAAACAAAGAAATATATTTTCATGCAGAATCATCAACGCCATTAAAATTTATATTGGTAAAGAACACGTGAACTATGAAGCAATATGATGAAATCATTATGAAACAATTTTTAAAACAGCCCATATAGAAACAAAATAAAAATGTAAGTTTAAAAAATTATTAAATAAAATAAAAGTATAAAATTTTACGAAAATTTAATAAACAAGAAATTGATCGTATTGAAATTGATAGTATTATGAGATAGCAAGGTTATCGGTTTTATTAAATCTAGGATCATTAACACTGTCAGTGTCACTCGATGGGTAACCGTGGAGGGTGTCTGTAGAAGAGCGTCAATAAGATTTTAGTAAGGTGAGGAGTTGTTGAACGTTTGGAGTTGAAAGGTTGGAATGGTGCCAGAAAGCTACCGTGAGCAACACCATCAAGGAGTCGGTATTTTAGGGAAGACGCTAACCTTTGATTGAAATACGATCAGTTAGTTAGCTGGAAAAGGTTGAAGACGGGCAGCATGTAGAGAGAAGGATGTCCTTTAAGTAAAACAATAATCCCTAGCGGCAAACGTGATCGAAAGGCGGAGTTACATCAAGAAAAGCTCTTGAACAATAATGTTTCATGTGAGGTTGAACGAAGCTCTTTAGGGAATTTACTATTGAGAGGATTCACTTTTAAAAAAATCTATGCCACTTCGGAACAATCCTAAGAGACAGTAACGTTGTCATGTAATTTACAGATCAAGTAATGTGTGATCTTTTGGGATTTGAGAATAACACAGTTGACGAATTCTTTCCAGGATATGAAAAATTAGGATGGTCTTAGGAAGGAATCATATAGGTTGGTAAAGAATATTATGGATTTTTTGTCCAGGCTTTTCAAAATTTTAAGCTTTGTAAGCTTTGAATTGGCTTATTGTTTCTTCGTTCTGATGGTTATTCAGCCTGAAGCAGCTTCAGCCGCCAAAGGCTGGGAAATAAAAACATAAAGTCTAAGAAAGGTAAATTGTCGCTGAAAAACGATTATTATTACTTAGCGTGCAATACATCCCGGTAATTTTTGTCGACGGGAGAGGAGGAGAGGTTAATGGTTTTATGTTGCAGAGATACAAATTGTCCGAGAAGAATGGTGGTTGCAATTTATTTATCTATAAAATAATCATAGCATGTCTTACGGATAAACCTAGTAAACAAATAATAAAAATTTACAAATAATGATATTTAAGTTTATATTACAATTTATACAATGTAAACATAACTGCACGAGGTATATAATATGTGCAACCTAACATGTAATTGTATTATGCAAAGGATATATATGAATTAATTATTCACTAGAATAAACAAAACAGTCTATCTTTTTGTAGACATCTATGCATTTTTTAAACGTTTTCCCTTAACCTAAATAACAAGGTAATCTACTCGGACTTGACGTTTTTTATCTCAACCGAAACCATAATTAATTGAAAATCAATTATTTGGTCAAGCGGACCACAAAACTTAATAAAATTTAATAAGCAAAATGAAGCATACTTCACCAATGCTCTCCGTGGCCAATTCACATGTCACGAGAACAAAATAGATTAGAAGACATTTGAAAAATGGCAAAAAGGAGGGAAAATTCAAAAAGGTGAGGTTGAGATGGGAAGTAGGTGTCCGAGTGGATCGAAGTCGCGATAGGTCAAGTGGTAGACCAGCGGCGTATCTGGCCCAATATCGTGAGTTCAAATCAAGCTTGTGACTGATTTTGTTATTTCAATCAAAACCTTAATTAAATGAAAAGATTTTATTTCGTAAAGTGGACTACGAAACCTAATAAAATATTTTTAAATACTCAAGAGGTCTCTTATTTATATTATTTCAGTAGCCTACGTAGTAATGATGGGTGATCTTATAGATTGGAAACGTCGAAAACGAAACATGAAGCAATGAAATCTGTGTGATTTGTATGATGCTTTGTGATCATTTTAATGTAAGAAAGTTTCCATTGTATGGAAAAATGTGTATTTCTCAAAACAGCGTTAAACAAAAAACTTTGAAAGACGACAGCTTTTTTTTCGGAAGTTCTTGAAGTACTTTTTCTTTATATAATCATGACCAGGTGATTTCTTTTTAGGAAGCTGTCGTATTTCTTGTGATACTTGTTTTGGAGTTATTGGTTTAGGTGGCAGATATATAGGTGTAGGTGTCATAAGTGAATCTAATATAAATTTAACGTGTTAAATATCGATTAAGTTATGAGGTTTGAATACCTCGGAGAGATGATTCGCAAATGTTTGAACTTTCGTTTATCGGAATCGATCCAACTTCCATCATTATTCCTGAGAGGAGCTGAGACAACGCTATGACGCAGGATACGTTTAGCATTACGACAGAGGCACTTGCTTTTTAAATGTGTTTCGTACTATCGTTGTTTAAATAGTTTTTCTTCAATGTTTTCAAAAGTTTGCTGTAAATTTATTTATCAATGACTGATCGAGTAAGTTGTCAACGGTTTCTAGCCCTCCTTTATTCGGTTATTCCTGATATGAACTAATTGACAAAATAATGTGAATATACATTCAGTGGTGAAGGAACTGCCCACGTAAAATAAACGTGTAATGTTCACCAAAAGAATCTTGGTTGTTTTATTAACACATCAATGTATCAAATGCATGTTTATATGTTTTAAATACAATTTAAAACACATTCCTCGACTGGAATTGATATTTGCTTCATGGAAAAGTTTGAGGCGCGTTTGTATGTCAGGAAGTATTCTTATATTAAATTTAATTACATCCTTAAATGTTAGCAAATATACTATAATTTCGTGTGAAAGGCATTAAGTCCGGAGGGTTGGTTTTATCCTAGTATCTTTTTAAATGCTTTATCAATATCACCTAGTCATAAATATGCATGGCCATAATTAAGGAAAATAGATTCGTGGTTTATTAGAGTGGAAAATTAAATTTTGATTTATGATTATATTTTGATTGTAAAAGAATTAAATTTTATTTTTTAATTAATTTTTTTGTAAAAAGGAATTTTTTATTTTGAGCTTACAAAAACGAGTTATGAGATGTTTATATAAAAACGAAATACTTTTTAAAATGTGTTGAAATTTAGTACTTCATAATTTTTCTACGTAAGGGTTTATATTGTTCATGTATAATTCATCTCAATTATAAAACGAATGTTTAGTGGTAATTTAGTTTAATAGTTGTTCTTTTTTTTGGCTAAATCAAAAACTTGATAGGTAACGTCAAAATAAAAAAAATCATAAAATTGATTTATTTTGGGGAAATTGTTGCATGTGGACAAGTTTTAATAAATAAAATTAAGCTATAAAATAAATTTAATCATTACCAATTTATGCGTAATGTTTGTTAAATTTACTTTTCAATATGATTAGTTCAAAAATTAATTCGATTTTTGTTAAAAAGTTGCACGGCGCTCAGGTTAGACAGTACCCGCAGAGCAGTAGCGTCTTTATGGTGAGGTATACCTTCGGCGCCGTGAAATTGACAGTTCGTCATTTCGCTCAAAATAAATAAAAAGGCCTTCTGATTTTGCCCTCCATATTTTCTTTCATAGTTAAGTACTCGTTTGTAATTTTAAACAAAAAATTAGTTGTGAAAAATAAAAGGAACCCGAAATTAGAAAGGTTAGTGTTTAGTAAACGAACCCGGATTTTACTACCACTGGTAACAGTGGTACAGAACAGAATGGGCAATAAGCTTATTACAATTGTTACCGTGCAGGACATTGAGCGAGAAAGTCAGTATGAAGAAATGGCAATAAGATTTTATGTGAAATTAGTTGAGGAAAGCTTGATAGTCTTATAACGGAAAACCCGAGTTGAGAGGGTCAAAAAATAAAAAGAAAGGTGAAGAACTAATGAGGAAGTTGAAGGGAAGCAATTTTAGGATCCAGGGTCTGTCCGGTAAGAGGTTATAAAATTGGACGGAACCAGTCCCTTCTAGTGGAGTTTGTTAAGCAGTCGGATGATAAAACTGTTTCAAGAAGTTAAAAGGGACGGTACAAAGATTTAAAAAAATTATTTTGAAACAGAGCTTATTGAACTTTAATTAAAAATCCAAAACAAAGGAGTATTAATTTGATTAAAAAAAATTATTCGAATCTATTAGATCTATTAGGGAGAGTTAAAAGAGAGTAGTAATAATTTATTACACCTTTCAAAAAATGGAAAGAAGAAAACGGAAGTTCTACAGAAACTTGTTTAATATAAGAAGAAAATGTAAATGAAGAAGAAGAAAAAACAGGAGGAAAAGAAAACTAAGAAGGTAGAGGATGAAAAAAAGGAAGAGGATTAAAAAAAATCAAGGTCATAAATAAAAGTCACTGTCACGAGCGGGATTCGAACCCACAATCTTCGGCTACATACACCCTGCTCTACCACTTGAGCTATCGCGACTTCGATCCACTCGGACACTTCTCATTGCAAACCCACCTTTTGAAATTTCCCTCCTTTTTGCCATTTTTACAAATGGCGTGTAATCTATTTGATTCTCGGCAATGAAACGGCCACGGAGAGTGTTTAGTGAAAATATACTGCATTTAACTTACTAAATTCACTAGTTTTCGTGGTCCGCTTGACCAATCAATATCTCTCAATTAATTAAGGTTTTTAGTTGAGATCAAAAGTAGTTCATTTGTCGCCGAGAATCAAAGGAATTGCACGACATTTGAAAAATGGCAAAAAAAAGGGTAAAATTCAAAAGGTGGGGTTGAGATGGGATGTTGGTGTCCATGTGGATCGAACTGACGATAGCTCAAATGGTAGAGTAGCGGCTTACCTAGCGGAAGGTCGTGGATTCGAATCCCGCTCGTAGCACTGACTTTTTATCTCAACTAAAAACCGTAATTAATTGTGATATATTAATTGGTCGAGCGGGCCACGAAAATAGTGAATTATGTTTATTGTTAAGAAAATTTTTAGAGCACAATTCAGCAGACGGTCATCAATCCATGCGCTGTGTAGTTAATCCAAATTGAAAATGTATATAATTTCTTAGCCCCTGCTGATTGGTGAGTTAGTCTTTAAATTTAGGGAAAATATTAGTTATTGTATAATTACTCTTTTCGGCGTTTGTCTTTACTTGTTTTGTTCCGTATCAAATTAAATTAAAAATTAATTGACATCAGGGTGAATGAGTAAATTAATACTGGAGACTTTTAATAAATTTATTGAAAGGTAAAGCATAAATATTTTGTTTTTCATGCCTGTTTGAACAGCACACTGGAGGGAAAAGGCGATCTGAAATGCAAGGCTCGTTCGCCAATCCCATTTGATATATCAGAATGAGGCCTGGCTCTCACCGTCGTATCGGCCATTTCCACCAGATTTGCCGTTCATGGGCAAAAGTGACCAATAAGGGTTTTCAACTGTTGCAGAGGTATTTGTCGAGATGGAGGGACTCAATGTCTGCAGCAAGCGGTGGTTGCGTGACGAGGGGAGTTTGCTCGGAGATGGACTTGTCAAGGAGAGGTGCCCCTCCTCCTTGTCGGGCTCTTAGGCACAAGGTGACCACACCGGCTCCCACTGCCCAGAATCAGCCGCACAGTTTCAGCTTGGTTTTCGATCCAGCTGGACGACTCTGCTACTACTGGTCTATGGTCGTCTCGATAGCCTTTTTGTACAATTTTTGGGTCATTATTTACCGTTTCGCGTTCCAAGAGATAAATCGTAAGTGCCAACGGGACTGCGGAAATACCACGTTTGTTTGATTTATGCCCATTTTGTTTCAGGTGACTCGATTTTGGTATGGTTTTGTTTGGATTACTTCGCCGACTTCCTGTACCTGGTGGATATACTGTTTCATTTCCGTACGGGCTATCTGGAGGACGGAGTACTCCAAACGGATTCCGGGAAGCTAAGGACTTATTACATGAACTCGACTACGTTCTATATTGATTGCCTATGCCTTCTCCCGCTGGACTGCTTGTACCTCTCGATCGGATTCAACTCAATACTGCGCTCGTTCCGTTTGGTGAAAATATATAGGTTTTGGGCTTTTATGGATCGGACTGAACGCCACACGAATTACCCAAACCTTTTCAGATCTACGAGCCTAATCCATTATCTTTTAGTTATATTTCATTGGAACGGTTGTTTGTACAGGATCATTTATAAAAATAACGGGTTTGGTTCGAAAAATTGGGTGTTTGGTGATAGTGATACAGCGGATGTTGTGAATCAATACCTTCAGAGTTATTATTGGTGCACTCTAGCTCTGACGACTATAGGAGATCTTCCGAGACCGAGGAGTAAAGGAGAGTACGTTTTCGTCATCTTGCAGTTGCTTTTTGGACTACTGCTCTTCGCCACTGTCCTCGGCCATGTCGCCAACATAGTGACAAGTGTTTCTGCAGCGAGGAAGGAGTTTCAAGGTGAGCTTAAAGCCCTAATAATAAATCACAATTCAAATCATTTACACTTGACCAGATCGATACATGATTTAACCCTATGTTGCTTTACGGCCGTACCTTCAGATTCGTAGTACTGGAATCCAAAGGGTTTAAACTTTCTTAATCTTTGAGATGACAGTCGATCAAAGGGAAAATGATTAACGACGTCTACCATAGAACCCGTTGTCCTCCGAGCAAGTAAATTATAAATTATTTTCCCTCTCTTCGAAATACTAGGTGCTGGCTGACACACTAACAAACGATTTCCTCCTTATAGCGTTAACTCGGCCATTATCAAATAATTGCTTTTGGAAATTTGAACTCGACCCGGAAAGAAATTTGAGGTCAGTCAGACAGATTAGTAACCAACCCGAACAAATCAAATATCACCCAGGGTTACCTATTTTACATTTACCTTAACACTTCGGCTTAACAATAAAGCAATCTAAAATACACTTTATTTTAAATCCGTAAATGATAATTATTGATAAATAGAATACTCTTGCAAAATTAGAAAAAACACAAACTTTGTCTACAAAAACGTACTATTAAATGAAAATAAATGGCTGCTCCCTCTCACTTTTACGAAATTCAATTAATAAATCCAATATAGCTTTACTCTTGGAAAATCTCTTCCTACAATTGAACTCACGTCATGAACAGCATCTACTGAAGATACGAAATACTTCCAATAATTTAAGTTTTAGGATTTTAGCATTCGCCCTTTAAAATATCAATATTTATAGCATACCAAAAATATTATTAAATTTAAAGTTAATATAATTGAGTGGTGCATATTCAATCGATATATTTATGTAAGTTAGTGGTCCAAAATGAAATATCTACAAAAAGAACCCAGTAGACAAAAATGGCGCAATCAACATAAAACGGGATTGCGGAGGCAAATGCATGAATAAACACGGGCATAAAAAAAATTAACTATACGAAAATTGCTTAGCAGCAACAATGAAGAAAGGAACGCGTCAAATAGATCAATCCAGTTAGGATAGGCGGATAAAAATGTTTGGAAAGTATCAAACTACACGTCCATGACTCTACAGACAACGTGGAGAAATCTCACAATTAATATTCAATCAATTCTTTTTAGTCGTAAGAATTAAAATAAAATTAAGAATATTGTTTGCAGTGTGTATAAATCGTTCAAATTTGTGCACGTTACTCAGGTGATATGATTGTAGTTTGTACGACCGTGTGATAATACAAAAGAAAATTACTTTTCGGGCATGAAACCGTTGTTTGAGATCTGCAAGATCAAATAGTCTCTCATGCAGGTTATAAAACCTTTTCACAAGTGAGGTGAAAGTAACATCAACTTGCTTAGCTAGAAAATTTTGTTCTTTTGCATGTCATGTGAGATTCATGCTTTCTCTATGTGTGAAAAATCATTCGCTGGAAAACATGGCTAGGTCCACAACGTGAAACTGACATATCAAATATTCAAAATATATGCTCCCACTATTGATCCCTGCTGTAGTTGATACATCAGCACCGCATTGATATAACAAGAGCTAACGGTTCTCCGTATTTTTCCTACAAGAAAAAATATCTTGCAAAATAATTTCTATTAAATACTATTAAAAATAGCAATACATGGATGAAATGGGTGTGCAATATTTCGAACTAGATTTCAAATCCGCTGGATACAATTAACTATTTAGAAAGGTGATGCAGAAAAACGTCCTAAGTAAACTATTTATCGTTTTACTTTTAGTTTATATGTGTGCCATGAACGAAAACATTTAGGACCGAAATCTTTTTTGGATCGTCAAAACCCAACTTTATCCTGTAAGGTTTTTATTGACTTGTATGGAATGGATCTTTTCCCCAGTAATCAAAAGGAGCTTTTTAAAAAAAATTGGATGGTCTTTGAATAAAAAATAAAATAAAAATACCTGTGTAATGAAAAGAACACGCACCAACACGTGGTCGTGTGTTGCAGAATGAGGTTAAATTCTATCAAACTGGTGTTCCTTATGTAATTTTATTGCCATAAACTTCGATCAAATGTAAATACACATAAAACCAAATAAAACTACCTTGCAAAATGGATATTTACATAAATAAATTAAAATAAAAATACCTTTACAAAAAAAATCTTCCAGCGCTGAAGCGATTACAATTATGTACAATAAATATGAAATCGAACAATTAAATTGGGAACCTAAAAAAAAGTGAAGTGAAACAATCACAATCGTATATATCGGTTTTTACACAACTTCTTCCCAGAGCTCTCTCTCAAAAAAAGTTTACTTTCCTTGAGCCGATCCGTTCGAGTAACGCTCCTCACACCGTTGATCTTTTCCTTTGCGTCGGTGGAGAGTATTCGCGGGAATTTCAAAAAGGATCGTCACAATCCGACAAATTGGTGCGAACCATTTTAACATAGTGAACTTTGAAGTTTCGTTAGGCCGCACAATATCCAACGCACCTTTCTAGTCTAGTCCTAAGACACAGCTAAAGCTTTTTATTACGTGACATCTTACTGTCCATAACGACCTCATCATTCCTTCGTTCAACGAACTGATCCATTCCCCCTTCTCCAATAAATATTCCACACCAATCACTCAATCTATCATAAATCTACTTTAGTATCTATCCTATCTGCTCATCCCCTTTTCGAGAACCCTCCACGTCGACTTGAACGACACCTCATCTCTTAATCTGCTACTTTGAGCTTGGCTGGCTTCTCATACTTGCTGCCATACTTCATCCGGGTGGAGTGGTAACATTCCATTTTTAGTTGTTGCAACTAACACCTACGTGGCAATAGTAAGACCCCTCAACACACGTTTCGTGCCAATGCAATTTGTATGTATCAAAACCCTATATAATATAAAATAATGTCCAGATCTTAATAAATGTTATTTCTGTTAAAAACATTACTAAAAGTGTAAGCTTTTATATATAATATTTAATTTATATATTATTAAAAAGAAAACAAACTAAAATCAACAATTTGTGCTTAAAGCGCAGAGGACCGGCGATAAGCATTTGGCATTTGTCGGCTCATATATTATTACAATACAATATAATTAAATTATTTTTTTAATTTTAACCACGTTTCGAACCGTACTAGGATTAAATTTAATTTTGATCACAACCAGCTGTTCACATTTTTATTAGCTTTATTCCCCATATGATTAGCTTCTGCACATATTACATTCGATTGTATTGAACATTTGTTAAATAATAAATCCAAGGAGTAAACTTCGGTGAGTTTTCTCCGAGCATATTGAAACCGGAAGGAAATTCGTTTAGGTTGAAACTGCTGTCTGATCACATTACGTGATTGTTTCCAAAGAACCTCATAATATTTTCATTCCGTCGACGAAGTACATTTTTACCTTAATTGCAAAAGTAGAATTTCATTTTTATGTTTAAGAAAAAACTGTGAGAAATCTAATTACACAAAGTGACTTGCGAAGGCAACGGGCTAAGTGTCTTAACTAGCTAAAAGGTGGAGCTGGCTGGGATGTCCATGAAACAAATGAGTATTCTAACACAACGGGGCTAAAAATCCCATTTTGAAATGGTTTAAATTATTACCATTTTCATCTTATCCAATATATAATTACCGCCATGTATAGAGAACATTATCATAGCATAATTTACGTCCACGGTTGTACTTTACATATTTTAACAGTCAAATAAAGATTACATTTTTTGGTAGTGGGCGAATTTAAAGATAGAAAAGGAGAGATTTTAAAAATAAAAACGCCGGGGTTTTAAATTTTAATTAAAGTTTTAAAAAGTTTAATTTTTTAAAATGTTTTTGAAATATGCACTCATCATCTGCTTCTTATTTTTTTATGATCGGTGTAAATTCCTGAAACGTCCAAAAAATCTGATGTCAAATAAAGCAGAATTTAAAAATATATATCAATAAAAACATCAATGTTATATAATAATATTATAAATTAAATTTGTAATTTATTTTATTACATTGTGTCTACGGAAAAATAAATTATTATTTTTTAAACACCTATCGACGAATTCTATAAATAGTTAGAAGATAGAATTTTATTTTAATTTGTCTGTTATTGTTGATCTGTAATTTTAATTTGTTATTAACATTGTATTCTATTAAGCTTACAAGTATGTATTGGCAAATATTTTAATATTTTACAGCTTAGAAAATAGAGAAGAAACTGAAGGAATTAATTAAGCGGGAACAGAAACTACCAAGAAGAAGTTCATTAAGAAGTTATTGACGACAATCATAATAAATCTAACAAAACATCATTTTGGGCAAAACAAAATATCCAATTTACTTCAATATTGTTAGAAACAAACAAATACGACAGATCGTGATCGTTTTAGTTCTTATTATTCCATAGTGTTTATTCAAAAGGGGAAAAGAAGAATAGGAGAGGCTTGAGATCTTTCGGACACTTCAAAACCGGAAATACCAAATTCCACTAATAGATTCCTGGTTTTATAGCGGTAGCAAACGGAATTTTCCTGTATTTCTATTTTTGCATGAATATCTATGTGGCAGACTGCAATTCAATCCTGCCCGGCATTTATAAGTTAATGAGAAATTACACAAACCAAATGAGAGAGATGACAACTGAAAAAATTTTAAAAACAAAATTCATAAATTGACAAAAGTTTAAAAAACCTAGTTAATATGTCCATAATTTAAAATTTTTACATACCCCTCAAAATAATATAAAATGATTTTAATATAAATTTTCTGATCATGTCTCGTCTTTTGCTCTTGGATTAATTGCGATACAGTTTTGCCGAACAAGGCTGTGTTGCAGGTTTAGTAGGTCCGTGCGCCGTTTTCATTAGCGGAAAACAAGTTCACCCGTAATTATTAATAAAATAATTTTATCCACTAAACATTTTTGGTCAGTCAGTTCTCGCTTTTTTTTTTTTTTTTTTTTTTTAACTTTAGTAGATAGAAGATGTACAGAAATCCTTTACCATCACTCTCAAAAATTAAAATCACATTTTTATAGAATCATCCTTGGATCTGTTAAATGACACGTCATTTACAATCTATTTATAATAAATTTATAACTAATTTTTTATCAGTAATTGGAAGCAACTTCAAGTATTTTCTCTGTACATTTTATTTTGACGAAATCGCCATCTCCAACTGTGCTAGCCCTCCATATCGGAAGAGCAAAAATTGCTACCTAAATAACAAAAAGGGCTTAACTATCTCTTTTTTAAAATTGTAGTGATAAAATTAAGAGGGGAGTGTACCTATTGGGAGTTTTTTTCCAATCACCCTGGTTGATCCTATCTTATTCAATTTATTAAAAAAACATCTATTTTAATGATTATGATCTTGCTTTTTTTTATTTTATGATTTCTTTGGAAATATCTAGGAAAGAATTGTTCCGCTACTATATAAAATTGAATTTTTGTAATGTGGATAATCGGACATGGATGTGCTTTCCATTTCGAGACAGTGATTAATCAGGCGTTACCTTTTATAGAAGTTACGTGATTTCGCGAATTTTATTAAATAAATAACCATGTTCAATTTGACAATTGATATATTCCCAGTTTTTCATTATTGCTACGATCATTTATGTACGTGCAATTCAAGTAATAACTTCTAAACATACATATTAATTCTTAATAAATTGATTTTCTTTCCTATTGATAATTGAATCAACTTGATGATTTGAATTATTTTGGTGACCTTTCGGTTTCAAATTATTAATAGTCTTATTGACTATAGGTATTTATAGTTTCTATAATCAACGTAGTTCTAGCAATATTTAGGTGCATTGTATTGGGTTGTCCGGAAAATAATGCAGGATTTTAAGTTTTCATTAAAAAAAATCTATATAAAATATTCTGTTTACGTTTACAGGATTACTCATTTGTATGAATGTCAACACTTATTAATCCTCTTCCAAATGATATTGTTTGTTTACCTCTGTAGCATTCCGCTACTTGGAAATAATTCAGTCATCCTTATAATGTCAAAGCGAGAATTTCGTACGATTTTCTTTTACGAGTTTAAACTCGGCCGAAGCGGAGCCCAAACGGCTAGAAACATTAACCAAGTCTGGGGCGAGGGTTGTGTTAATGAGTGCACTGTGCAAAGGTGGTTTAAAAAATTTCGGGAGGGAGATTTCAGCCTTGAAGATGAAGAAGGTCGTGGAAGGCCTTCCTCTCTTAATGATGATGTTCTGCGATCAGTGGTGGAAGAAAACCCCAAAACAACTGTTCGAGAACTTGCAGAGCAACTCAAAGTCAGTAAAACGACCGTCGCTGACCACCTCTTTGGTCAATCGGAAAGGGCCCATTTTGTTGCATGACAACGCTCGACCACATGTGTCACGTGTAACGTCACAAAAATTATTGGAGCTTGGCTATGAAACTTTGCCTCACCCACCCTACTCTCCGGACCTCTCGCCTACTGACTACCATTTTTTTTGGACACCTGGACCACTACTTACAACACATAATATTCAAAAATCAAACGGAACTGGAAAATGCATTTATTGACTTTATCAATTCTAAAAATTCTGAATTCTACTCAGACGGAATTAATAAGTTACCAACACGTTGGGAGAAATGTATTGAGAGTATGGGAAATTATTTTGATTAAAGAACATTGCTTTAAAGTAACTAGTTTCTTTTTTTTGTTTAATACCAAAATCCTGCAATATTTTCCGGACAACCCAATACATGTTACAATACAACAGCGAAAGAGGGGCAATGCACACCACCAGCAGACCATCAAACAGACCTTTCATTTAAACTTAAGAAGTATCAATTCGTGTTTAAAACAATTTAATTACTTTTAGGTTTGTAATTTATCGGGTGTTTTAATATTAAAAATCAAAAATTCATTTACCTATCGTTTTTGTAGAATATACGACAGCTTCACGTTACCCTTTTGCATACGTGAATAAACGGAGTTGGATTTCAGGTAGAAAATTAATTTGACTTTAACAGCAGAGGTGGACCATTTTTCCATTTTTAATTAATCCCTTGCACGTTTCTCATTACACAGACTTGAAAAGGCGAGGCCACCCTTTTTTTCATATAGACGAATTAATTTTACATTTTTATCTTTTAAAAAGTTGAAATATGTTCATACATAATATAAAATGGTAAGAGTTTTCTTTGATGGCAGTTGTTTGCTGCGCCTCCAATAAACAAAATTATTCTTTGCGACTGACAGAAATGTTTAACTATTAGTATTCGCTTTACTCGCAGGAAATTAACGCTATCAAAAAGGCAACCTACTTTAACGAGTCTTGAAACACATATTTTACTCTTCACGACTGCGGTTAAATTGGTCTGTTTAATTCGTTCCTTTGCCCCGCGGAATTACGTATGGTACCTAAATGAGAAGTACTGCATAAACGGCATATGAGAAGGAAAACCAAAGGTCGCAGTAGTCCCCCTTTGTAAATAGCACTGCCGTATTATTCAAATTTATAACTAAAGGATTCGAGAGAATATATAAAAAAAATTGAGAGAGAAGTTAATTAATTATGAAATGTTAATACAACTCGCTTTTATTTTTATATTCGTAAAATAAAGTAAATGTATGTAAAAATAGTTACATAATTCATAACTTTGTACAAGGCTGCTATAATTTTCTCAAAATTTGTTCTCCGTGAAACTGATACGCTCTTCTTTTCGTAAACTAGGTTTTAACTTTCAAAGTAGCGTCGGGTATTCCGCGAGTTGTTTTAAACTTGAACATGTACAATTTGATGTTCCCCCATTATCCTGGTCAGTCAGTAGAATAGAATGGAATAATTTATTACGGGTATACAAATGTGTGGAGTGAGTTTCCCTTTTGCAACAGTTACTTCTAAAGTTAAATAAATACATATTTAGATAATACAACTTATTTTTTGTGGAAATAAATAATAAACAGTTTCAGTTAGTAAGCAAACATCCAAGAAGAATAAGGAAACAATGATAATAAAAGAGGACTGAACTTTTGACTAAATTGTTGTCATGAAAATCACGACAATTTTGTTTAATTTACTTTTTGTTTATCTTTTTTTATATAATAATTGTCAAGTAAATTATTATTTCAACAAGAAAGTAAAAGTGATTTAACTTTCAATTCATTTAGAAAAATCTTATTTTGTATTGTTTAATTTGTTAAGTCAAGAAAATTTTATTTTGATTTGGATTGTATAAAAACGTAAATAGTTTATTTGCCAAACTAATAGTTGGAAAAAACTAGAGCTGCTTTCGTCGTAACGAGTAGTATTATATTATCCCATTCGGCAGTGTCCGAATAAAGGATACCACATACCTTCATTACATTGTGAGCAGATAAATGAAAAATATTCTATGTAAAAACGATACCAATTATTGATAAGGATCTTCTCGACTCGACCTGAGTCCGTCCTAATTGCAAGAATCTTCACCGATACCATTACCATAATTGTACCCTTATTTTTAATCTGAAACCTGAGGCCATTTCTGATTTGAACACCAAACCATAAAATTTCTAAATTAAATCAAAATTAACAAAATTTAGACTGTTGAGAAAACACAATTCCAGCTAGCATAAATGTCGAGAAAAACTCAATTAATGGAGTTTACTTTTTCATGAAGAAAGATGTGAGAGAATTGAATTAGGGTCAGCCCCAGGTTGATG
This sequence comes from Cimex hemipterus, assembly GCA_039619505.1. Taxonomy (NCBI): domain Eukaryota; kingdom Metazoa; phylum Arthropoda; class Insecta; order Hemiptera; family Cimicidae; genus Cimex; species Cimex hemipterus. The sequence continues at coordinate 5,167,663 of CM077108.1, forward strand.
CTAAGTTGCCATCAGGTTCTTTACAACTTTTCCCCGATTTTGTCCGTAGTTTATGGAATTATCACCCTGGCAACAAGTAGCCAGAGGCAAATACGTTATTATGATTTTGACAAGGCCCTCCGGACAATTGCCCCTAACCTCGACTCGAGCTATTTAAAATTCGATTTGGAAAGTAACTTTAAGCCCCGTCGGTCACCACCCGAAGAACGGCTATTGCTTTCCCAATAACAAAACTCGTTTGTTGGTATTTATCACTATCATTTTTATTTTCTAAAATTCCGGCAGACAGTAAACTAAGAATAGATCTAAATTTGGACTGTAACAGTAAATCAGTAATAATATTATTAAATTCATTATATATTTGAATATATATATATAATACTTGTATTAGAGAGTTTTATTTCATTTGTATAAGTTACGAAATTGCGTATGAGACCTGAGGTTTATAATGAACTTTACACTAAATTCTTCATTTCACTAAACTTTCATGAAAGAGCAAATTATAACCTATATATACGCGCCAACCCTGCAAGCAAACTATTCTCTCTCTCTCTCTCTCTCTCTCTCTCTCTCTCTC
>CM077108.1:5168639-5178857 GCA_039619505.1 Cimex hemipterus
TATTAAAGTAATGTTTCTCTTCATTATATGTAATATTTTAGATAAAATAAAGAAAAACATTAATTATATATAATTAATTACATTGTCACACCTGTTTTTATTAAATAATAAATTGATTAATAATTTTCAATTTTTTTAAAATAAAGATAAGTTGTAATAAAACATTAGTATTTAAACAAAAAAGAAGTGGAAGTACGTATAGCCTCCCAGGAAAACCTGAAGACATGCGGGATTCGCCGACTTACCGAGGAGGGGTTCTCGGCTTACTGTAAGTTTTCTTGTACGCTTCGAAGTGTACGAATATTCCTGACTTAGCCAAACCCAAAAGCATTCGGGGGATCAACTGTACTGCACGTAAATCGTTTTTAATCATCAAGTTCTTATTTACTTCTTTCCACTGCTATTTATTGTTATGAACAACTCCTAACCAGTCTAGATGTACTAATAATAAACGAACAACATAGCGTTAAGTTGGCCTAACTTTACAATCTTGAACATCAAGCTGAACTAATAATAACGCTTCACTTCCGAATATCAAAAATCAGAAAGGGTTTTTCAATGCGCGGAAACGGATCGAAAGTAGGATGGGACAACTTTGTGATTTCTGACTAAGTTGTTGCCACTACACAAAACAGTAACCACAGCTTCACTGTTGTCAATCATGATAGTAAGTTGAGAACTCAAAGGACACGTGACGAATATTCGCTGTTTCCCCACTACCGCAGTCTGGAGCCACCTTTATGTTCTAGTCATCGCCTATGTAAAAAAAATATATATAGTAGGTATTTATCTTATGAATATTTATTATTAGAGTTAGTTACATATGTACAGGGTGTCTTTTTTAGATGACCTGGCTGAATTTTGCTTGACTCAATGACGCTGTATAAAAAAACGTGTTTAATATTTTTCAGTCTAAATCCAAGTTTTACCTTTTTTAGGTAAAAATTATACCGGGTACCACTCTCTGAACTCTAAAATTTCAAATACGACATTCTGATATATCATTTAAAAGGATTTTTTACGCTGAAAAATATGGTGCAATCAAATTTTAAATTGGTCAAATAATGACAAAGTTATGGTCGTTTGGTTCGCTAATTATTAATCACCTTTTATGTTCGAGCTACCTGCCTTGCGTAAAGATGCTAAGATTTGCTCTTTTTAACCAGGTGCTCAGAGAGATAGAGTCGGGGGGGGGAATGGATTGACAAGCATTTTCTATCCTTTTCCTCGGTTCTTCAGCTCCTGTTATGATCGGGGTATACACTATTTTTTAAATGGCCCCACATAAAATATCAAAGTGCTGTTAAATCGGGTGACCGAGGAGGCGAACTGATCAGCTCTTCCAGCCTGCCCTCCTATTCCGAGAGAGCTGGAGAATCGTTCTTTGTCTTTGTTGCAGAGGACCAACAGTGTTGGTAAATACTTAAAAAATCGAGAATGTGAGCTCCATTTAAATTTTTAATATTTTCATAGAAACAGGACCCAATTCATTTATTTCCTAGAAACCCATACCGAACGTTGATATTGTGAACCAACTGATGATGAAAAAAGTTCAAAATTTTCTGATTTTCCTCTGACCACGTTCGAAAAACCCAACGGTTTAGCATGCCAATCGACATTTGTGGAAGGACGTTAGACACCTGTCCGGAGTACATCACTAATATTATTTTTCGAAAAACGTGAAGCCCTTCCTACATTTCGGAGAGAGGAATTCGGATTTTCGCGAACATGCAGTATAAAGCTACACAGCTTCTCTTCGAAATTACGCTGTCAGTTTCTTGATGATGGACAGCAACGTCTCCCTCGTTTTACGAGCAACACGAATAAACGTTTTGTGGTTTTCTCTGGGGCGATCAAGAAGTTTCTGAGAGTACACCACGTCTGCACGACACGCAATACCACCACTATCAATAAAGCAGTCATTCATATCAACTCGTTGTGCTCCTCTTCGAACGGAATACTGAATGTAAGGAATAGGTACTATTGTAAAATGATTTACCTCCAAAATTAAGATTTTCTCTCATAATGCGAGTCTCACAAATAATGAGAGAACGTAAATGAAAAAGGCAATTAATATTTACTTAATAAAAAATCAAATTATTGGAATTAACGAAACAAACGAAATGCGTTTTTCCAAAATGACTTTTTTATCACAACCAATACTTTACATAAAAAATTAATTAATTGAAAGAAAGACGTATTTCAAATGCTGAGGCTGAACTGGGCCAGAGGTACCGTCTATAATTTTACTCCACAAAAAGGTTTTTTTTATAGAGACTTTGGTTCAACAGGAATTCAGCCGGACCATGTAAAAAGGACACCCTGTATAGTTAAAATACTAATGAAGATGGATGGGTTTTGTTATATTAAATGTGTTTAAGTTTTGACTATGTACCTGTAGGTTAGGTTAGGGTTAGGTTAGGGTGGCAAAGGTTCTAGGAGGTGGGGTTTGTGTGCCCCAGGCACTGCAGCCTTCTGGCTTATTGTACCTTCCTAGTTCTTTAGTTTAGTCAATAGACTCGATCCTTTTTCTCAGGATTATCAAGTCATTGACTGTTATTGCTTCAATGTGGTTCTGAGTCATTTTTGTGCGTCAGATTGAATCTCCATTGAGCCGTTGCTCCGCATTCGAAGATGATATGAGTGGCTGTTTCCTCCTCCTCATTACATAGTCTGCAAATTGGATCATTATTATATATGCCCATGTTTTGTAGATGTTTTCTCAGGTGCCAGTGGCCGGTTAGTAGTCCTACCACTCTTCTTAGATTTGCCCTCTCCAGTTGTAACAGTGTTTTTTCCAGTTTTGGTGAGGGTTGTTTTATCATGAGTTTACTGTGTCCAGCACTGCTAGAGTTTATCCATTTTTCTCTTTGTTTTATTTGGATCCATTCTGCGATGGAGGATTCTACGTTTGTTTTGGATATCCCAATGGTAGGCTCGGGGCCTATGTATGGTCTTGCGGATCCTCCTCAGGCCAGTCTGTCTGCTTCCTCATTACCCAAAATTCCCCCGTGCCCTGGCACCCAGGATACCGTTACCTTGTTGTGTTTTCCCAGGTTTTGGAGATTTTGGATGCATTCACTGACTAATTTTAATGTGATTCTTGTACATGCCAGTGCTTTGATAGCTGCTTGGATGTCTGATCTTATGAGAATTTTTTGTCAGTGTAACCTCTTTTAAGATTTTCCAGAGAACAAGCATTGATAGCATGTATTTCTGCTTGAAAGACCGAGGTGTACTTCCCTAGTGAGTTTGATATTTTGGGCTTGTACAGAAAACACTTGATCCGGTTCCTTACTATATACCTGTAAATTGTCAAGAATATGTGATATGTCTATATGAATGTAACATCAAACCGCTGTAGATTCTGAAGGAGACGAAATATATCGTCGAAAGGCGTTGGCAAAAATAAATTTCTCTTTTAAGTGATAATATGAAATTATTTTAGGCTTTAAAAAGCTTTTTGCATTTTCTGCATAGAAGAACTATGGATCTACGAGTTTTCGAATTTAGCTCCTAGTCTCCTAACTTCTAAGAATAACTTTCGTCAAACGCAAATAACTTAAATAATAAATTATCAATTATTTTTCTATTTTTTACTAAGAAGCATTATTCAGATTTTAGAAAAAGGTTTTCCAAATTAGTAATTCATCCATAGAGAAAAGACTGGTCGGTAATTGGTAATTATTCTTATGAGGAAAAAGTGCGGAATTCAATTTTACCAGAGAGGTGATTTTATATAATCAACTCCTAAGGCTCAAAATCAATCCATGGAATAAAATTCTCCAAACAGATGGTTTGTTTCAGACAAGAAAACCTTTAGAAAAACAAATTTTCGCCTGAAAGAGCTGATTTATACAAATCAAAGAAAATAAAAAATTTAGACTCTCCACAAATTATCTCTTATTGAATGGGGCCTTTCAGGGTAAAAGGATATCGTCCTTTAAAGAAATATGCCACGTTTTTTTATAACCTTGCCACTGACGGAATTTTTATGAAAGCGAAAAATAGGATAAACGATAAATGTATCGATATGTAAAAATTCCCAACTTTAACTTCGTAATTGTGTAATCTAAACGGATGGGTTCTATTATAGTATTTTGTTTGTTGAAATATTTGAGCATTTATTTCACTTTGTTCAGTATGGTATGTTTCTATGTAAACGATTTTAAATTTTTTTAAACACAACAGAATCATAAATATATTTCTTCAGTACTCGTAATATTGTTTGCCAGTTAGAAACCAGTTCCTACTTTATATGACAATTTAATGATTTCCGCTATTGCTTAAATATGAATTTAAGTGTTGGGAATTGGTTATAATAAAAATCTAGTGAACTGTAATCGACATTCTTTGATTCGACCCACTTGGAGAATGGCGCCCACAAAGCAAACTAATGGTCTCGTCGGAAAGAGTATCGGGTTTCCGATTTGTTTTACTTCATTAAAGCTTTTCCTCCGTATCCTAAAATCACATTCAAATTCCCAAATTAATATCCAGTCTCGGATTACACTATTATTTGTCAAAGCGGTTTTTTTCTCTCTTTTCCCGTTTGGACAGTGAAGAAGGGATTTCGCAGTTTTTAACGGGTGACGTTTTTCGTTATTGTTTGGACTTTTACCTTCCTGTACTTAAGAAAAAATGACCGAAGAACAAATTTCAGTGGTCGTTATTATTATCTGCGTTATTAGGGAGATATTGCGTGAACGCTAAATTAATTGAACTGCATATGCTGATATTTAATCGAAGATTTTAAATAGCGCGCTACGTTATTTGTCAACAAAGTAGTTTTCACCCTATGACCATAACTGTCCAAATGCAGGTTCAATAAAAGTGTTTTTTTTTAAATATTGTCGAATTTAAAAAATAATATATAAGTAGAAAAAAAACGTTTATTTTACAGTTAACAAGTTCATGCTTTCACGAGTACGTCTCCTAAGAATATATGTGTATTTGATGTTCCGACATTAAAATTTAACTGTTTTATTTGCATACGTAAAACAGGCCTTTGGATGAAACGCCTAAATACAATTTAAAATCTAAAATTCTAAAATTCAGGTACAGAATGTGGTTGTGAGTATGAATAACGCTACCTAATTGCGCTGTAATATTTCAGTTTTTACTAAAATTGTTAAACTAAGGTAAAAGCTTTTTTTATAAAGAGATTGTTTTGCACGTTTCATCCTCAATTTTATATAATCTCAACTTCCCACTAAACGCCCGGTATTTACATTGGTAATTACTTGTTTACTTTGTACTTATCAACCTTTGACCTCTTCAGCATTTGTCAAACTATCATCAGCTATCAAGAGAAAACGCATATCATCAGTGAACGGTGCCTTTGTTTACAGGCTTGTCAGATACCCCTATAACCTGAACTGCTATAAACTTCCCAGGAAACTTAGCGCTGGCAGGAAAATTCGATACGCAAAAAGTCTTCAAATACGTCAACGTTATTTGAAAGACGTTACATATAACGATAGAAAAGGATATTAGGTTTGTACTTCCCTGGCACTGCAGCCTGGCTTATTGTATCTTCCTAGATCCTTAGTTCAGTCAATAAACCCAATCCTTCTTAGAAGTATCAAGGTCATTGACTGCTGCTGCTACAATCTGATTCCCCAAGTGTTTTCCGTACGTTAAGTTAAACCTTCATTGAGCAGGTGCTTCGCATTCGAAGATGATACGAGTGGCTGTTTCTTCCTCCTCATTACATAATCTGCAAATGGGATCGCTGTACATACCCATGTTGTGTAGATGTTTTCTCAGATGCCAGTGACCGTAATTATTCCTCTGGGTTTGGCCCTCTCCAATTGTAGCAGTGCTTTTGCAGTCTTGGTGAGGGTTGTTTCATGCTACGTTTACTATGTCTAACACCGCTAGAGTTTCTCCACTTCTCCGTTTGCTTTGTTTGGATTCTTTCTGCGATGGAGGATTCTATATTTGTTTTTATTATCCTAAGAACAGTTTCGAGGCCTATGAATGGTCTTGCAGATCCTCCTTTGGCGAGACTCTCTGCTTTCTCGTTACCCAAAATTCCCCTGCGCTCTGGCACCCAAGATATCATCAGGTTGTTATGTTTCCCCCGCTTCTGAAGATTTTTGATGCATTCGCTAACTAATTTTGATGTGATTCTTTTACATGCAAATCGTGCAATAGCTGCTTGGCTATCTGTACGTATGAGGTTTTTTCTGTCAATGTAACCTCTTTTAAGATTTTCCAAGGCCTAAGCATCTTGTATAAAAAAAAAAAAAAAACCTGATCCCGTACCTTCGTTCGTTTTCGTGCCATCTGTGTACCATATCATTGTGTCTGATGTTCTCCTGTCTTCTTCCTCTCTTTTATAGACCATTATAGTCTTTATAGGAAGTTGTGAAGAATGTTTCCGGGATCGTATGATCAGTCCCCTTTCTACTAATGGTGTAAGATTTTGTTAATGAGGTTGTAAGCCCGAATTGTTTAGTTCCTTTCCAATTTAATTGTTTCTGGAGCCTAAGTGAGCTTTTCCTAGCCTCACCTTGTGTGAATATTTCCAGTTGAGGTAGATTTAACAAAGTTGCTAATGCGTTGGTATGGGTTGTTTCTCACTGCCCCTTGATACCTTGTTTTCTAGTCTTTGTACTTTTTGTTGAGCTTTGTTCCACCAGATTAGTGATCCATAGGTTATTCTGGTTCTTATTAATTACCGAATTACCGTGTATAGCCAATTTTCGGTTTTAGTCCCTAAGATTTGAATTTAACGATGACTTAAAAGAGCGACAATTTTATGAAATATCTCTCTACAAGTGAAATGAAATAGTATCATCTATCATCGTAATAAAATCAACTACAAATTCTGTCAAAATAACTTTAATATATTTTTTCTTAAATAAATAGCATATTTGAATTACTTAATATTAGATTGTAGTCCTCATATATTTCCATCGTTGTTATTAATATTATTAATTTTTAAGGGCGTTTAGCTATATTCCTTTTGAATGCTGTAAAGCTCTGACTCCAAACATTCACATAAACTAATTTAACCTATTGCCATCAAAAACTTTAAATTCTTTTTAAAATTCTTAATTTAGAAAGCCAAATGTATGAAAAAATCCCATTTTAAATTACGTATAAAATTTATTTCTGTGTTTTGATTAGAATTTTGAATTTTTGTTCCTTAATTTAAACATTTTCCATAGGCTTGTATGCATAAGTGTAGACTCACCCTTATCCTTTTATTCTTCCATTCAAATATGATATATAAACTAATGCTACATAACAATAGTAAGAAACAAAACCACAATAACACTTGTTTAACTTTTGAGGACCTAACTTTCTTATTTAAATTGTGATTGTTGGGCATTGCAGTTTATTACCCCGCAATTTGTATTTTCTTCCATTTCATTTTTCCGCTCCGGCAGCTTCAAAAATTTCTCAAAAAAAGGAATATATCTTGCACGCACAACCCACATTCAGACATTAGCAGGCAAACATTCAGTGGTACAACAATTTGGGAAAAGGCCTAAATCTCACTTTAAATGCCGTTAAATTTGAGAAAGCTTTCCGTCACTGTTATTATTCCTTTCCAATAATTATTTTGTTTTATTTTAATTAATATGCAGTAGGGGGGGCCTTGGTGGTTTAGGCGTTGACACGGCGCTCATCACTGTAAGGTGAAGGTCCCGGGTTCGGATCCAGCGGTCCTGAATTCGAACACAACATACTTAAAAATAGGGTTTTTTTTTTTTCAAAAACACCGGCACCCCGAGGGTTTGTATGGCCTTTATTCGTAAAAATAACAAAATAAAAAATAAAAATATTGCGAAGTATAGTTAGCCAAATTGTTTTTAAGCATTTTTATATGATAATATCTTGGAATGTCGTGCTGGGCAGTATATTTTCAACAAGCGCTTACGTTTCAATAAGTGCATATTAGTTTACATTTTTTTAAGTTTCCACTCTTAATAAACTATGTTAAATGAAGTGTTGAAGCTAATGTTTTAAAAGTAATATTCGTTAGATAAATGCCCTTAAAACCGTTCAAGAATAACACTTTGGCTCTTGGAACATTTAATTTCCTTCTTTCTTTCAGGTGATAGAATGATATTAAATTGAAGACACGCGAAGAATAATTATTTTCCTCAGTCAGAACTGAAAGTTTGGTTCTCCTTCAAGGTTCCGATTCAATTATATGACAAAAGGCTTCAGAAGCTCGCGTGAAAAGAGACGGCAACGGTGAATAATTCTAAATTCCTGGGAGCCGGGTTGTATAAGAAATCAATTTAGCAAGGGGAAATATATTCTCGTGGCCTCTCCAATGTAATAATAGTAACACGTTTTGTTAAAACGGATATTTTATACGGGCTCTATGCAAGCCGAGTTGCATTGTAGAGCCTTTATATTTATGTCTTTGTAACAAACTTCTCACCTCGTAAACGATGAATTTTTCCCTTCGTTTATATAATTTTCGCTCGTTTACTTGTTTTGCACATTGCTTCGATTGTATTAATAAATTTGCATTTGTTAGTCCATTGTGTTATTCTTTTGAAAAAATATTCCTACGTTGAATTCCCGAGAGAAAAATATTTCCTTTCTGCGGTTTTTTCCAACGTTTTATGAATAATATCGAACGAATTTGTACCAAAAGTTGTATAAAACTTTTTTATAAAGCTGTATCAAAATAAATAAACTCACTTTTATCACAATTTAAAATATTACTTTTCCATTGTGGACTATTTTCTTCAGTTTGATGACTTTTTTACCATACTTAAATAAATTGAAATTTCCCTACCCTCAAAGTATCGTAGCCATGTTATTTTTACGTTATGGTTTTGTTAAGTAACTACTTCTTAATTTAGTACTACTTTGTTGAACCAAACTCTGACTTCCTGATTCATTCGAATTTCATCAAACTATATTATATATATATAAGGAAACTCTTCAGACCGAAAAAGCCGAACCAACAAAATTAGTCTATTGGCAAATTTTCATTAACTATAGTTTTCTTTAGATTTTGTATTAGACGACGGATAGAAAAGAAAATTGAGACCTTAAAACTTTTCCATTATCTTCGATTTTGCATTTTTTGTCACAAACGTTTGTACATAGATCTTAATTTTATGTATTTATAAAATCTTTCAATTAATTAACTTTTTAGTTAAAAAATTGAAAAAATTGAAAAATGGCAAATAGGAGGAAAAATTCAAAAGGTGGGGTTGAGATGGGAAGTTAGTGTCCGTGTATTAGGATTGAAGTCATGTTAGCTCGTGGTAGAGCAGCGACGTATATAGCCGAAAGTCGTGGGTTCGAATCCAGCTTGTGACACTGACTGTTTTATTTAATCTAAAAACCTTAATTAATTGAAAGATATAAGAAAACTAGTCAATTTATGTAACATATTCTAAGAAATTGTAGTTTTTATAAATTTTTATATCAAAACAAAATTTTTGACTTGTAAAGATTAAAAAAATAATCTATAATCACTAAAACTGTAATTTTATGAACAAATCACACATGGAATACTCTGTTGCGACACTTGTTTTTACAAACGATCGCATAAATAAATAATTATATAAATCCAATGACGTATTTAAAATTTCAAGGGAACTTGTAAATAAACGTAGATGAAATAACTTGCTAGGAGTATTAATGTGGATGCCACTCATCTGTAGCAGTCAGTAGTCGAGGTCGAAGAGGATTTTCAGGCATGATGATATCCGGAAGCAACCTCTCGGGGTAAAGCGTGCAGACATTTCCAATTTATGAAACTCATACCCATTGTTAAAGCGGACTGAAATAATTAATGATTTTGGTAAAAGGAAGAAAATAAATGACTACACGTTATCAGATAACAAGTTCGAGAGCTGAGGGGATTCATAAAACATCCACTTTGGATGTTTGAGGATTCAGGGAAGAGAGACTTGACAAGCAAAACGTTCTTTGCTTTTAAAATTATTTTAATTTCTGTGCCCACAAAAACAGCCTGAGCAAAATAACAAATGCCGTGGCAATGTTAGCTTCTCCAACACAGCTCTAACTACGAAATTCCATTCCAGCTCCAACCTTCAGTTGTTATTTCCTATATACATCGTTGTAAGAAATAAAACTTATTTGCTTATTAATACTGATTACAGACTATTACAGTTCTCTTAACCGTTTATACCTGGATTTATATTTTAATTTAATATATATCTGCTGGGTATTATTAATTGCCTGCTGATATATATATATATATATATA
>CM077108.1:5179277-5243822 GCA_039619505.1 Cimex hemipterus
GTAAGAGACAGGAGAGAGAGAGAGAGAGAGAGAGAGAGAGAGAAACCTTTACCAAATTACTTAATGTAATGATAATGAATGGCTAATTATTTTCAGTGGCAATTATAACATTAATTTTGCTTCTGAGGAAGAAAACCTTTAATACTTTTTTTGAATCAGAAATTTAATTTAAAAATAAACAATGATACCAATTTATTTCAGCCAAAACCTGAATTAATTGAAAAGAATTTTTTTTTTTTTTTTGGCCAAGCGGACCACGAAACCTAATAAATGTACTAATCAAAATGGAGAATACTTCACTAAAGCTCTCCGTGGCCATTGCATTTGTCGCCGAGATTCAAACAGATTAGAAGACATTTGAAAAATGGCAAAAAGGAGGGAAAATTCAAAAGGTGAGGTTGAGATGAGAAGTTAGTGTCCCAGTGGATCGAAATCACTATAGCTCAAGAGGTAGATTAGCTGCTCCTGGGATAATTGTAAAACATGTAAACATTCATAAAATCAAATTAATATCCACATATGAACCGAATTCAATGATTTTAAATCCTCAGAAAAACCAGTATAAATTTAATAAACCAGTTAATTAGTTCATTGAACAATTCTACCAAGTTGTGCAGTAGTGTCTCATTTTTTAAATGAATTTGCAAATTATCTAGCGTATGTATTTGAGAATAGTGATTTGAATTATAGCTATACATTTTGAATTAGCCGTTGAATTTCAGGGGTTTATGCGATAGACTTGACGGTCAATCTACCTCCGCCGTCCCGTTAAGGTTATGATTAACGGATCATCCGTTGATATAACGATGTGACATTCGAGCAGAGATGGCTTGAAGGGCGGACATTCCCCAGGAAATCCCTGACGGTTTTTATAGCTGAGCAAGTCGGAAAAGCCTTCCAGCTGATAATCCGAGATCCGGCTTGGCCGACCAGATAGCCCCGGTTGGATTACAACTTTGCCAAAACGTAAAGCGCAGTTATGTGCAATTCCGGCTAATTGACCCGCTGTGCTTGCTAAGTGAACGTGGCTGAATGGGTTAGCGTTAATCTATTTAGCCCCGTTTTAGGGAATATTTACTTAGTGTCAGGCTTGGGGGAGGCTCTTAACGACCCGGAGGCGGTTCAACTTTACTTTTCGCATCTAGACGTATGTAGAGTGAACTTTCGAGTAAAAAATTGAATTTATTTAAACAAAGATAATTATCTTTACTACACCGTAATAATGCGTTTGCAAAAATTCCTTTTTTTTTGTTAGAAACAGATCAGACGATAAGCACGTTTATTGACTAAAGGATGGATAATTTCATGTACGGCTAGATTTACAGTTTTGGATGTATACAAGCTCAAATTGGCTCATGTGCCCTTCACTTTTCGTGGCCCACTGGCAATTCGAACGTTTTACGATAAATTACCTGCATACCTCGGGTGTTTGCAGTCCGGGGTCAGACCTCGGTCTACTCGGTCCAGGCACCGAGGTTGGGCTCAGGGTGCTGTCAAGAGCTAGGTCATTTCAGCACCCAACTCATGCACGTCCTAAAGCCAAACCCATACACACTACCACTCATTTTTCGCATTCTTTCCTGTTTACATATCATTTACTCAATTATGGCAGTGGAGAACTCGATATTCCTTGATCATACTTTACAACTATTTTATAACTAACCTAATGTCCATGGGTACTCACTATTCCGCTGTCAGCTCTCTTACCCTACACATTCACGCCAATAAATACATTCCCTCTCAATACTGATACTCATGCCTACACGCCCCTATATAGATCCAAGGAGTTGCACCCTTCAATTAGGTGGGGCACATCAAGCAACCTTTCTAAACAAGCCGGGGCTATAATCATGAATCACTGATTTTATTCCATTTATTAATGCGATTACATAGATCATATTATTTTTATTTTAAATTAGAAAAAAACCTTTTTTATTTATATTTTTAATTAATGAAAACTTAAGATTCGTTGTTGTTACAGCGATTTTAAATTAGTAAATTAAATTGTTATATTTATAGTTTTGAGTACTTACATTTAAAAATTCAGAAGCTTTTTAAGCTTTGTTACGCGAATTGAATTGAGTTTAGAGACATTCTTTTATATTGGAAAACCTCTCGAATTAATGATTTTGTTGAAAAAGCAAGGAACTTATTAAAACGTTATTTTAATTTCCATGATCAATTTTCATTTACAAAAAATGCAAAACAGTACAGAATTCGATGATTTAAACAAACCGATGCATATAAACTCGCAGGTCGATACATTTCTTTTTAAATAAAAATAATAAAAGAAGCGTAAAGCGATATAGCCCATTTAAAGCTAATGGGTCCATTAGGGTGAGAGCTTATGAAGGAAAAAAGTTCTTTTGATAATTTCCCCAGGCTTACGCTTGGATAATATGGTCAGGGTGTCGGAACACGCTACCCCAAATATCCAAGGACGAAAAAGCCGTTTAAACAACACAAAATTTACCCAAAGAGAAATATAATTAAGCTCTTCGAAAAACCGAAATTTTAATTTTTCACAAATGAATTACCAGTTTAAAAATATCTCCCTCTCTCTCCTTTTGTCTCTATTATTCCAGCCTTGATCAAACAATGCATATCTAATCTTCCAGACGCCCGCACCAGTTTCCTAGTTCCATTGTTTTATTGTTCAAATGCATCTACAACTCATCCCGTAGCACCCGGGACAATTATTATTTAATTCTCTCCGAAAGAAACGAGGAGAACTCGAACTTAACTCCAATATTATTGTATTCGCCCGTTTCGTTTTGAATTAATTACCGTGTATCCTTTTTAAAAGTTTTAGTTTACAATCCTTTAAAAATCATTAAACAATTCGGAGTTGACATCCAGATTTGAAAAACCTCTTAGAGATCGTTACGACATATTTTCATCAAATAGTCCGCCGTTAAAAGTTAGAACGTTACACATATTACCTTACTGTTTAGTCCTCCGAGGGAGTGGATCTTTTCCTTGTTTAGATAAATACATGAATAATAAACAAAAACTATTTTTAAAAAAACAATTCTTATATTGAGATATTAACAAAATTTGAAATTAAGGTCGTCAGTTTGGAATGAACCATTTGACAATTTTGAAAAGGAAACTGACTGATTATTATTTTCTTCTTTTAAGTTAAAAAACAGAAACACTTATTACATTGACTAAATATTACTACTATTATTTTTTAAATAACGGAAACAATTCTTATGTTGAAATATTAACAAAAACTGAACTTAAGTTCGTCCGTTTTGAATTAACAATTGGCAATTTTGTAAAAGAAACTGACTGAACATTATTTGTTTATATTAAAATACAGAAACTTAGCTAATATTTAATTATATCAGATCTGTGGGAGTAGCATAGGAGATTGGTCACTGTGATGGGAAGAGGTATGCCGGCCTTAATTAGCAATCTGTAAAATGCTTCTCTGCCTGAGGCGGTAAGAGGGCACCCAAGAAGGACGTGGTTGGCATTGGCCACTACTAAGTTGTTGCACGAGCAGTAAGGGGAATTAAGGACATTGATTTTATAAAGGTGGACAGACAGACTATGATGGTTTAGTCGGAGACGGATTATAGAAGTAAGGGATTGTCGGGGATAGTTCATAGAACGGAACCACGGGAAGGGAGGGATAGGGGTTTGAATTGATTTGTAAACCTTGGCATTACTTGTGGAGCTAAACTCCCTTTGCCAAGATCTCAAGGAGTATCTATACAGATGAGATCTAATATCTCTACCCGAAATGAAAAACTGAAAACGACCAGATATGGCTGCCTCTTTAGGCAGTCTATCGGCTTCATCGTTGTGAACATTGTAGTTATGTCCTTTTACCCAGATTATATGGATGTTAGTGTCTGAAAATCTGTGTGAGGATGAAGTGATTGGCTTTTAGGATACTGTAAAGGGAATGACTTTGGCTGTCAGAGAATATAATTAAGTCGGAAGGGTTCATAGTTTGAGCATACTTTAAGGCTTCCAAGATTGCTAATGCTTCGGCAGTAAAAATGGAGGCGACTCACTCAGTTTAATTTGTACGGCGAAATTATTGCAGGGATCAAAAAATGAATCGCCCACCAGATTGCCCTGCTTTGATCCGTCCGTATATAGGGTTAATGCCGCGTCAGATTGACCCCTCATGGTTGCCTGTCCTATGTATGGGGGGAAATGAGACCAATCAGGTACAGCTAAGGGATCCGGTATAGCGCAAGTATCGCTAAACAATAAAGGAAAAGTTTGGGAAAGGTACATAAGATGATTGGTGGTAGGGGTGATGGAGAGGGTCAATTGGGAAAGTTTTAAAAAAGACTGGGCCAGCAATGGAATTTTTTTTGTTTTGCCAGTATCGACCAGTGCTAGCAAGCATAGCTAATAGCTAATATTAATAAAATTAAATTAATAAACTGCATGACAGACTTTGAGTTGATTGAACAAATCAAATATTTGACTATATCTTGTAAACTAAATGATAAAGTAATCCTTTTCCACGAAAAACAAATTAAAATTAAAAGATTTACGTGATGATTCTAGCTAGATGAAAATGTACTGATTTTCCACCAAAAAAAATCAAAAGCGTCTAGTCCAGAACCCAACAGGCCTCTTCCTGTGGAAGTCTCCTTCCTCCTCCCTTTAGTGGCTAAAGGAAGGGCTTTGGGCGGCCCTTATAAAGTTCACGGTGATTCACACAAGGTAAAAATACAAACATACGGCAAGCAATAACGGTCAAACATATAAAATTAAAACATCGAAGCTTTCTAAAACAGAAATACGTATTTTTGACAAGCAAGAGCTAATACATTAATTCGAATTGATATTATGACCGAGTGCGTACTTTCTTTATTCAACAATATACTGTAAAATAACTTTTGGAAACATTAACCGTTGGAATTAAGAAGTAGCTTCGATGGGGTAACAACCACGTTGATGGTTAAACAGATTTGCATAATGAATGTTAATTGACATTGACTCGTTTAGTTGAATCATAGAGGCGATCCATATTTTCCCGAGCTATTCGCTATTCCTTCTGCAAAGCGCCTTTTTTTTATAATAGTTCAAAACGTCCTGTCCGCTGGAATAATATTTGTACGGGAAGACCTCAAGAACACAATTCCCCCTTTTTCCCTTAGAGAATTCATCACAAACACAGATCTAACAGCCCTCCTTTGAATGCCAACCTTAGAAAGAAAACAACTATTGTTTAAAATTCCAATCCAACTTACATACATAAATAACAATAACCATAATTACAGTCTCCCAATTTTGACCCGATGAAGTTTAGTTTTGTTCAACTTGTATGTTTATGTGTTGTTTTTTTTAAATTTTAGAATCACGGATGTGGAAAAAAATTATAAGTTAAAACAATCAATTATTTTTAATGAATGCTCTGAATAATGCATGAAAATGTCGAAATGTTTGCGTTAGTTCAAAACTTTTGATTCTTGTTCACATCACACCTAGGATATTTTTATTTAATTAAAAACCCGATAATCAAAACTTTTTATAAGGCTATTCCAACTTGGAAACAGGTAGTTTTATGAGATTATTCATACAACTTTTACACCTTTTGGTTAAAAAATTACTACGTTGTTTGGAGGTGTTTTTCTGTATTTTCGCCGTATTGGGTTTTTTGTTTAAATATTTTGTATTCAGAGAGAGAAATACGTGGTGTGTTTTTGGATGTTGAGCGGAAAGTATTCAATTCAATTTGAAATGTAGAAAATTATAACGGTTAGAGCCTAAGTAATCCGTTTTGATCCATAAACTTCCCCTTAGAATATTCTATTCCTGATCAACGAGATAATTAGATACTAGTTTAGGGTTGTTGTATCATAAATCATCCTAGAAACTCTAAATCAACACGTACACAACATCCCTCCTACATTCTGATTACAATTAGACAACGGTGAGGGAAAGAATGCCGAAATAGCTAAACCGAACAAAACGATCGCAAAAATTCCGGCTTAATTGCCCAGCAGACAACATTGAGAAACCACACAATTAAAAAATAAATTAAGTGCAACAAGGGGAAAATTTAAAATTGAACAGCTTCATTCCATCAGCATTTTTTGAACGTCGGTGTGAATTTCCCGAGATAGGTATGCATTTGACTTTTCTCCCCTTACCATATGATATTTGCGGCAAGAAGGTCAGAACGAGTTTTCCATGTGTCCTGAATACAAAGCCTCTTATTTGCAGAGCGCATGTAAGTTTACTTTATTTTGTCTTCTTTCCCCGGGAAAAAAATTAAACAATGCTTTAAAAATTCAAAATGAAATTTTATTCAAGAAATAAACTGTGCGTATTATGTACGTGTGTTTTAAAGTTGAACTTATTAATAACCAACGAAAAATTTTTGACAGCGTTTTAGATCCAAAAAAAAATTAGGCTACTTGTAAAAAATTACTGATTCAAAACTAAAAAGAGTTAGCATTATTGCATTCTTTAAAGTCATATTTTATTTGTTTTTCAAATTTTTTGTCCTTTATTTGCTAATGATTTAAATATGAATTATGCAGTTAGCTGCAACTTTAACGGCTTAATCGTTCACTTATTAAACTTTTAGTTGCCGAAAGATGTGTTTAATTTTTTTATTTCACTCTGTCACAAAATATTTCTCGACATTGAATGTATTTTTATGCATTAAGACTTTGATACAATTTTATTTAGTGAAAATAATTTAACCACTTTTTCAGAAAGAATTTATGCTGTAATAACACCAACTAATTTTAATCTTAAAGTGTGAGTTATTCGCATTATTTTAATTTGGAATTTAGCTTTGCCAAACACAATGTAGAAGTCAGGTTCAAAATGTACCTTGACTGTAACACGCTAATCGGCCCTATTTGCCGTTACTATTATCACAATTCAAATCGATATTAGTTCAATTAAACTCCGTCGTTTCCTATGTGATGCGAATGCAAAAAGCGAATGCTTCTTAGGCACGTGTTTGTAAGTCGAGTGGTTGTCGAGTGGAAGCGGGGCTCCGCACTGCGTCAAAATCTTTGGCCAGATATCAAATACCCACAGCCCTCCGGGACACGTGGGACTCTTTTATTCCCGTTCTTATTTAAAACAATTCCATCTTGTCGAAAATAACTAGGAAAATGGTAAATATTCCATTGTTAAACTGCCACTCTAGTAAGAGTTGGACAACCTTCAACAAATGTTTGCAAACGATAACGATTGCCGCTTGATTTTACACTGTTTAAATTTGATTTTAAAGTGTTATATATTAATAGCTAAGATAAGCTTATTTCTACCCGTATATATGGTATTTTTGTGACGGTATAGTGGTCATTATTTAGAAAATCAATAATAATTAAAATAGCACAATGTACATGGGCTTAAATGTAACTTCTCTTTTCTTTTTCTAACGAAAAGTTTTATTATTTATTTGGTAAGTTTACTTGGCCAACCTCCAGGTGTGTAAGATGTATTAAAAGTTAAGTATTATGTGGCTTAAAGTTGTAACCATGTGTCAATAAACTTTTTTATTCTACTTTGGTACCGAGGTAACTTGGTCCGAAAAAAAGTCGATCGACGTTCAATATTAAGATATAATTTTAGTCTCACTAGTTTTCGTTCGAAAAATATGTTTTAATCAACTAAGGTTTTTAGTTGAGAATAAAAAGTCAGTGTCAAGAACGAGATTCGAACCTACGACTTTCAGCTAGATATCTTCACTAAAAGCTCTCCTTGGCCATTTTATTTGTCGCCGAAAATCAAATAGATTACACATTTGAAAAATTGACAAAAAAGGAAGGAAAATTCATAAGGTGGGGTTGAGATGGGAAGTTAGTGTCGGTGAGTTAGGATCGAAGTCACGATAGCTCAAGTGGTAGAGCAGCGGCGTATTTAGCTGTTCATGGGTTCGAATCCAGCTCGTGACAATGATTTTTTTCAATGATGATTTTTCAATGATTTTTTAATGAGTTCAATTCCATGCCTATCCGTGGCCCATATGATTGATCGTATTCTACATTTTTTTCATTTCCCCCTGCTTTGACGTATAATACCTACTGAATTAAGAGGTTATATCAACCCTCAGGGTTCCGAAGTTCATTTGTAAGTATGCCAGTTTGAACCTTACAGATGAGCCGTAGCGCTGTGACCACCGGCCCGCTCTTTCCGTTTACATTTTGTAAATTAAAAAAGGCTCAAATTTTATAAAATGTTTGTTTTTTTGACATCTCTCTTGTTCAACAATGCATTTGCAGTGCTCCGAAATACGCCACAAACGTATGGTACATGTTCATGAAGCTACATTTATGGTTTGCCTTAAAGCTATTAAATCTAATAAATGACCCATAGACAATGATCAAATTTAGCAGAATAGCAAGGAGAACGCTAAATTTGGCATACTGTTCTGGTTGAGTATTTGGTTAATTCAATCATTGCATTAGTTTTGAACAAAAAAAAAGGTCGCATGGGAAAGGTGGCGGAGGTCTTTCTCGTAGATAACCGAATAAATACGCTCTTGACGTTGCGTGGTAATGGCTGAAAAGAGTGCAAACAAACATTGGGATCGGCTCGGATTTTTAACGAGCTCTCAGAAATTTTTTTATTCCCTGCCGACATTCCCTCCTTCCTATTCCTTCATGAATAAGGTATTATTCGCATACAACGTTGATTCCTGTTTTTTACCCCCCCCCCCGTTTCTCATCGTAGAGAGCTGTTTTAATCGGACTTCGGCCATTTCAAGCAAACAGTTTAAGTAAACTCGGCATGTCATTACGAACTTTTCTGACTTTCCAGATTTTTCACTCTGTTTGGTTAATCTCGGGCGGTGGTAAACAGAATCTGCAAGGGCTTGTTCAAAGCGCTTCTCAAATTTGGTAAATGCTAAAAAACCTCATTAACAAAACACAAACACCTCACAAAGATATTTGTTGATCATTCTAGTGCAACTTTCTTATCTTTGATATAATTTCTCTTTCAGCTATGTCAATCGGTAAACGTAATTATTTATCAGGGAATCTGAATAGGTAATCAAGTAATTATGCAGCAACTGATACCATTAATAAAACTTAGTGCATAGCAACGACCAAATCCAATTCTAAATTACCCGATACAATATTCATCGTCCCAATAACATTTTCGGTTTGATGAAACTTACACGCTATTAATTATTTTCACTTATAACATTAACAACCTTAATAAACATGAACGATTTCTTTACTTAGTTTTGTTCGATTCGCTTAAATAACTTAGAAATAATGTTACTTGATACATGTTTTATTCGTATTGATTTTTTGGTATCAAGAATGAAAATTATATAGCATTACGTCTTTACGGTTCTAAGTTCATAATTCATTTAATATACAATAATAATTCAACATAAAATAGTTCCATTTTCAGTTTCGGTCAATTGTTAAATTTAGGCATATAGATACACTATGTGTATTGAAACCTTTATTATTTTTAACAAATACTCTTTTAAATAGGTAGTGTCTATAAATAATTAAATATCATAAGCTAAATACTGAGCCGAGCGTATTTAACGACTAGTGGCCTGTTGGGGCAATTTCGATGGCCATTCGAAAGTCGGAATCATGGAACCATATAATTTATGAACGTGGGAAAAACGTGACATTGTTAGTCGATCACGATGGATTTTCTCATGCTGTGATGTGTCATTTTGAGCTTCCATCCTGACAGGACAATGATCAGTGGGTACAATATGGGATCACGACGAAATCGTAATACAAAACTTACGTTGGAACCGTTTTGACGATAGTGCTCAATGTTGTGGCCATGATTCTGAACGATGGAAAACGCCAGCCATGTAGGTTTGTGAAATCTACGCACATCCATCGGTACACTATCGACAAAGCTCAGCTCTTGTCATTCTGTATATTGTTCAGAAAATTAGGACAATTAAGTTCCTTTAATCTCCAAACTGATTTGAGTGCTGGGAGTGGCATAATGCCATTGTGTAAGTAGGAATTATAGTGGGTGGTTTTATCTGCTTCAAAGCGTTTAGCATTGCAGTACACACATCTAATATTTACTGAACCTAAGATGTGCTCAGATATAGAATTTTTCCATTTATATAACATAACAGAAAAAGATTCGAGAACGAAAATCCGTGAAGGGCTTAATTTTGATTGGTGTTTAGGACGTTCACAATTACAAATACACACACACACACACACACACACATATATATTCTAGTTTTCGTGGTCCGCTTGAGCAATTAATGTTTTTCAATTAAATAAGGTTTTTAGTTGAGATAAAAAGTGGGTGTCAAGAGCGGGATTCGAACCCACGACCTTCGATTAGATTTGCCGCTGCTCTACCACTTGAGCTATCGTGACTCGGACACTAACTTCCCATATCAACCCCACCTTTTTAATTTTACCTTTCCATCCTTCCTCTTTGAAAAATGGCAAAAATTTGATGTGATTTTTTGCGAAACTTAGCCTACTGTGCGGAGCTATTCTGTTCCTTGCCAGAAGCTCTGGACCATCTTGTACATAAAAAAGCTTCTGTAAGACTTCGCATTATAGCGCATAAAATGATATTAACATTTTTAACTAGCTGAGGTCACTGCTTCATCTCAACTGCGATAGAATGTCGATTACGGAATCCATTAGAAACAATAAACCTATCATCTCTCTGATATGTAACACGATGGCGACATGTCAATGACTTCAAGACCTGCAGTGTCTTGTATGGACTAGCGATGGAAGTCCCTTCGGAGAGTTGATCCCGAAATCTTAAGCACCCTGGCCACATACGTTTGACTTCTTCCATCTTCCAATAATGCTATGATTCTAGCCGAATCTATATCCCTTAAAACCGACGCTCGAACAAATTTGAAATATAAAAAACATCTAACCACAGAAACGTTGGAAAATAGCTTTCTAGAAAAACCAGGAAAGAAGAGATTGACTATTCAAAGATATTTATTTACAAAATCAAACTGAAAACACAAGTGGGAGATATCATCTGTATTTTATTTACATCTAATCCTTTAAAATGGAACAAATATTGTTGGAAGATAATCATTGGAGGATTGTGAAAGAGGCAATTAAAAATATTAAGGGTGGACACTTTTTTGCTTCATAAAGATTTCAATAATGAGAACCCTAAGAATAATTATTTTTATTCGGAACGAGATGTAATTTGTATAACAAGGAACAACTAGAGTATTAAAATACTTACCATTATATATACGTAAAAGAATAACTGGAACCAATTATATCAGAAAAAAATTCTCTTAATTTTTTTATGTTAATGACATACGAAGATTACAAAATTTAACACAATGTTACTTCAGATTATTTACTTCAAAAGAGATCGTGTAATATAGAGAGAGAGAGATTTCTATCCACACATATTACGAACATCATTTCGTTAAGTAATCTCCTATCTATGGAATTTACTATTTCGATTATTTTTGTACTGCCTTAAATAAAAGTGTGATTGTCGTCATGGCAATGTTTGGAAAGGATAGTAACAAGCTAAGTAAGCAAGCTTTGAAAAAATGTTCCAATTTCGTTATGGAATTTAAATGCTACTTTTAATTTATTACTGTTAGTTTAAATTACTACCATTTGACCTGTACTACCTGAATTATGTACATTTAAGTTTAATTATGAAATAATCACATTTGTGTGATGATTGGTTCTTTTGAAAATAAGCTGTTAATAATGGACACTGGGCACCCTGTATTGTTCAACGTTTTTTTATTCATGTAATATTCTCTATGTGAAACTGAGTACACAATTTGATGGCCCGGCCAATAAGATTCATAGCGAAATTGATCTTCATCTGGATGAAAGAAAGTGGAGTCACCTATCATTGGTCGTAGGTTTTTGATACCAGTCGCCGGTGTTCTTCCTACCCTGATCACCATCAGATTCAGTGAAGGCTATTGTTCCTTAACCTCAGTTTCATAGGTGAACTGGAAGGCTAGATGAAATAAACTAATTGTCGCAGAACTTTCCTTCGTGTAATTTTTCTTTACTACTAAGAGGAAACCATAATTTTATTTCTTAATTTTTTTCAAAATTTAATTTAATTGAAGGCTTGGCAGGAGTGCAATAATTGTCATGGACCATATCCCTGATCTCGAAAGATTAATATTACATAGCTGGTCGATCGTTTTTCTACTAAAGAACAAGGGAAAAAATAAAAGCAATGCTAGAATTTCTGTTTCCTGAAAGTACAATATCTATGAATTATTTCACTTTCATACTAATTGCAAACAAAAATTTAAATTTTATAGTTAAAGACTGAAATACGAATGATTTAGTAGAATAGAACTGGAATTTAAAAATGACTTTCTATGGTAAAAATTAATATAACTAAACTTGTGACTGAAAATTAATACGATTGTTAGGAATCATTTCATAATTTTCTGCTTTTTTAAAATAAAAATTAAACAACTAATTTAAATAGAATTTTTAAAATAATAATTTGATTATCTATGGTGGATAATAAATCAGTTTATTTGAAATATAACAATGGCAGCATAGTCAAATCAAATATAGTGATTCACAGTTTTTAAGCAAAAAAATATTTATGTGTAAACAATTAATAATAATTTTATAAACTCTTAATGGAAAACTGATTTTTCCTTTTGTCCCAAAAGAGAATATGGGTTCGGTAGAAAGGAGACTATTCCCCAGAGAAAGCCGGTTTTTCTTTACTGGATAAAACAGCGTCTACCATCGTATCAGGAAAACAAGTTAATTACAAGAGGCCAAGCGCGGGATACAATAAAAAGTCGAGAAACAATTAAATAACGAGGAGAGGCTTTGCTGAAAACGAGTCCCTCGCAGTAATGAATCCCTCCAAAGGTTACATTAAAGTACTCCAGGGAAGCTTTTAGATTAACGTCCTATGAAAGGATTGTGGCTGATGCTAATAATTGTTGCCACTTCTATTCACCATTTTGCCAGACATTTTCCATAGCGAAGTTCAAAGCTAAAGAAACGCCATAAAAAGGAATTACGAAGAACAGCGTATGAGTACAGACCTGTCGAGAGAGGTACAGAGAATACAAAAAATAAAAACATCCAGCCATCGACATGAGGTTTTGAATCTGCTGAATAAGTTGAACATAAAGCATAAAGCCATCGTGTAGAGAACAAGCAATTTTAAAGTAAATGAAAAATCAGATGACTTTGATGTCCGTGCTATGCCGTTGTCGAGACAGGACAGTTTGGCATGATAATGAATTAACGTAAGGCAATATCATAGTAAAAATGAAGTAAACAGGTGAGGAATCAATCATAATCTCTTGTCATAAACAATCCAAAAATAAAAGGAACGAAATTACTGATCATTAAGGTAAACAGAAAGGTATCCATAATCCTAGCAGGTTTCTTGGCAAATTTGCTAATTCTATGGGTTTATGTGAAATAACGGCATTAACAAGCACGGTGTGTGGTTAGGGGATGGTTAGATACTGCAAACAGGCGGAGAATAGTTTATACTTATCCACAGGATTATGTAAATGTTTACGATCCACGACACAACCGAACAAAAAGTGCCGTACCGAACGTGTTAAGTAATCAAATTCCTCGATAAATGGAAATCGCCAATGCAAAAATAGATTCGTTATACTACTAAAAACTAAAACACTCAATCATACCACTGAAATATTCATCAATCCAGGCTAGTTCTTCATTCGATAGGATTCTGTTTTAGTGTGTTTCTAAAATCCAATGTAGGGATCCCAATATGTGTATGTTTGGCGGTTTCGTTACGTGCGATTGCTCTGGAAATCTTCCCGTTCCTGTTCAATAATTCAGCCCCACGTCAGCTCGGCCTTCCTCGGCCTCTATAAATAGCTGAATATTCCTTCGAATATAGGACCCACAAGTTGAGAGGGCAAGTGTCGCAGGTTAGAAAAGGTGGGGGAGACGATATTTTTCCCTTTTCCACCAGACACCTGTAGCTGCGTAACTACTTTTTGTCTAGACTTATCGCTTCCAACGTGACCCGAGCAAAGACATTTTAACCTTGTTAGAACACAAATCAATTCCGAAAATCTTCTTGTGTGTTATTGTTATAATGTATGGTGATTAGTGACCGTTAATCGATAATTATTCAGAAATCGTGAGAGCGGTCTGGTGCGATGTAGATTTCAGAAAAGCATTTTCCTGAAACCTATATCACACCAGAAAGCATCTCACCATTTCTGAATAACTATTGTTATACTAACAAAACTTGACATACATAAATGAAGAATTTTAAACCACCTAAACTTTAAAAAGAAAGAACTATTAACAAATCATATACTACCAAATTTTTCCCACTGCTTTTTTATTGCTAAAATTAAGATAAGTGTGAAAATAATAAAAGTTCTTTAATTAGTATGTTAATTAATTAAAACAGCCAATCTTGAAAATTTGCAGGTCTGGATAAGGCTAATTGAATTGAAAATACAAAAAATAGAAATAACAACTATAAAATCATAAAATTGTATAATAATAAGCAAAACATTTTAAAATTTCATAAGATAATAGAGCAAAATACAATGTAAGAGAAAAGGTTTTTTTTAAGTATTAGAAAAATTAGTCAGAAATAATCTGGATCGTTTGGACTTGATGAACAAACAGAATCAATTGTTTTCTGCCAAGCTTTCAATTTATTTTTAGGTCGTCATCTTTACATTATGATTAGATATTGGTATATTTAATTCAACATTCTGTTTACCTTCACTAGTTTGCGTGGTCCGCTTGACAAATTTATATATTTTAATTAATTAAGGTTTTTAGTTGAGAAAAAAGTCAGTGTCTCGAGCGGGATTCGAAACCACGATCTTCGGCTATATACGCCGTTGCTCTACCACTTGAACTATCGTGACTTTAATCCTCTCGGACACTAACTTCCCATCTCAACCCCATCTAATGATTTTCCCTCCTTTTTCCTATTTTCCAAATGTCGTGTAATCTATTTGATTCTTAGCGACAACTGAAATTGCCTCGGAGAATTGAAAAATGGCAAAAATGAGAGAAATAATCTAACTATCTACCTAATCAAATCTATCAAAACAATCTTAAAAACGACTAAATTGACACAATTAAGATTTTAATTTAAAATGGTTTCCAATTTCTTTGATCATAGCCATCGCGACGGCTGTCCTCTCGTTACCAAAAACTGCCTCGTTTTAAATTTAATAAGACCTTCATAATGAAACGTAAGCCCATAGAATCTGTGTGATAGTTACGATTTTTATTTTTCATTTAGTACGTAGAACTTCTTTACGAGACAATTAAAAAAATAGAATTTATTGTCATGTTTTTTTATTGTGGTAACATACACAAATAGAGCTCAACTCTCTAAACATCCAAAAACAAGTGGGTATCAATTTGACTTTGTAAATATTGAAATAGTTGACAAAGAGACACGATTACTAAGCAGAAGACTAAAAGAGTTTTGGTAAATTTACTTGTACGTATAGGTCGAAAATAAATTAATACAGGTCGAAAGCTTGGAAGATAACTGAATTTCTATTTTCTTTCAGACTGTACTGAGATCCGGATGATTCGTGAAAACAGAAGTGACCAATAAACCTAACACTTCAAACAGAAAAATTAGTTTGTGTATTACATTAAAAAAATAAAAATATTATTTAACAAAAAAATGGCAAAACAAGCACAACTGCAAAGATGATGTACAAAAAAAGTTGGTAGGTGTCCTACATTTACAATTTTTCAATTTTACAAATTTTATTCAAATTTAAGTTAGAAAAAAGTTTTAATAATGTAACCCTGTATTTTAAGATAAAAATACGAGGAAAGGCCGGCACCCACGAAATATCAATAAAAAAAGGACGAACGCTTGTAACGTTTTATTGTTTATCTGTTATTTCATTTTCAATCGTGTTATATAAATGAATATACGTCATGCAGAAAAAGTCACAAAAATAACAACCTTAATTAAAATTGGTTTTGAATTACTATAGCAATTTTGGAATTTTAAAAATTAGTTAATTATAATTACTTATTAATTTAATTACCTTGCGGACCGATCAACGTGTTAAACCGTCATTGCCCCTGATTTTAAAAGATTGACTTTTTAGATGGTTTCCACATTATTATATTTAGCGTACTTTACTACAATATTTATTACAACTGAAAAGTTGTATTTTTTTGTAAGGCATTACTCCGCATTGAATATTTTTTTAAATAAAATCATTTTTAGCCACTAAAATACGCAAAGGATATCACATTTTTTATAATTAGTTATTAGAAAAAATAAGTAAATGTAACAGAAATTGTATTATATAAGATTTTTTAATCGTATAAATTAAAAATAGCACAAATCCCGAAATGTATTCTTCATAAATTGTAAACGTGTTGATAATACTTTCGAGACAAGTAAAAAAAATTAATATAATAAGAATACATAAATATGGAAAATAAGTAAAAGAATGTCAAGCTTAACTAATACCCTCAGAGAGGTATTATAAATTTAATTAAATCGAAAAATGAATAATACCTGTGTTACAATTTAGGAGGAATTGTAGGTAAACGGCTCACATCTCATGGAAGCTGAACGTCTAACAAAGCAATTATTATTCCAATATTAAGCCGATTTTAGGATTATTCGTTAATCTCCTGGTACAGTTTAACAAGCACATATAAAAAGATTAAGTCAATTGACGGGGATTTTTGATGACAAGCGGACTTTTTTACATTGTATTTTTTTAAGAAATAATTTTATCAGTTTGAATATGAATATTAATATTAAATCCTTTGATGATTGATTAATGAAATAAATTTAGTGTAATATTTTGTTGAATATGTTATACCGCAGCGAGTAAGCATTCTAATTAAGGTCAAAGTGTAGGTTTTCAGTAAAATGAAATCCAGGCTGCATATCATCACCGAGATTATATTATCACGAGATTATGATATAATAATTTTCGCCTACCACAAACTAGATTGTTTTATAGTTAGTTCTCCCATTAAAGTAATCGGTATCGGTGCCAGTAGGTGCCTAAAAGGTCTATCGGCGGACTTACCGTTCAGACAACGCCTTCCAAGCTAAGTTATGATCAAAACATACACACACAAATGAATCGCTGTATGAAATTTATCCTTTTATTTAGTTAAAAAAGGTTCATTTTCAGCGGTTTTATCTAAAAGGCGTTCGAAAATTTCATGCGGCTGGGCGGTTTGTGAAAAATCAGAAGGGCTTTGTATTTATTTTGAGCGAAATGGTTCGATCGACGAACTGCCAATTTCACGGCGCCGAAGGTATACCTCACCATAAAGACGCTACTGCTCTGCGGGTACTGTCTAACCTGAGCGCCGTGCAACTGTAACAAAAATTGAATTAATTTTCGAACTGATCATATCGAAAAGTAAATTTAACAATCAGTATCAAATTTAATTTATTTTGTAGTTCAATTTTATCTATTAAAACTTATCGACTTGCAACAACTTCCCCAAAATAAATAAAGTTTATGATTTTTATTTTATTTTAAAGTTATCTATCAAGTTTTTGATTTAGCCAAAAAAAGAACAACTATTGAACTGAATTACTACTAAACAATCGTTTTATATTTGAGATGAATTATACATGAACAATATAAACCCTTACATAGAAATATTATAAAGTACTAAATTTAAATACATTTTCTATAAATATCTTATAATTCGTTTTTGTAAACTCAAAACTAAAAATTTCCTTTTTATAAAAACATTAATTAAAAAATAAAATTTAATTCTCTTACAATCAAAATATAATTATAGATCAAAATTTAATTTTCCACTCTAATAAATCACGAATCTATTTTCCCTAATTATGGCCTTGCAAATAAAAGGATTTTAAAATATTTTTATGACTAGGCGATATTGATAAAGCATTTAAAACGACTAGGATAAAACCACCCCTCCCGACTTAATATCTCCCACACGAAATTATAGCCAACAAATATTTCCTAACAGGAATTGCATTTAAAAATGTAATTAAATTTAATATAAGAATACTTCCTGACATACAAACGCGCCTCAAATTTTCCATGAAGCAAATATTAATTGTAAATAGTTATGAAACAACCAAGATTCTTTTGGTAAACACTACACATTTATTTTACATGGGCAGTTCCTTCACCACTGAATATAGTCACATTATTTTGTCAATTAGTTCGTATCAAAATTAAGGATAAAAGGAAGGCTAGAAACCGTTGACAACGTACTCGATCAGTCATTGACACACAAACTTGCAACAAACTTTTGAAAACATTGAAAAAAATAAAACTATTTAAACAACGATCATACGAAACATTTAAAAAGCAAGTCAACGGAGGATGGGAGCATCTGTCGTAATACTAAACGTATCCTGCGTCATAGCGTTGTCTAGCTCCTCTCAAGGATAATGATAGAACTTGGATCGATTCCGATAAACGAAAGTTCAAACATTTGCGAATCATCTCTCCGAGGTATTCAAACCTCATAACTTAATCGATATTTAACACGTTAAATTTATATTAGATTCACTTATGACACCTACACCTATATATCTGCCACCTAAACCAATAATTCCAAAACAATTATCACAAGAAATCGACAGCTTCTTATGAAGAAAATCACCTGGTCATGATTATATAAAGAAGAAGTACATCAAGAACTTCCAAAAAAAAGCTGTCGTCTTTCTAACTTATTTAATTAACTCTGTTTCGAGAACAACATATTTTCCCATACAATGGAAACTTTCTTACATTAAAATCAGTACCTCAAAGCATCATACAAATTCAAGCTCCCCATGATCTTCCGTCCTATTAGTTGGTTACCCGTTATTTCTAAATTATTCGAAAAATTAACTTACAAAAGAATTATCTCTATTGGTACTTCGAACTTCTTACCGGACCATTTATTTGCTTTCAAGCCCTTAATTTCACTACTCATCTCACACAGATTCCATTGCTTCATCTTTCGTTTTCGGTTTTCGACGTTTTCAATCTATAAGATCACCCATCATTATTACGTAGGCTACTGAAATAATATAAATAAGAGACCTCTTGAATGTTTAATATATTTTATTAGGTTTCGTGGTCGGCTTGACCAAATAAATGTTTTTCAATTAATTAAGGTTCGAATTTCAGGTGTGGCACTGCCTTTTTTGTTTTAACCAAAATCTTAATTAATTGAAAAGAGTTTAATATATTGTTAATCCAAAGTGGATGTCATTGGGTAGCTCTATGACGCTCGAAATGCCACAATCACAAATTGAAATCCAATCTTCTGGTTGTATAAGAATACTTGTGTAGATGACAATAAATCAAATAAAAACAGTATCGAAATTAAAATCAATCATTAATGGGAGTTCAGCTGATGTACAATTCGTTTTCACTACCTGTTCTACTAAACAAAAAACTTAGCGTTGTAATTTATTTCTTGTAAATGTTTTAAAATAAAAATCGTTTTACATGAGCCCTGAGAGCGCAGAATAAGGAGAAAATCAGAAGTCAAGATGTAAATCTATAATGTACTATTAATATTTTGAAAATTTAAAAATCCATTTCCAATACATGCTGCATTTGTTGAAACACTTACAACATAACACACATTTTCTTTTATTTATAATCTTAAATTGATCGTTTTTACATAATACAATTTATTATATTGTATGGTAATTATTAGTATTGACATATTATCCCATTATTTTTGCATACTAATATAAAATAGTGTATAGATCTGTTATGAAATTGTGTTGTGATCATTATTTGTAATTTATGGTAATAAGTTGTTACTGTTGTGAATCATTTTTTTGTGTTTTAAGTTGAAGTAGAATTTGTGTAAAATGTCGCAGGTAAGTTCGTACAAACGCTTCTTAGCTTATTATCATAAAATGCAATAAAAATTCTTATTTATAGCATCAAAATAGCTTTGTAACTCTTGGTTTATAAGAGAAAGCATTAAAAAAAATTCTGCTTATCTGTTTATATAGTCTTTTTTTAAATTTGTTGTGTTCTTTTACAGATGGTACACTTGGAAGTAAGTAAAAATATAAAATGGTCCCCCGTGTTTGCAAAATTTCTCTATTCATTTCACCTTGATCGTTAAAATTTGTTTGGCACCAAAATATTAATTGTGACTAGCTATAGCCCCTGTAGTCAAACGCTTCAGTAGAACTGTATTGGTGACCCAGCCATAATTTATTATATTATGTATCCATAGTACTACTCTATAGAAACCCCTAGCTGTTTTTTCCTAGTCAACGCTATGGACACATCACTTTTCATTAAAAACAACAAATTTAAACAATACTAAATAAACAGATAGAGGAATGGCCCTCAGGAGAACCGAGTTACAACATTCATTGATAAATATTGTTTTTAATTTTTTTAAATTTCCTTTTAGACTCAGTTATTGCTGAGGCCTTAGTTAACATAACGATTCTAAAATTAATATAAAAAGCTTAAATAAATCTTTGTGTCTCTCCCTCATCCTTTAACCTTTGACTTGATTGTTTACTTTCTTTTATCTATCTTTGGAATGCTTCATTCTTTTCTTTTGTGTAGTAAACCTTTATTTCTCATCCCTCTCGGCAATATTTCAGCAATACAGGTTCTGTCGTGTCAAACAAACAAGGACTAGGTGAGCGTTAAAGTACACATTTTATGATTGACGACTCCCTTGATACCGCATGAACACGCGCTCATTACAAGCGGCTACTGCAAATTGAAAACTCGCCTCAAAGGTTTATCCAGTAACAACCGTTGCACCTGCGTTCCGTTTTTCACCGAACAAGAATAGTCCACACATAAAAAACCGTTTGATTGTTGTAATTACTTTTTCCACCAGTAAAACGATGTAACATGTTTAGCATTTTTCGAGCTGAAGGTTTAACTTTTAAATAAGAACTTTTACTTTGCGTTTCTCCTCGCCGTTTAAAATATTAACTTTAGAAGTAACAAGTAATATAGAAATTGAAAAATAAAACACAACTGAAAATGGTTTATATATTTGCTTTTCTAATAACAATAATCTGTAACAATAATATTTAAAGAAATACTAAAAAACGTAGAGCTTAATGTAGACGAGTAAAAAAACTATTTGAATGAAGGGATTATTATTCCCACTTTATTGCAACATAAAACTTTAATTATCAAATAGTAATATACATTTTTACGTTAATTGCATATACGGCAATGTTTTCGTTTTAATTATATTTTATTCTTAAAATTATTTGATTATTGGGAAATCGTGGGATGCGGTCTTGTGCGATGCAGGTTTCAGAAAAACTTTTTTTAATCGTCCCAACGTTTCGATCTTTTTTGAGATCATCTTCAGAGCAGTGTTTGTTTTACGTGTCGGGTTGAGACTATTAATGTGGCACGATTACGCAGAAAACAAACACTTTGAGCCCTGAAGACGATCTCAATAAAGATCGAAACGTTGGCGCGATGAAGAAACAGTTTTTCTGGAACCTACATCACACCAGACGGCATCTCGCGATTTCCCAATAATTATCGACTAATGGTCACTAATAAACACACACTTAAATATTTTTTTAAATATTAAAAAACACAAATTCGAGCTTCTTTTGTAAATAAAAATGTAATAAAAATAAGCTAATAATTAAGGTAATATATAGGTTTGGGACAATCGACCTTTAATTGTTGTTCGAGGTATATTAAACCATTAACAATTTAAAAATTACCATTTTACCTATTGGAAAAATCACAATGGAAATCGTTAGTCGATAAATCAGTTCAATTCTAAAACAAACATTTTTCCTCTTAAAAGGAAGCTGAATTTACCAATATGAAATTGTTTGTTATTTAAATTTGGAATTTTCCCGAGAAAGCGCACCATAATGTTCAAGCAATATAAAGTAATTAAAATAAAATCAACTTACAAAGTTGTACAAGTATAATCATTTTAAAGACAGAGTTAACGACTTACACTGAGAAAAATGAAATAATAGGATTTATTACCAACGTGATATGAAAATGTTACATATGAACGTATATAGATATTTAAATTTAATTAATTACAAAACAAAGTATACATGTCTTTTAATGCCGTAATTTTTGAATACCGAACAGATCGGACACTTCTAGCAACTGAATTCGAGTTATGAAATATGCAAAAAATTCAGTTTTTTGTAATTTGATATATGAAATAACTACTAGATACTGAAGAAACATATATTTCTACGTTCTTAACTTTTCCGGATGTTTCTACAACTTAAAGATCTCCTGAAGGCGTAATAACCATATGCTTAATTAAAATGTAAACAGTATTTTTTTTTTTTGGTGTCCATTTTTTATTGTCTACATGTATTGTTCTTTCTTTTTGCTGAGTTTTACATTTTTTGACCTGTTGTTTTTCTTTTGTGAAATTGAAATTTTTTAAATTTGCTTTCGATCTTGCACAAAAAAACGGCAGCTTGAATTTGAAATTAAGTTCAAATTAAGCTTGTTCAACAAGAAAACATATTTATCATGTCAACGAGTGGCAGCTTGCATGCAATTTGAAGCTTTCTTTCCTTCTATTTTTTGTCCTTTTTTAAATATATTTACTCTTTTCGTCTCTTTCTATTTGCTGTTATATGTTGTTAAAATTATTTTCAAACGTTAAGAAACATTTTTGCTGCAATCTAGAAAGATGTAAGTTGAACGACAAATTTGAAAGTGGTTTAATACAATAATGCAATTATTACTGTAATAAATTTAACGAGTTCATATTATTGTCAGGTATGTCATGCTACGTTTTTTATGAAAGGGATTTTAGTGTTATTACAGTTTATTAAAATTAATTGGCTTTTGATAAGAGCTTTAAGTTTTCAACCTTGGTTTCCAGTATTCAATATTTTGCCTTTCTACAACTCTTTACAAAATATTTCTCAAAATTGTTTTGTCTGTCCTTTCTTGTTTTAATATGTGTATTTGAATCTTTCCTCAATGTCAATTAAATTAGATATTGTATTATTTAGTCTATATGTCATTTATGTCTAAATGCCCTTAGGTTTATTGTGTAATTAGCCCATGCGTTAGTCTATTAATAGCATACATGGTTATTGCCAAGTAGGTGTTTTGCATCAGAAACGCTTTGATATTTGTCATTGCTAATGCTTTTATGGAATTAATATTGTTAACGTTCAATCTGTATATCCCTTAATGTTGACGTTGTTATTGTTGTACTAGTTTTGTATTTGTTACCATTATGTGCTCGGTTTTTTTGTATTGTTTCTAATTTTGTAGTAAGTGGTGAATTTTTAGTCGTATGTTTTAGGTTGTGGGGTTGCTTTTGGTTGTTTGATTCGATTCGTATTTTACCTGCAACTGTAGGTTTTTTGTATACGTTGAAAATAAGTAACTGTGTGTGTAAAAACTAAAGTGTTTTAGTGACGAAGAAAAGTTTATTTTATTATATCTTTGTAGTAATTAATGAATTATTGTACCTTTCACTTTTATTGATAATGTCGTAATTTATTAGTTGAAGTAACGCTTATTCTTCAATATCTTTTCATTAATTGAGTTTCATTACGTGGCCACCGGTTATTTGAATATTGCGAAATGTTGAAAAGCGAAAGACCTAGACATAAGTTTATCAAGCATAGCAGTAATTCACTAGTTTTCGTGGTCCGCCTGTCCAATTCATTAAGGTTTTTAGTTAGATAAAAACAGTCAGTGTCATTTCCTCGATCCAATCGGATATTAACTTCCCATTTCAACCAGACCTTTTGGAATTTCCCTCCATTTTGCCATTTTTCAACTGTCGTGTAATCATTTGATTATCGGCGACAAATGTAATGACCACGGATAGTAAAGGTATACTCCATTTTACCTTTTTAAATTCACTAGATTTCGTGGTCCGCTTGGCCAATTAATATCTTTCAATTAATTAAGGTTTTTATTTGAGATAAGAAAGTCAGTGTCACGAGTGGAATGCGAACCGACGATCTTCGGCTAGATACGCCAATAATTTACCTCTTGAACCATCGTGACTTCGATTGCTTTTTTATCTCAATCAAAACCTTAATTAATTGAAAAGAATTTATTTTGTCAAGCGGACCCCGAAATTAATAAAATGTAATAACCACTGTACCACTTGAGCTGACATTTGAAAAATTGCAAAAAGGAGGGAAAATTCAAAAGGTGTGGTTGAAATGTGAAGTTAGTGTCCGAGTGGATCGCGGTCATGAGAGCTCAAGTGGTAGAGCAGCCGGGTATCTAGCCGAAGATCGTGGTTTCCAATCCCGCTCGTGACACTGACTTTTTTATCACAACTTTTAACCGTAATTAATTGAAACATAGCAATAATGTTCTTTACTGGTACACCAGCCATCATCACAAAAAATTAGATTTGACAAATACTACATAAATATTTATACAATAGTACATGATACCGTTTGAACTATCTTTCATTCGGGAAAGAAAGTAATTACCAGTTCAAATAATAAAAGCCTGGCAAAACACCTTTCTAAAAAGAAGAATTATTTTAATACATTGAGAAGGAAAAATGTGGCAATGCTGGTTGATTTTAGTAAATACATGCAATCATTATAAATTTTGTTTTTTATTATTTACAGTATATTTTTCAAAAAAAAATATAAAACATAACAAAATAAAAATTAAACTGAGTAAAAACATTTTACTAAAAATGTTGCTGGGGAAATACTGTAGAAAATATTCAATTCAGCACGTAGTATTTCATTCGTTTGCTTTGATCACGACTTGCATTCGACGTGGCATCGTACTACTCCAACGGCGCCGATTGTTAATTCCTGCAAATTCACTGGCATCACTGGTCTAATTTCTCCCCTATTTGTCAATTTGTCCCAAAGATTATCGATAGGATTTAAATCTGGTGTACATGTTGGCTATTCCAAACATTGAATGGAAGTGCCATGAAGTCACCAACGGTCCTAGCTGTATCGCGCTTAACGGTCCACAATTTACGGCATATAAGGAACATCTTCAATATATCGCGCAGGTGTTAAGAATCATCGTTGAAGGTCGAGTTTATGCGACCTTCCGTAGAAATGGTGCCCACCACCGCCTCCAGAGCTTTAACAGAGAGGAAATGTTGCGAGGATTTATCACTCTCCTTCTTCTCCATACCCTCTCTCGATCGTCAGAACACTTCGAACAAAACCCTGACTCATCCGAAATAAAATTCCAGTCTAAACTTGCTTAGACCAAATTGGTGTGATTTCTTCAGCTTAACTTGCTGTACGGAGCTGTTCTGTGCTTTGCCAGAAGTTCTAGACGCGTAGAAGGTTTTCTTGTACATAAGCAAACTTCTGAAAGTCTTCACCTTACAGTGCATGAATGACATTGACATTTCTAACTTACGGAGGTCACTGCTTGATCTCAATTGAGATAGAATGTCGATTACGGAGCACATTGGAAACAATAAACCGATCATCTCTCTAAGACGTGACACGATGGCGACCTGCCAATGCCTTCTTGAGTGACCTACAGTGTCTTGGTGCCGATGAAACTTCAGGCAGTTTATCTGGGAATCTTAAGCACCTTGGCCACATACGCTAGACTTCTTCCATCTTCCAAAAATGTTATAATTCTAGCCGAATCTATATCACTTAGAACCATCGCTCGAACAAATTCGAAGCTTAAAAGTGGTACAACTAAAAAAAAAATCAAACCACCGAAACGTTAGAAAAAAGCTTCCTAAAAAAACCTACAAAGGAGAGATTCAAATATTTATATACAAAATCCAATTGTAAACACAAGTGGGAGATTTTATCGGTTTTTTTGTACCTCTAATTTTTTAAAACCGGCGAAATATTGTTGTAAGATATTCAATGTCTATGAGAATAGATAGAGATACCTCTCAGTCTGTCTGGCTGAATCTGAAGAATATCGCTCCGAGATAATATCGCATTTCAACGTTAATTATTGTTTAATGCAAATAAATCGTTATTATACAAAGACTAGGTAAATATATTTGTAAAAAAACATTATCACTTAAATAATATGAAAAGCAGCAAACCCAATCAAATAAGCATCCAAAACCTTTTTATAGATCGGGTTTATTGTCAGCCTGATCAATTTTATATGTCCGAAATAAATCGATAGAAAATGAAAGGAGTTCAAAGGAAGAGAATATATTCTCGTATATTCGAAGTATATAAGATAATCTTTAACCAAAATGAAACATGAAAAAAAAAAGGAAAAATGAAGGGAAAAATCATAAAACCTATGCGATAAATTTCTGTATAATTTGTCGTATTTACCTCAGAACGGGGTTTATCTCTTCCAGATGCCCTCGGAGATCAATAACGGCCCACATCCACATCCACATCAGCATAATACGTGTTAAAAGATCCATCAAACGATCTTCACGCATAAATAGAATATTTCGGATTTTTTTTTTTTTGTGGAAATATCCCACATCAATATGCACGGATAATTCATATTATTAACACCCTTGCAAATCTCTCATGTTGCTTAACTCTCCCTCTCTCAGATTTATCATCTGTTTTGAAATGTAAAATAAATAGTACGTCTGCAAATATTGAAAGATTTGGGCGAATGCAAATTTTAAAAATTTCAAAATATCACCCCTGAGTAAAGCCCAAAAGCTCAGGTATGCCTACCTAGAAGAGCGTTAATTTCACTATAAAACAACCTAGAAAAAAATAAACGTATGATCGACTAAGTCGGATCTTTCAACAAACTTTTAGTTCAACGTTTTAAAGCAAATATATTCAAATTTTGGTAATTAAGTTACGTTAGCCGTTCAGATAGAAAATTTTCTGTTCTTCTCCTTTCTCGGTACCGCTGAAGATTTTACCGGATCGTGTGAAAAATCCCTATGCATATAGAAAAAATTGAACTTCATTCGTTACAAGGTTTGTTCAAAAAGTGCGTCGCAACAATTTGGATTATCATCCAAAAAGAATTAATCAGGCCAATTTATTTTATTGTACAATTTCGCTTTGAATTTTAAACGTTTATGCTATTTTTTAATGTAATTCTTTTAAATTTTCCAACTGATTTAAGTTTTAATTTCAACTTTTGATTCTTTTACAAAATTTTGTATTTTCTAAAACCTTTCAATGTAAATTCTAATTGGTCATAAATCATAACTGCTATAATTAATAATTATTAATTATTAATATATTATACATAAATAAATGTAATATATTTTTTAAGAATTAGCAAATTGATAATGTTGAATAACAATTGAAGAAAAGGACTGTAGTCACTGGAAAAGTTGATTTCTTTTTCGTAAAAATTTTATTCTTTTTACGCTTTTTTTTTTGTTTGTTATATAACATATCATCCAAGTTATTTTATTTATTCACTTCGATGTAACATTAGTTTTTCTTAAAAAATTGATAGCAAAGATGAAAACTTGACTGTGCTATAATAATTTCGCAGTAAAGTGTTATTAAAAATAAGGCATACATGTCCGAGGGGAAGATATCTGAAGGATTTTGTAAATCTGTTTTCATAAATTGTCTTAAATTGTTTCTCGATGTACCACCTCATCCGTTTTATCGACTTGTACTGAATCTCGCCTAAATCCAGTCGTGTTGTTTCAATATTTTAATATTGATTGATTTGTCATGTGAAATGCTGAGTTGCTAATGTAGCACAAAATGAGATGTTATTTTTAAAAAAGGAACGAGGACGAAAAACCGTTCAGAACTTACTGATTATGAAGCCGTGCTCTCATAAAAATTTACGCACTTTTCCTAGTGGGAATTTTATAGGACATCTCGCTTTTTCCAACTCTGAACAAAATTTCAAAATTAAGCAACGCCTGATCAGAATTATTTTGAACCTAACGTTAAAATTTCAGAAAACTTTAAAAATCGATCCTGTAAAAAATTATATATCGGATATCATACAGGCCAAATCACAGCAGACCAAAATAGTAACGTTTTTTCGAATGAATTTTAATTTAAAATAATATATACCTTACAAGTAGCAGTAAAAAAATTCGTTCGGCTCAGGATAACAATTTCTATAAATATGTAGACATACATCCCACAACATTCAGTACAAACTTTCTCTCTCTCTCTCTCTCTCTCTCACACACACACACACACTCTCTCTCTCTCTCTCACACACACACACTCACTCTCTCTCTCTCTCTCTCACACACACACACACGTTGTGGACCCTAACATTCAATCCGATACTCGCTCATTAAATGCACTTATATGCGCTGAAAATACCTCAAATATGAAATATTATATGCATTAAAAATCTTAATTATGCCACTTAATATGCACTAAAAAGCCCTCTCAAATATGAGATATGAATTGCTTTAAAACAATTAACATCTACAGGATAAGAGAAAACACTCGTTATTAATTGAATAATTCTTTCTTCATATAGACTTATTTGAGCACAAATTAAAACATACTCTAGTACGTATTAAATTTAATTAAAACATTATTTCAGATGGAAAAATCATACAAGACCGTTTGAGAGAGCTGTGAGGGTGGCAGCTTTGTGAACCCAATTTTTCCGACATTTTTACATCTAAAGTATTTTTTAAATTGGTTTTTGGGCCCATTGGACAAAACCCTGGAACACGTATCTAATATTTTTCGACCTAGTATCATTAAAACGAAGTATAATTGCTCTGGCCTCACGACCATAGCCTCCACTTGAAACTACAAAATGTTTTATAAATGGCAAGAAATCTCGTAAAACTTAAAATGTCGCTCCCCTACGCTGCCAAAACATATAGACTAAAACTTTCAAAATTAAACCCATTATGTGTTCAAACAGTAACTTTTCCAATGCAAAAATACAAACCTCCTTGTTATATGGAAACGCCATATTTTTCTACCTTTTAGTGTTTGGGTCAAATTAAAGTGAAATTTATTATCACTATAAAGATTCTTTGACGTGAATTTTAAACTTTTTATCAGCTGAAAGCAGACCAAAACATTTTTACCCTACCTAAAAGAGTTTTTAAGGATGAATTAACTGGGGGGAGGAAGAGTGAAGCCTAAGTATCGACTCAGATGGGGCTTCATTTTTACGCAGTGAGTATATCCATGTTCTTGCCCATTCCAACCGGTAAAAAGCACCTGGAGTGCCTCTTGGTGTCTGATAAATAGTTAGACCACCGTGGTTTCTCGCTATCCGCATTGCGGTGTCTCACGCAGTACTTCTGGCCCATAAGCCTCTCTTCTTCTTATCTTGTTCCTGTTCTAGTCTGCTCCAGGGGCTTGTACCCCGCCCGAAGAAAAAAGAGTTTCTGTCATTGTCGAACATTTGTCTTTCCGTTTATATCGCACACGTTCGTAAGTTATAAAAATGTGCACAACCCCTGGACACCGCTGACTTGTAAACCTCAATGTGTAACATTATTTTTCCATTAATTATTATTTGCACAAAATTTTAATAATTGCTTATAAAATAAGCACCTAGGTGTTATTTTAGATTCCTCTCTCTCTCTCTCTTTCTCTTATACGTTGAAACTATTCCAAATAAAAGTATAAAATTAGTTGGTTATTGAAAAAATTTTATAATATTAATTGTTTAAAAATGTTGTATTTAATATTGGTTGGACCATTATTGGATTTCAACGAAGTTTCATGGTCACGGTATTACCAAAAATATATTCACAATTTTGAATAAGTTCAACATAGATTTCTTAAATATCGCGCCTAGCTGAAAATAGCGACCTAGTTTCCTATAATTATTATTTACTGCAAGCACAATTTTCCAAACTTATCTGTTTATCAAGTTGTCAAAACAAACTAGTCGATTAATTACACTAGTTTCCGTGGGCCGCTTTAGCAATTAATGTTTTTCAACTAACGTTTCTAGAGAGATGAAAAAGTCAGTGTCACGAGCGGGATTCGAACCCACGATCTTCGGCTAGATACGCCGCTGCTGTACCACTTGAGCTATCATGACCTCGATCCACTAGGACAACTTCCCACCTCAACCCCCACCTTTTGAATTTTCCCTCATTTTAGCAATGTTTCAACTCTCGTGTAATCTCTGCGACAAACGAAATGGCCACGGACAAACTGAAGGTATACTTCATGTTAACTTATTAGATTCGTAAGTTTTCATGGTCCGCTAGACCAATTAATGATCTTTCAATAAATATAAAAGAGCAAGTTGAGATTTTAGTAGGCTGAGCAGCGGCGTATCTAGCCGAAGATCGTGGGTTCGAATCCCGCTCGTTACACTGACTTTTTTATCACAACTAAAAACCTTAACAAATTGAAATATATTTGATTAATCCTCCATAAACTAGTATATGCTCTAGAGCTAATGACCTCAATCAGTTTTAAACTTCTTAAGAAAATTCAAATAATTTTTTAAAAAAGTGGAGTTGTACATTTATTATCAGCTATTATGTAAATAAATAAGTTGCCATTCAGTTAAGATATTTATAAAAAAATTCTTGTTTAATTAAAATTTCATTATTTTTATTTAAAAATTATTTTGCAATATTTATTTCATTTATATTCTAAATGTATGATTTACGAAAAGAACTTAGTTTGTTAAATTCGTAGCGATTTCTGTTATGAAATATCCTAAGGTATTTTCATATTAAAATAAAATTAATATACAATATCATAATTTGATTTATATAATAATTCATATTTTTTCATCGCATAACCATTTTCCTGTATTGATATTAACCAATTCAAACCTTTGCTTTATTTTAGCCTTTCCAAGTTTTCTTTTGCAGCTTTTCCTCAATTACGGTCCTAAACAAGGATAAACATTCATAACAGCGCATAACGTACATAATGTACTTAGGAAAGAACATGATTCTTATTGATTAACAGCGTTAAGTTTTTAAGCATATCTTCAAGGGCCATTTCTTGTAAAATTTTACGACATACCCAGCCGTTAAGTCTGTAATCTTTTGGTTAATCTTCTTCCATTGAAAATGGTTCGCATTGCGCGAAGTACCCGTACAACAATTAGCGATAATTCAAAACGTAAATTAACTTTAACACCACGGCCAAACAGGTTGTCACTCTCCGGAATACCAGCGCATCTAAAAATCAAGACAATGTGAGACTATCCATTACCTGAGGAAGAGCGGGGTAGATAAAGCAGACCTTTAGGGGTAGTAAAAGCTAATAAACTATTATGAACCCTGTATCTTCCCTTTCCTGAGTAATTGGTCTGGAATTACGGCATTAAGACCACAGAATTAGGCCCGCCATATCAGTTCAAAGAGATTAGATATTTACAAAGCTGTCTGATAGATATGTACAAGAAATTACAAACGTCTATTAAGTTTATTATTGCACTTTCTTAATAGTTCCAAATTTCTAACTACTTTTGAATAATTATGACCAGATTGGACGATGATAAAGACACGAGGACGAACCACTAAGCCGTCGACATATTTGACAATAAATTTTCCTTGTTCGGGTATTCACAGAAATAAACTTGAATAATTAACCATGAAATAACTGTAGACATTAAGAAGAAGAAGAAAATAAAGTTTAATTTGGAACAAAAAATGTACAAAATTCTTGTGAAAATTAATATATAAATAAAGATTTAAATAAAAAAGTAAACATTTACAGAAAATTGACTTGGTGTTAAATTGTAGCGAAAGGTGGTAGTCAAAAAGTCAGAACTTAAAGGAGAAAAGGGTCAGCGATGGCTGAATAAAGGAAAGAAGAAAATTTCTGAAGTTATTGGGAGGTAAGAGCGACTAAGAACGGCAGATTTGAATGAGAGCAGAATATATACAAACGAGAAGGCGGGAACGAGTGTATAGAAGAATGAAATATTAACATATTATAAATATTAGAATGATAATGGGAACGAATTGTCCGATAGAGAAAGGGGTCAAGACATTTTAGCCTGCGATAGAAGGGGGTCCAGCCATTTCAAATCACGATACATACAGACACATAAGATCTCTTTGGGGAGATAAATGACTGTTCATGATACTCTTAAGTCTGTTAACAAGCTCGCAGTTGAGTCCATCATGGACCGAACAGCCATATCTAAATGGAGAGTATAAAGGTTGACAGATGGAAGGATAAAAGGAGATTAAGTTGGTTGTTAATGCAGAGCGGAAGAATAGAAGGTAAGAATTAGAGAAGAGGATAGGATCAAACACTATAGCCTGGGACTTATTGATATTGAGAAAAAGTCCATTTTGAACGGCCCAGGAACAGAAAGATAGATTTGGAAGCCGTAGAGGTGGTAAGGTGTAATATTTAAGAAAAATCATTAATATAACAAGAAAAGAGGAAGGCAGAGAAGTTGGAGCCTTGAGGAACCCCGGTAATGATGGGCAGCTGATAGGAAGAGGGCTTGTCTAGGACGGAACTAATAAGCTGAGAAGAAAGATTGAAACCATCCAAGAACACTGTAGGAGAAGGAAAGGGATTGAAGAGGTTCAAGTAAGTAGGAGGATTCTAAGTAGTTGGTGATTCGAGATTTAAGTAATTTTTCAAGAGGTTTGTGAGGAAAGGAACGAATGGAATTATATGAGATCCAATCGAATAAAATATATAAATAAATAAATTATATATTACTTCTAGATAACAAATTAAACATAAAATAACGTTTTCTCTCTTAGCACTTTGAGTTTTAAATAATAACAAAATAAAAAGGAAACTTACAAAAATAAAAGAATTTGGCTCTTGGTAGGAAAAAAACAATTAGAAGGAACAACCACTCTCTCTATCTCGCTCTTCCCAGAGTTTATTTTCTAACTGACTCTTGGGCCGGTCCTTGGTTGGGAATACTCCCACCAGGATCATATGTGATCCTCACAGGTTTAGCGAGCTTGCAGAAAGTGGAAATTGGGCGGAAATCATTAGACGAGAGGCATGAGAGGTTGTATTTAGAGGTTGTACCAATGATTGGTTCCATGATTTTGGAAAAGGAAATTTTGAAAGGAAAAGTTATAATATAAAGGAGTTCAGGCAGGATGGTTGGAATAGTGGCCTCGATCAATTTTACGTGTATCCAGTCTGAATTGCGTATACCTTTATATTATCTATTTATTTGATTGTCGAAATGTCAAAAAAAAAACAACGATGAGAATCGCAAAGAGAGCAGTTTGAGAGGGCTATTGAGTTATGAAAGCCAGTGGAATGTGAAGACTGAACAAAATGGGCATTAACCCCATCTAGGGATGCTGGGAAAATTGGAGGTGCTTGGGATGACTTAAAGAGGGAGCGTTTCCGTAGAAGATTCCACTTCGATTCGGGGTTAGGGGAAGAAGAAAGGGCCTCGTGAAAATAACGAGATCGAGCCAATCGAAGCTTAGATCGGGCCAGATTCCGAAGATGAGTAGACTACACGATCATCAGGGTGACGTGCGAGTCTCCTGGCAACTTCACGTCTTATCCTTAATATTTAGACATTATATTATAAAATATTACTCATTGTACAAATTTCGGCGAGTTCGTATATGCAAAAATTCAGCCATTTAAAGATTTTTAGATGAGTTCTGTTAAAATAAGGTGTTAGATGTATGGGCCACTTTTTATCTCTCAGATGATCTGGGACTTGGTACAGTCTGGATGAAGAAAGATTCAATTGTTACTGCAGTAAGAATTGAATTTCTTTCTTCATCCAAACCATACCAAGA
The DNA here is from genome assembly GCA_039619505.1 of Cimex hemipterus. Taxonomy (NCBI): domain Eukaryota; kingdom Metazoa; phylum Arthropoda; class Insecta; order Hemiptera; family Cimicidae; genus Cimex; species Cimex hemipterus. The sequence goes on from CM077108.1 coordinate 5,212,790, forward strand.
TCCATAGCACTCTTTCTATATACCGTCTTAAAATTTCAAAAATAATTGTTACCACGATTATGAAGATTGGAATTATCCATAATTAAGTCCAGTATTTATTCAAATGCCAAAAGACGAAATATTGTTTAGAAAAAAAAATGACTCGGAACTTAATATTTAAATGTGGTAATTAGTGACCGTTTATCGATAATTATTTAGAAATCGTGAGACGCGGTCTGATGTGCTGTAGGTTTCAGAAAAAATATTTTCTTTATCGTGCCAACGTTTCGATCTTTATTCAGATCATCTTCAGAGCCTGGGATTTGCAAATGTTGTTTACATTTAACAGATACATTTGGAATGTGGAAAAGTGAATTTATACAATGGAAAAATTATATTTTATATTCAATCAAAGTATTTCTACTCACTCAAAGTGTTTGTCTTCGGTGTAATTGTGCTATTTTTACGTGTCGTGCTGAGAGTACGTAAATATGAGAATATATACAAATTATATTTTGCATGTATAAATTCACTTTTCCACATCCAAAACTTATTTTTTAAATGTAAACAATGTTTATAAATACCAGGCCCTGAAGATGATGTCAATAGAGATCGAAACGTTGGCACAATGACGAAAACGTTTTTCTGAAACCTACATCACACGAGAACGTATCTCATGATTTCTAAATAATTAATATTTGTAACTTATCCTAAACATATTAAATCTTTATACCAAATAAATTGTTTATCAAAGTACATTATTTATTAGAAATTTATTACAGCTAAATTTTTCTACCTAAAGCAAATAACTGTTAAATTTAAAAGCATTCTTACAGTCAAAAATGCACGTACTATTTTAAAAATGTCAAAATAAATATGATTTAATTCACTAGCAATATATTCAAAATCTTGATTAAACGTGCACTTATGCGGTTTCTCAAATACTGCAAAATCAAAATGGCCAGTTTTGTTACTTTTTCTAGGACTATGTCATCAATTAAAGAAATTTTGGGGAGGAAAGGTTCTTATCAAAATTAAACATATACCGCTGGAATTATGAACACCAGCTGATTGGTGACCACGGAAATAGACTTCCAGGACAGTAGGGACTCGATCGATGCCCACTCAGGCTAAAAATAGACACTATCCGAGGCCGACTTTACCTAACTGTTCTCGTTATTAACCTGGCATATTTCTTGATAGATTAATTTTTTTTACACTTCTTGTCTGACTCTTTTCGGGAAATTCGATGGAACAGTTCAAATACAGCGCAATTGAAATAAACTATAATCATCCGCATCGGAAGTTAATGGAATCGGTTGCCGATATTGGGTTTAACGGACAAATTGGTGTATTCATATAAATACTATACTTGTTTTTACGTAACATTAACTCTTCGAGAAAATCTGTAATGCATAAAAATTACATTTTATTTATTCAGAACTGAAATAGAAGCAAAAATACAGTAGGTAGATACAAAACTAAAAAAGGAGACAAAAAAACACTAAAATATAATGGACTATAATCTTAAACGTTTCTTATATTTCTAAAAATAAGTAGATAAATATATAACAACAAAAAACACTAAAATAGAATAAAATCTAAAATCTTCAATATATAATAGAAATAGAAACTAAAAAATACATTAGAGAAATATAATATTTAAAAAAAAAACTATAAAAAAGAACGCTAAAATATAATAGAACCAAATACGAAATCTTACTAACATTCCTAAAATTCAGTACATAAATGAAAAACTAAAACTAAACCCTAAAATATAATAGAATAAAATCTGAAATCTTCAGAATATAATAGAAAAATATAGTAGATAAATATAAAGCTGAAAAACTTCAAAACGAAATGCAAAAATATAATAAAATAAAATATTAAATATTCCTGACATTCCTAATATTCCGTAGATAAATGTAAAACGGGAAAAAAACACTCAACTATAATAGAATAAAATCTAAAATGTTCCTGACATTCCTAAAATTCGGTAGATATATATTTTTAAAAAAAGATTAACCCTAAAGTATAATCGAATAAAACGTAAAATCTTCCTAACTGTACTAAAATTTAGTAAATAAATATCAAACTAAAAAATACTAAACCATGATAGAATAAAATCTGAAATCTTCCTAACATTTCTAAAATCCAACAGTTATACGAAAAAACAATAAAGTATACTAGAATAAAACCTAAAATTCCTCAAATTTAGTAGATAAATGTAAAACTAAATATTGTTAAACCATGATAGAATAAAATCTGAAATTTTATTAGCATTCGTAAAAATCAATACATAAACGAAAGATAAACAGAATAAAACTTGAATGGGGCGTCGGTGACGGCAACGGTTTAAGCGTCACTGTAAGGTAAAGGCCCCGTGTTCGAATCCGAGCATTTGGGGGATTCTGTAATCCATAGGAAAAACCCCCGAGCATCCGAAAAACTTGAAATCCTAAGAATGTAACAATGTGCCGACCACCCCCCCCTATTTGGAGTTTCAGATGTCTATGATGTCTATATCAAATGTAAAATGAGATGGTATTTCGTCCCTATTGTTTTCGGCAGCAGTCACAGATACAACTGCTCTACCTTTCACTAAAAATCTTTGTTTGCTCTGCTGATCTGTAAGAAACATAAATATGCGATCAAAAGGTAGCTGAGCAGGAGTTAAGGTTTCCGTACGCCTTTTCCCATGAACAAGTAGTTTTACATTTATCTTTACTACATTTAATTACACTTAAATTCAAATGTATAACCGTATTTGGCATATTTTACTTCAGCTTCTACTTCTTCTGTTCCTTGTGCTTTGGCACCGACTGAGGCGTTTACCTCTACCTTTACAACCAGTTGAGCCTTTGAAAAAGAATCTTGTTTAGTTTTTGTCCCGGTACTTGAGTTGGTACTTGCACCTCTTCCCAAGAATTCTGTGATCCCGTCTCTTAAACACTGTCACCTATTTACTTACATCATCATCTGTGATTGCCAAACCGTTTCTTATTTGTGCAGGTAATTTGAAGAGCAATTGAATTTTAAACATTTTTTCAGGGATTCTTCAGTAGCCAATCGTCTCATTTTCCTAGGTACACAATTAAGACTACCCCACTCTACTCATGGGTTAAAAAAGTTTTCCAGTATTGCGTGACAGTTATCGGACATCTGTTGATAGTCCTATTTTTAAAGTGGTATTTTCTATGTCCATGTTTATTTAATTCCTTGCTGCTAATTAAAATTTTCCCTTTATCCCCATTGGGTTATTTTTTGCAAGTTTTATGTTTGTTAGAACTAAAATGTCACACAATAAAACATGAGATCTTCCTAACCATGTATTCAATGAATGAGTACATTTCGGTACCAACATTAAATCAGTCATTACGAACATAATCAAAACACCTCTCAGCGGTTACTATTTTTATTTACCTTTTTATTTCATCCTCATTAATTACCATTATATTCATTGAATTGAACTTAGATTAAATGAACGAAAGAAATAATACACTCCATCCAAATATTTTTCGCAGATGGCATTGAGCGAAATTGATCATGAGAATTTTTTGTGAAAGTAATGTGTTGCAATGTTAGGCATTCAATTGTAATTCCCTTTTATTTTGTGAAAAATTCATTTATGGAAAAGTTATATATTAATAAAAAAATATATTCTCTTAGTATTGCATTAGTTCTGGCAAAAGCTTTATGACCTTTTTGGACGAAATAACCGGCATGTTATGAATTTTCCGTCTGCATAAACTAACATATAAGTGCTGAATTTCACTGCAGTATTATTTTTCTCGTTCAGGAACAAAACCCAAAATTTTATATATATTAAATTGCACTAAAAATATTATCTTATTAAATATTTGACGTTATTTATTTACTTTATTTTATGTTGTAACTTATGATCGGAATTCAGTTTAGTCGATAAGCATGATAAGACAATCGTTAAGCCGACTAACGAAGGAAACTGAGTCGGACCAAAGTGCCTTAATTGAATGTCTAGTTTATCAGTTCAAATTGACAATAAGTATCAAGCTCTAAGCCAACCTCAATGATGATGGATCGTAGTAAAAGTTTTAAAGGGGGTTAGTGTAGCAGCAATATAAACATCACTAAAAAAAAAGGCTTACAACTGTTCAAATATTGACGAGGTGGAACGGTCAAGATTGTGACGAGTGCCGAGGGTGGTGTAATATAAATCACTTTGTGTAGCCCAAAGGTTCGTAAAACAGTACCCTTCTTGTCCCTCAGAGGCGAATTCCGAACACTTTTGTGTAACTAGGGCTCAGCAGAATACGAAAAGCCTGAAAAGGTCGGGACTACGATTCTACAGATAGAACCGAAGGAGGAGAAAGCTTAATGAGAAACACAGAAGAGAAGCTAAGACCAATTCTCGCCAAATTAACCAAAATGAAATAGAATTCGGTCTTTGTTAATATAACATTGTTCTTCAAAAATTACTACACATTAAACATTTGTACATACATTTTACATAAAAACATTTTGTTAACAATGTGTGATGGTTAGTGACCGTTAATCGTTGATTAGTGAGAAATCGTGAGATGCGGTCTGGTGTAATGTAGGTTTCAGAAAAACTTTTTTTTATCGTGCCAATGTTTCGATCTTTATTATGATCATCTTCAGTGCCTGGTATTTACAAACATTATTTAAATTTAACAAATACATGTAGAATGTACCCAAATAGTGAATTTATACAATACAAAAAAAAAATATTTTTTATATTCTATATATTTAAATATTTCTACTCATTGGTAGTAATAGTAATATTTTTTTTTTTAATTTTGCATTTTAAACATTCCCTTTTTTACATCCTACGTGTATTAGTTATATTTAAACAATATTTGTAAATCCCAGGCTCTGAAGATGATCTCAATAAAGGTTGAAACATTGGCACGATAAATTCCCGTGCCCATTCTAACCCATTTTTCTGTCTTCTTTTTTTTAAAAAACATCGGAACCCCAAATATTCCTCTTCTGTGCAAACCCCCATTAAAAAATTTAATTAATTTAATAAAATAAAAATAATAACATAAATTTTAAAAATTTAAACATTTAAGAAATATATAACCTACAATAAACCAAAACAATTATGTAGTTGATAGCAAATGACGGTTAAATTTAACTGTCTTTAAGATGCATTCAAGAAAATATGATCAAAGGTTAAAAAAAACGGACACTCGATTTTCGTAGTTTATTTCAAAGTATTTTGAAAGTTATATTAATTACAACATAATTACTTTAATGTAAACCAAACTAATCAGGATTAGAAATTGATGAGATTTAATTGTGATGGTTTGAAAGAAAATCCACCAAAACACCATAAAATCATTTAGGGTTAGAATATTAAACCAGACAATGAATCGTTAGTAATCTATTGTATTACTAAATGATTTTCTGGTGTTTTGGTGAATTTTCTTTCAAACCAACATAATTAAATATTTTTCAATAAAACTCATAAATTTCTGATCAAGTTTATTTTGGTTTACATTAAAATAAGAATGCTGTAAATAATACAACAATGAAAATATTTATATTTCCTAATGTTTAATGCGTAACATTAATAAATCATTAATAACATACTATTTAAAATCAAACGTTTAAACTTTAGCATTGTAAAGAATTTTCATTAGTTATTTTAAATTTTTATTTTAATTTTTATGCAAAGAAGGTTGATAAAAAAAATTAATGTTACGAGTGGGACTCGAACTCTTGACTGCCAGATTTATTACCGGTGCTCTGCCACTTGAGCTATCATAACTATTGTGACATTAATTTTTCTTCTCAACCTTTTTTGCACAAAAATTCCATTTGTAAAGAATTTTATCATTGATTGAAATTTATCAGCACTGTTTTTCATTAAATGTATAAGTTTGCAAAGAATTAACAAAAACTATATAGGTAAGGTCTTCTATTGTGCCACTAATAAAAAATTAAACTAATAAAATAACTAAACACAATGTAAATTTCTGAATTATAGTGGAATAAAGCAATAAAAATTATTAATCATATATTTTGGTCTTTTTTATTAATTACATAATTTTTATTCAATTTCATTAAACAAATATAATTATATTTTTAGTTAAACAGATCAATGTTGTGTTTTAAAGCTGTGAACTCTTAAAACTTAGTTTTGTTTTTGAGAATTTTATAAAATAAGTTTCAATTTAACTGATTCATTTAATACGTCCTCTTTAAGGAAATAAATGTTTTCTTCTTTAACAATTATTAACTATACACTAGATGTGCATAAATTTACTATGTACACAATAATTATATAAAATCAAATAGACAATATCTCTTTTACTAAATTTTTCACAGAAAAAAAATCCATTTTAATGAATACGTAAGTAAGAATAACAATATTGCATAAAAATAAATTAAAACAGGATTTAAAATAAATAAATTGTTAAAAACAAAAGTAAATATTGTCATGTCCATGATGTTTACTAGGAGAACAATGCTTGCAAGTTTTGATACCCAAGCGCATACAATATCACCGATATATTATCTCCATAATTTTATTCAATTTAAAATTAAAATTGTTATTTCTAATTGTTAAGTTTCCCAGTGATTTATTACTGCTTATAAAGTTGTTTTTTTGTTTTTTTTCAAAATCTTACTCATTTTTAATTAAATTAATAATTTCTATGCAATTTCTTAATAACAAATTGGTACATTTACTTTCTATTTGATGCTTTTTCTTTTCTTCTATTTATTTATTTATTTTCATATTTTCCTTAATTATTGACGTATGTTAAATATTTCGCTTCCTGAATTTATTATGATTTGTAGTTAGTTATGTCATACAAAATTAATGTTTATGTCACTAATATACTTGTGAACTCATTTCCAGCCAAACTAGACGGAGTGAAAACTTACATGAGGATGCGCAGGGTCCCGAACCACTTGCAGGTGAAGGTGATCAAATGGTTTGACTACCTCTGGTTGACGCAAAAATGCTCAGACGAGGAGAAAGCGGTCAGCTGCCTACCTGGTCAGTACATATATGGAAAAGATAATTCATCAAAATGAAGTTAATTATTATTTTCCGCAGATAAACTCAAAGCTGAAATTGCGATCAATGTCCATCTTGACACACTGAAAAGGGTGGAGATTTTCCAAAATACGGAGGCAGGATTTTTGTGTGAACTTGTCCTAAGGTTGCGCCCTGTCCTTTTTTCTCCAGGAGACTATATCTGCCGAAAAGGTGACTTTTAAATATAATTGAAAATTTCTATTTAAAAACTATTTCATCCCCCTTCAATGATTTCTGCTGTCTTCGACCGCTTTCAGAAAGAAAAGTTTTATTGTGAAAACCTTTTCCTCTTTTTTCAGGCGAAGTTGGTAAAGAAATGTACATAGTGAATAGAGGAAGGCTGCAGGTTGTTGCTGACAACGGCAGAACTGTCTTAGCAACTCTCAAAGCAGGTTCTTATTTTGGTGAAATTAGTATACTCAACATGGGAACTGCAGGTAAAAACTTGGGTAAATATCAGCGCAGCAGGCATTTTATTTATATGTTCGTTACTCTCTTATTTGCGATCTCTTCCATTTCAAGCCATATTTCATTTTTGTTTTTATTTCCTTTTTTTTTAAGTTTTGCTACTCTCTGCAATTTAATTGTTTATCACGTCATTTTTGCGACCCCATTCAATGCTTTAAAAACCTTGCGGCATAGAAAATCATCCTTCCGCTTATTTGCTATTAGAATTTTTGCATTTTTTATGCTGTGAACTTTTTTTTCCATTACAATACACAACTTATTCCAAAATGTATTCTATCTGTGCCAAGCAATTTCATATTTTAAATAAATATGCATCTATTTAAGAAGAAAAAAATCATAAAAATTAATATACAATACTTTTTTAGAAAATTTGATTTTATAATAAAATGTGAGATAGCTTTTGTAAATTATATTGATATATAATATAATATATATGAGCAATGTTTATTTTATAATATTAAATTACTTTTAAAACTTGTATTTGGTTTTTATCTAATGTATGCATTTATTTAAAACAAAAACAAAAAATTACCAAGATTTGTATTAATCGATTAAGATAATTGTCATGCAATAAATTTAATTAACATTAACTGTTCCATATATTATTACAATCAAAGAATCAAATTTGATACCAAACCAGTAAAAAGTCAGTCTTTTGTACTCTTTAATGTTCTTTTTTGTGCATGCCAATACATATTTTCAAATGAAATAGCATGTTTTCAGCTAAACCGTGACTTCGTTTTCTTTTCTGTGAACCTCTTTTGCAATGGAAGACTAACGTTTCTTAAAAACAACCCTGTAGGAAATCGGAGAACAGCATCTGTACGGTCTGTGGGCTACAGCGATTTGTTCGTCCTTTCAAAAAAGGACATGTGGGACGTCCTTAAAGAGTATCCTGCAGCAAGGGTCAGACTGGAAGCCATCGCAGTCAAGAGGCTGGAGAAGTACAAAAAGGCTCCTCTTCAGAAAGGTAATTGTTTTAAATGGTATTTCAATTATTAAAAATGTCATAAAATTACTGTGCCTGCAGCCGCGATGGGAAGGAGTCAGTCCACACCCGGTCTAGTGGAAACTAAAGGAAGGGTACCTTTAGAGACTATGTGGATTTCCCCATTAGACCCAATTAGGGGTACATCAAGCCTCGGGCCTCCTTACTCAAACAACTCAATTTTCAGCCCAACATTAAGTCCTGTTTCAAGGTAAACAGCCAATGAAAATTAATAAAATAATTATTAAACGGGAAACTTGTGGAGTCTGAAATTAATTTAAATCTGGATTCAAACAGGAGTTTGGTGAGGACCACTGAATCAGCGCTTTCAGTAATGTCCAGTGGGCATTCATCTGACGAGCAAAGGATTGCGACTGTAAAACCTAATGGTAAGTCGTCACAACAAAGAGAAAAACAATATTTTCAATTAAACATTGGTTCATTTAACTTGACTTGAAAGATAAAAGATCAATTGAATATTTTACCCCCTCCCAAAAAATATGTATATTTTTAAAATACTACAGTTATAGTAATTACTACACAGAATGAAGCGCAAAACAACAATTTTGCTCTGCAAATTGACAGATAGACTTTTTTCAAGGATACTAAATGTACGCCTGATAATCTTTACTGACAGTAGGTTCTAGTAATAATTTAAAATACTTAAAACCTACTAAAAGAGTGTGTAACATTTAATAAAAGGCACACAAAAGTTTCTATTGTACAGAAAATGCTTATAGAAATGAGGATAACACATAATATTAACCCAAACCTCTAAGTGCCTGAAATGACAGTGTTAACAAACAGCAAAATATACAAGAATGAAAGCTCTTGAAAGTTTTTAAACATTATTGAAGGAAAAATGTTTAAAATTGATATTTTCAGAGCTTACTATTGTTCTAAAATAAATAATCTTTTTATAATTTTCAAAAGGAAATGTAATTCAAAAAAGTAGCGCCATACTGTCTGCACAAGGGTTTTAGTTGAAGCATTGATATGAAAATACTCCAACATATGCGATTTCCACAATGTATCATTTCTCAAAGCAATCAAGCTTAAAAGAATGGAAGAAAATCGACAAATCCATAAAATATCCAGATAAACTTAAATGAAACATTTGTTGGGTGGTCTATGAGTTGTTGAACATTATCAGCTGTTCGATCACGCCTGATTGTCCTGGCCTGCGAATTCTTACCGCTTAATCAGATATTTCTTTATTTTTTCAGTGAAGAAGAATATCCACCTATTTAAACCTTTTTACTTTTTAAAAATAACTTTGAAAGTACATACTGATATCATACTGTAGTAACAACAGTTATGGCATGGCAAAAATTGAGAACCGATTTTTATACTTTCATGTTTAAAACAGCAGAATCCAACCAGCTGAAACCAACTACTTGCTGACTTAAATGACAAACTAAATTCAATACTAATTAGGACCAAAATGCAAACATTTATGTTTTTACAAAAAATTAAATTGAATATGATCTGAAAAGAAATCAATCAAATAGAGGTACGCAGAGACTTTGACTAAAGTTTACATTAAAAACCAAAATTAACAATAAAAACGCACTAAATAGAATGATCAAAAATGTACAAACTGCTTAGGAAAATATTTACAATGTGTACATTTTGTATACAATTAAAAAAATAATAATATAATAGAACAAATCTAAGGTTAACATGAATCTCATGTTTGTTAAACCATTGTTTAATTTTTTTTCACTAAGTTTCGTTTGTTTTTTTCCAGAACAACTGCCACCCCCTCAGCCACCTCCTACACAGGAAAATGAGCAAGAGGCACTGTTCATTGCTGAAATCAAGCGACTTCGAGAGCGACTGGTCACCTTAGAAGCTGAAAACGCCACACTCAGCATGAAACTGAATCAACAGCAGTGGGAAGTGGAGCACAGGCTGGCTGAGATAGAAATGCAGATTTGTGGTGCCTCGAGTGCTGACAGTTCGGCCGAGGATAACGAAAGGAATAAAGAAAGCATCATTTAACACAATTGTCATCCAGGATATAACAGAACAATAAAAGTGACAGCATAATGTAAACCTAGTCCATATATAAATGCAAACGAACTTTCAACATGAATGAAAACTGTATTATATTGACACAATTGACTTTATATGGATGCAGTGTAATTTTTTTGACTGTTTCTAGGATGAAGCGAACACATTTCCATTGTCTTGTTACAATACTAGTAATGCTTTGTAATGTAATGTTAAAAATTCATAAGGAAACTCATCGAAATTCAAGTAAAATTCTAACCAGAAGTTGATTTCCAGAAAGTATCACTCATACAAATATCCAATGTTAAAATAAGCTTTAGAAACTAAAGTAGTAATAGATGTGAAAATATTAGACATTTCCGATAACATTTTGCTTCTCTCACAATTATTTTAATCATTGCATCATTTAATTTCATTCCTTTTTTTTTCTCTATGTCTAAATCTTAATGAGTCTCTCTCCCTTTTGTCTCCTACCCTTTTCCCATCCACACCTTTCCTCGTTATAATCACTCTATCTCTTTTTCTCGCTATCTCTATCTAACTATTGATCTATCTATCTATTCCTATCTTTTTGACTTTCCTCTTTTAAATAAATAAACGAATTATTATGACTGTACGAAAGAAAATATGTCGACGAGATAATTTTAAAAACAAAACAAACAAATGAATTTAAAAAAAAAAAAAAAAAAGAAAAAAAGAGTTGTCAGCTTATGATGATGTATATAAGTATATATATATTCGAAACAAAAGGGACCATCTGCACATTGAATTTTCCAGTAATGTTACATTTTAAATTTTTCTTTTGTTAGGCAATTATTATAGAAACAAATTCAGTTGACGCAAACAAAATTGGAGGTCCTACAATTTTAAAGCTTTGCGTTGTCCTCTGCCAACTATTAGTGCCAAACACTTTTCAGATGTTTGAATCATTAATTATCATTATTATTATTATTTATTATTATTAACTAAATAAATTTTTAAATATTATATAAATAGGTTTAGATAATTCTAAATAAACAATTCTAATTTGACAAGTATTACAATTGAATAAAGTTTATTAATGATGAATACCATATAAATAAATAGTTTGTGGATGAGTTCGATTGGCACAAACCTTTTGAATTTAAATGCTAATTTTGACTTTAACATAAGCGACCAAACCTTTTATAAAGTGGAATTTTTTTAGAATTTTCATTATCCACACTAGTTACAAAGTTAAGAAATAGAAATTGAGGATTTCAACTAAATAAATGTATATGAACAAAAACAATAATTAGGATATTGTAGAATATTTTAATAAAATTGGATATCGCGGTTTAGTAAGGCTTGGATAATGTTTATCAATGTCTGTCGGACACATTAGCGATTTTAATGATAATTTCATTAATATGAAAAATGGCCTATTAGTGTTTTAAAATAAAAATTTAAAAAAAAAAGTGTAATGCTTCACAATATGATAACAGCAATGGTTTGGAAATGTTGATGTCATATGTAAATATGTATATATCAAAAGTCAATTTGTTATGTAAAATCCGTAAAATGAGAGATACCAGGGAGAATCATCGTCGGTTGAACCTACTTTATTAGTATTGTATATAATTACTTTTTAAAACAAACTGTACTATTGTTTAGTTGATATAAATGTTTTATTATTTTTTATTATATTGTCTTAAAGAATGGTTATCGCTTGATAGAAAGTAATTGTTAATTTTTTAAATATGTTTAAAACTGTTAACTACTATGAGTAAATTAGTGGTACAATTTATGATACATATAACATTTGTTACTGCACGCAGTCCAGCATTTAAACGAGTAGAGAAAAAATATTAGACATGTTTAGATAACACAGCTTTTTATTCTAAAAATTATACAACTTTATAAAAATTTGTTTATCTTTTTCTTGTAACATTTGCATTTTTAAAAATATTTTTACTATATTTGGTTATGCTAATTTATATATTACTATTAATCCTGAATATCAAACTTTCAATTTTTTTTTTTAATTTACACAATAATTTAATGAAGTTAAAGTAAAAGTTTATTTATGTTTTTAATAATTACTTTATTACAGAAACTGTAGATGCATAATGTTTTTGTTTTTTTAGTATGATTTGTCATTTCATTTAATGAATGATTCTGCTCTTCCTTTTAAATAACAAAGGACTTAAGTCTGATAAACAGAAAATGTTGCAATTTAACATGGAAAAGTCAGAAAAAGTCTGAGACCTATTGTGCAAAACTAGCTTCTCTTGAAATGTCGACTATTTCAAACAGCACACCAACTTTACAATAAATTTGTAGCTGCAGCCTTGTTGGGACCAACATTGTTTGAACTAGATTTCAAATATGCTTTTTGTTTGCCTGTTTTTTTTTTTGTTTTTTTTTTTCAAAAAAATCGAATCGATTATGGAAAATGAAAACTATAAATATGAACGTGTGTTATGAACTACGACATTTGCCAAAATTTGAATGTTTTATATTTTCAATCAGCTTTTATGTGATTTTATCATAAAGAAAATTAAACATAAATATTACATTAGCAGTTTGTTTGTTAAAATAAACTAACATCATTCATTTCACACAGGTTTTTGCTGGCTAAAGTTTTTATTTTAATATTTTGCAATTCCTTCCAGCAAGAGTGTTTTAAAGTTTATAAAATGTGTATAGATTACCACAAATTTATTCAAAGGCAAGGGTGATATCATTATACTATTGACTGTTGTATTTGGATTAAGAAAGTTTTTTAAGTAAGGTTAAGTGTTAATTCTAAAGTGACAATGCTTTCATTTTTTTTTCATTCTTTATTATTTTTTGCACGATTATAATGTAGAACCCAAGTCATTAGATTACACAGATCTCTAAATTACGCTCCTGATGAAACCAATGAACACGATAGAATTTTTCAGGGTGTCCAGCACATTGAAATTGTGCACATTTTAAAGAGAAATAAGAAAATGTAAAAAGTCCTAGGATTGATATTCGAATATAAATGCTTTAAAAATACAATAACATGTAAATAGAGAAATAATTTACTTTATAATAAAATTAGTAAGAAATCTATTAAAAGGTATCGATGTATTTCTCACAAATATTTATTTTTATAACCATATAGTTTAAAATAATAAGAAAAAAAGATTTTAGTAAATAGTCTAATTAGATTTCTTCAAATCCTAGGGCTATTTATATTTTCAAAAAAAAAAAAAGATGAAATAATCTAAATTTTATTAAAGAAAAAACCTCAGTTAGTACATTAAACGATGAGTTTTATCATAAAATGTTGAATTTTTGTTTTTGTGCAATCGCAAAACACATTGAGAAATCATAATATATGTTAATGGTTAATCATATATTTGTTGGTGCCAAGAAAATATAAATGTTTGTTTTTTCTAATCAGTTAAATATGATTTCACAACCTTTAATTATCTCATAATTTTTTTTAACAACAATGATTAAATTTTTTTTATAAAACTACCTCTAAAACTAAATTAACTAAAATTATTGGAATAATTGTGATGAGAAAACTAAACAGAAAAACACTTATTTCTCTTATGTCAACATATTTATGTACAACACCATAGCCATTGAGATGTAAGACTCATACAATGTCTGTTTGATATAGAACAAACGATTTACTATTATTTAAAAATAATAATAATTTAATATTGATAAATTATTTTACTACGTCCTCATCCTAAATGTAAGATACTACACAAAAAAAGTCATTCGAGAGAGTGTTTAAAATTAATAATTTAAACTATGTCAAGCAAACATATATTTTAAATTATAACGAGGCTAAATATAAAATATCCTTTCAAGAAAAATCTAAAAGAAGTGTAAACACAAACAAAAGACTTATAACTGTATAGATCTAACTAAAGAAAAATAGTAAAACAATTTCCTTTAAAAAATGTACTCAATCAAATCCTACAATCCAATAGTTTTCAAAAGATATCTCGTTAAATAATAAAAACCGGTGAAAAATTTATAGTTCAGTAGGTAATTTTTTTAAAGAATAATTTATTTTTTTAAATAAAAATGGCTTTACGGAAGTTTTTAAATTCTTATTAATTCTCAAAACGTTGCATTAAATTTTATAAAATGCATGTTTTTGATTAATTTATGCTTTATGATCGTGAGGCTGGAAATAAGTCATTTCACCATTGGCAATAATAGAAAAATAAAAATAATTTATAATAATTTTATTTTTAGAAGAATTTTAGCAATTTTTTTTTTTTTGCCATATTGAAATTGAAACGAGCAAAACGGGTTTTCTTGTGTGGTGATCAACGCGCATAAAATGCCGGCAACATTCCAAGAACTAGACGCGTAAAATTTTCTTTTACGGACAAAAAGATTGTATTAAATGGCTAATCGCAAATAATGTAACGTCAGCTGGTGAATTCGCATTTTCCGCTTTCTCAAAACTCATCAGAAAAATTTTACGACACTCGGGATGCGAATTGGGATTGAGACCAGATTTTCCAACGGGTGAGAAGGGACGGACAAAATTTTCACGGGAGGATCCATACCTAGATTTGGATATCCTACGCTTGAGTTTCAGAGATCGGCGCAAATCATACAATGAGAGTACCCCTGGACGGATAAATTTAACTTAAATGATCACAGCGGATCCAAACTTTCTCAGCCTACAGAAATCCGGTAGATCTTACAAAAACGGAGACGAGGGCGACCAGACAGGTATGTGCCGACGACTTTCAACGCTCAACTCTTTCTAAACGCAATCCCACCTTCGCTCAAATTCTCTCTCTCCTCAAATGTAAACTTTGATTCTAAATTTTCAGATCCGCAAATACGAAACGATTGTAACAATGTTAATAAAAGCTGGCCACAAATCAAACAAGGTACAATTGAAATTTACACCATAAGTCTTACATATTTTAAGAACATAAGAAAAAACACGAACCGTCAACTGAATTAATTATAACTGCTCTAAGATAGTTATTTTATACCAACTAACACACCTTTTTTAAGTCTACGTGGGAGATGAAAGGTGTGTGCTAACTGTAAAAAGAGATGTGTTGTGATTCGCTGGTTATTCAGTATCGTGAGATGCGGCCTGGTATGATGTAAGTTTCAGAAAAAACATTTTCTTTATCGTGCCAACGTTTCGATCTTTATTGAGATCATCTTCAGGGCGTGGGATTTACAAACATTGTTTAAATTTAACAAATACATGTAGGGTGTGGAAAAAAGTGAAATTATACAATTCAAAAAAAATTACTATTCAATCAATGAGTAGAAATATTTAAATGCAAAGAATATAAAAAATATTTGTTTAAATTCACTATTTTCCACATCCTACATGTATTTGTTAAATTTAAACAATGTTTGTAAATCCCAGGCGCTGAAGATGATCTCAATAAAGGTCGGAACATCTGAACGATAAAGAAACTGTTTTTCTGAAACTTACGTCACACCAGACCGCATCTCATGATTGGAGTAATCATTTAAAAAGAGAATTTTTATGAACCTATCTCAGACATCGTGTGACTAAAAACCACAAAGATGAAATTTTCGTCTCAAAGACAATGCAACTAGCTTACGGTTTAAAATGAAATTTTATCTCGTACATGGTTATACTTTTTTAGTTTTTGCAAGAGTGTAAGAAATAACCTTTTTGTTTTCTTGTTCTACTTTATTCCATTATGGATTGTTTGTTTAATTTGTACAAAGCCAATGTTACGTAGGTCGAATATTACATTTCTTTCGGCCTGGCAAAAATAAAACAATCCATAACGGAAGTATTATTTTCATAAGTCTTTTTTGAAGTAAAAACATAAAATTGTGCAAAAAAATTATATATTTTAGCTCTCACTTGTTTTCTATCTTGTCTTAGGAATATATTACACTGAATACTGTTTTTCTTTATATCTTTTATAATTGGTAAATTTTGTAATTAAAAAATTTAAACTTTCAACATGGTCCGCGATGGTCAGAGCGTCGGACACGTGTTTGCCACGCTAGAGCGGTTCAGGGTTCGCATTCCTCCATTGACTATTGGATTTTAATTACTAGTAACTTTGACTTTAGTCCCTCCAGTTTATTTGTGAGTTTTCCTCCTGTGATATGCAGGATGATGAACTTGCTGTTTGATCCTACCACCTTGAATCTGGGTTATTTTTGTGTAGCCAATTAACTAAAGGCTTCCTAGGAGTGAACAAAAAAATATATATAAGACAACAAACAACACATTTAACACACTAAATAAATTCATAAAAGCACAATTTAACCGTTCGTATACAAATTTTACTTCATTCGAAACACTGTACTAAAAAATGATGAAGGACCGACGATCACAGCAAAAGACCGACCGAAACGATAAAAAAACCTAAACCACCAAAGGCACCGACAAAATAAAGACAAGGGATTTAACAGGATCACACATACTGAAAATTGTGAAATGTCGTCCGACAGACGAAAGCAGCAAGAATAAGCAAACCGATAATAGTATGTACCGAACTTTACGAATTAGTTCACTTTATTGTGACATTTCTCCTAGTGGTGAGGAACCTGTAATTTCGTCGTTAGTAGACAGAAGGCAAAAGTAGACTATATCCATCGTAATGATTATTGTGCTCATTCTCCTGTGGGTTACAGATCATACAGTTTAGTGATTGGGAGTTTTGTAGCCCTGAGAGGCACCGGTGTTGTATAGAGAGAAGCCGTGACCGTGTGCGTGGCGCCGTTGGTGGTAGTCTGTGACCATGAGTCATCAACGGTGTTCCTTTTGTGATGGCTCATGGGAATGACGAGGAGTCTTCTTGTGTTGCCTACTAACGAAGGAGGAGAATTCGCTGCATGGACGAGTCTAATTCTAGTGAGGCATGCCTCTGCTTATATAGGGAAGTGCTCTACTCCGATTGGCTGCAGAATGGAGGGCGAGAACATTCTACAGATCGTGGTGATAGTGGCATCTAGCGGTAGCTTCAAGAGGCCACTACATACTGCTTTAGGTTTTGCCCATATATCCTTGGTAGGGTCTTCTCAGTTACATTTACTGCATTTAGCTTTTCGTTGTTAGGCATTTACAGTAGCATATAAAGTGTACTACCGTTTCCTCTTCCTCTGTTCTTCCCAGTATTTTTATGTGCCTATTGAGTCGGCGATGTCCAGTAAGCAGACCTGCAATGATCCTAAGGCTTTTTCGACCTTGATTTAGCTTAACGTTTTACAGAATGGTTCCTACTGGTGCTGCTGAGGACTATCGAGGCTATCAGCCTCTTTGTTACTCTTCTGTCCTGTGTGCCCTTTGGCCTAGACAAGTGCCATATGCGGATAATTGTGTTTAAAATCAAATTAGCAATGATTATGCCAAAAGGGCCAAAGCCTAGTCTTCATAAATATTGAGTGTGTCTGAACTGGTTTTTGTGTTAATTGGTTTAACGTTTTGTTATAGTTTCTATAATATTTATAAATTCAATGCATTTAAGCAAAACTGAAAATACAATTTAAAATTATTTGGCTTTAGTTATTTATTGCGTCCGTCATCTAGAATTGTTGGGGACCAATACAGTCCTTACCAATCCAAGGTCCTCAGAATCATAGTCAATGCGCCTTACTACTTCTCAGATAACAATCATCTGAAAATACATTTCGTGCAAAAAATCCCAAAACATTTTCCGCTTTCTACAATAAATTCTGCTGCCCAATGTAGTTTTCCATCCTTATCCTACAAAACCGGACGTCTGAAGAGGAGATGGCCTCGCGACCTACCAAACGAGGAGTACTAGTCGCATACCCTCCTGCAATGGTTGTTAACTCCCTTCACGGCAAATAATCCATGCCATTTTTAAATTCTTGAAATTACATAATGTAAATAAGGTTGCAGATTATAATAAATATATTAAATCTTAAAAAAAAAGTTATTTATTAAGGATAACTTTCTTCTTCTTTGACCTGACCCATGGAATAGTAGATCGGTTCGTGAATTTTGGTTCTAATGTGATTTTCTCCGGTTAAGTTCTAGAGAAAATAATATCCGACGCGTCTTTGAAACATGAAGAATCAGTACGCCAAAACGGGGGTGCGACAAAGTCAACCGACCAGAAGAAATGCGTTTCGCCCACGGCACAGGGATCGCCTCCGAAAGTCCACGAGGACTTGTTTTTCGAAAATGAAGTCTTCCGGGAATTGACCCTCGGCTACGTCCGCGTTCGGGAGCTCCAGCGGGACATCGAACGTGCCAAGAAAATCCTAACAAAAATGGTCTTAGGTAATACAATAATAACTTGACCCTTTAAGCTATGTTAAAAGAAATTGTAAGGACTTGTAATTTTCAGCCAAGACCAGCGACGAGAAGAAGGTGGTCATCGAAGACCTCAAGGAAAAAGTGAAGCTCCTCTTTCACGATCGGGCTCAGATGGCGTTGTCGCACGCTAGGTGGAGGATGATGAAGCACGAGCAGAAGATTCGGGGCTGTGGGAAGCTAGTACGTTTAAAAAGTAGAGCTGATGTCATTGAACGCAAACATTTCCAGCTGAAGAAACAGCTCCTCGGCCTGCAGGCGCTAGAGGTGCCCAAGAAAAACAGCAGTTTCTTTGCGAGGCTGTTTACTTCTTGTTGTCGTAATAAATAAAATCGCTAAAAGTACCTATTTAGAAAAAATAGAAATATTTTAAAATAAATTATAATAGTGTAATTATAGCATTATTTAAAAAACTCAAAATTACTTATTTGGTGGCATCTTAAAAATCCTTGTTAGCGTCTTCTCAGTTACATTTACTGCATTTAGCTTTTCCTGCCAGTAGAAACTGTTTCGTTGTCAGGCGTTCACAGTAGCATATAATATATCATATAACTGTCCTTTCATCTTCATCTGTTTTTTTACCACTTTCAGCATTTTTAAGTTTCTATTGAATTGGCGATGTCCAGTAAGCATACCTGTAATAATCCTTTAGTGGCTGGTAGTTTTGGGGCCCTGAAAAGAGCCGGTGTTGTGTAGAGATGCCGTAACGAAGGCGAGTGGTTGTTAGTTGTGGTGTGTGATAAAGTAAACCGTTGGCTGTGGTCCGGTGGGCCAGAAAATGGCCGTGGCTTCGCACGGGAACATGCGATTTGGGCATTGCAAGATTGGGGCTTAATTTCATATGGAGATGCTCAGGGGACAGGTAAGCTTCATGGTGTAGGTTGGTGGCATTCCACAATGGGCCATTGATGTTCTGGGGTGACATGTCCTTGGCCCGCACTGAATTGGCTGCTGTGCGCGGAAGATCTTTAATTTTACAATGGTTCAAGGCAATTGAAGAACAACATGTACTGCCATTGGTCCCCTCCTGCATATCGGTAGAGATTCTTGCTAACGCAGAATAATTCCAGGTCCCATAGGCCATGTTTTATGGATGACTATCTGAATGAGGTTGGAATTGAACGTTTTCTGTGGCCAGCTCGAAGTCCAAATTGGAACCCAATCGAATACATTTCGGACCAACTTAAGGGACGAGTACGACGGCGAAACCCAGGTCTTAACACACTTGAAGAACTGAAAATTGATGTTCTTGATGAATGGCCCAAAATGCCTCAAGATTTTACCAGAAATCTTTTCAACAAACTGTAGGATTACTAAACTTGTAAACTTTCGTGAAATAAGCGTTTTAGTAGCAAGAACTTAGATTTTTTTTTAATGATGAAAAACTTACTGTGGTGATTGTAAACTACTATTTCCAAACCTAGAGACCAGCAAATTTCAGAAAACGTACTCCGGGTTTTTGAAAAAACGTCTAATAAATTCATTCACAATTTTCCTAAGTTTTTTCTCCATCTTATCAATCCGTCATCAACGGTTGTTTCCTTCCCTCCATCAATTTCTTCATCTTTGAAAAAAGCAATTACACCACTAAAATGATGTTAAATGGAGTACGTTTTCTGAAATTTGCTGGACTCTAGGTTTGGAAATAGTAGTTTACAATCACCACAGTAAGTTTTTCATCATTAAAAAAAAATCTAAGTTCTTGCTATTAAAACGCTTATTTCATGATAGTTTACAAGTTTAGTAATCCTACAGTTTGTTGAAAAGATTTCTGGTAAAATCTTGAGGCATTTTGGCCCATTCATCAAGAACATCAATTTTCAGTTCTTCAAGTGTGTTAAGACCTGGGTTTCGCCGTCGTACTCGTCCCTTAAGTTGGTCCGAAATGTATTCGATTGGGTTCACCATAATAAGTTTTTCAACTTAAACATTTTTTTTTAAAGTTCTTGTTAGTAAAAAGCTTATTTCACGAAGGTTTACAAGTTTAGTACTGATTACATCGTATTGGAAATTTAACGCAGGTATCAATGGTATCAATAGATTTGTCCAAAATCTTTTAGTTTTGGGCTTATCGTTGTTTATTTGAAACAAGGTCGTGAAAACTTAAAAAATCAGAAAAAGTGAAATAACTCCTAAACTGTTGATATTCGGACCATAGTTCATTAGGACCTTTCTGTTCATTTTTGAATATAGAATGTACAGCAAAGTTTGTAACACTAGTAGCTGAACACTCGGTATAATTATTCAGAAATCGTGAGATGCGGTCTGGTGTGATGTAGGTTTCAGAAAAACATTTTCTATACCGTGCCAACGTTTCGATCTTTACTGAGGTCATCTTCAGGGCTCAAAGTGATTGTCTCGAAGAACATGGGATTGAATGAACAATTTTCAACTACATATGGACACGAAGCTAAAAGTATTCTGAAGGACATCGCCAACGATGAGAATAAATACTTCTGAAGTGTACTGTTCCGAATAATTTTAAGCGAAGAGTTTTTCATTTAAAATTGAATATACATGAATTACTGATAATTTAACTTCTCGATGGTCTCTCTGGAATTGATCTGATATTTATACCAAACGCTATAAAAATTAATTAATTTTTTTATTTAACTTAAGTAAATTTATTTTTTATTGCATTACCCCCACCTTGATTTTACAAGCATGTGATTCTTAGAGTTTCACAGTTTATATGATAAAAAAGCTATTTAGTTTATTGAAAACCTAAAATGATTAACATATAATTTTTTTATAATAAATTTTATTATTATTGTAGTAAAGAAACTCAGCATTGACGAGGGAACAAAGTACTATCTTTTCTCTCAAATTGAACTTATCCCTAATTTTTTTAATACAAAAATGATAATTTTTAAAACTGATATAGATTATAGCTAAACATAAAAACTCTTTTTTTTTTAAATGATTATTTGAATCATGATGAGGTCTAGTGTGACCGTAGGTTTCAGAAAAACATTTTCTTTTTCGTGCTACGTTTCGACCTTTATTGAGATCATCTTCAGACCCTGGGATTTACAAACATAGTTTACATTTAACAAATACAATTTGGATGTGGAAAAACTCTGTATAATTGGAATCCATGGAGTGAATTCGAAATTATGGGGCTTTAAAATTTATCATTGATGATCACTTTAATAAAATTATATTTTATAGATCGATGGGCATTAATTTTTCACCCTTTGTCCTTTTGCGTAACTTGTGACGCGCTGGGGGCAAGTCGATATTCTAGACGAAGGCCGACTGCAGAGTGAGCATGAGTACTGACTACTGAGTACGACCCAACCCAAGGGCAACGGGCATCGGCCTTGAGTAAAGAGTAAGCGAAATATTGTTTTCTCTGTATTCTGATTTCTGAGTGATATTGGTGACTTGTCAAGCCGAGTTGATCGATACTCGTTCTTGCTGTAAAATGTGGTTCTGTGTTAAAAATTAGCCTCCGACCTTTGAACCACTGGGTCTCAGGCTCTGCGAACCTTTTCGTAGTTAAACAATGTTTAATCCGTGCTGATTAAGTCGGACAAAAGCAGAATGGGTGCTTTGGCCAGCAGGCAGAATGCCGGCGTCGAAGAGGTCGATGTCGTTTCCAACCATGCTTACAAGTACCCACCGAAATCAGGTCAGTTCTGGTCCAAACATGACATATCCCAATTTATCGTTCATTCGTCTTGATCCATCTTATTTTACAGGCAACTATTTCGGTAGCCACTTCATCATGGGAGGAGAACGGTTTGACACTCCACAACCGGAGGCCTATCTCTTTGGGGAGAATGCGGACCTTAACTTCCTCGGAAGCAGACCGACCCCTGTCAGTAACAAGAACCGTGACATTTCCAACAACCAATTATACAATCATCAATTACATTTCGTTTTCCATTATTATTTAAATTATATATTTTTATGTTTTTCCCAAGAATTGAGGTTTAAAAAATGGGGTCATACAAGTCCAATAGACATTACAATATTTTTGATGTGAAAAGGTTTTTTTTTTGTTAGATAAGCCAAGTGATAACCTACAGTTATTTTGAATCATGGTTTCTTTCTTTAATAGATTGAATAATGTTTCTGCCTGACTAAAGCACAGCCTTGGCCATTGTCTGGAATGATCTCACCATGTTAGCCCCAAGTCGTCTACTCAACTTACTTTACCATTCCAAGTTCTTAGAACTCTACCTCCTTGTTGTGCTCTTATGGTTGTCCTGTTGGTTCACAGGTCTGGAGGGTAAAATAAGGCAGCCCAGGTCCCAACCTCCGGACATAAATACCGCAATTGAGCCCAAGATGGTAAAAAATACAATAAAAAACTGATGAAAAGAAAGTGGCAACATCAGTTGGCTGGATCAGCAGAGAAGCTTTCACATATCAAAAGCACAGTCGATAGGTGGTCCTTGGAGGACCTGACGTAATGGGTCATCCTCATCCGTTCCAAGGATAGCCATAAAATTAACACATAGTTTCATTACATTTTATTAGGTTTTGTGGTCCACTTGACCAAATAATCCTTTCCAATTAATTAAGGTTTTGGTTGAGATAAAAAATGGCTAAAAGGTTGGGT
The DNA here is from genome assembly GCA_039619505.1 of Cimex hemipterus. Classification (NCBI taxonomy): domain Eukaryota; kingdom Metazoa; phylum Arthropoda; class Insecta; order Hemiptera; family Cimicidae; genus Cimex; species Cimex hemipterus. The sequence continues at coordinate 5,236,131 of CM077108.1, forward strand.
TGAGATGGGAAATTAGTGTCCGAGTGGATCGAGGTTAAAGTCTTAAGTGGTAGAGCAGCAGCATATTTAGACGAAAGTCGTGAGTTTGAACCCCGCTTGAGACACTGACTTTTTTATTTCAACCAAAACCTTAGTTAATTGAAAAGTTTACACATAAATTACTTTTGGGCAAAAATATGCATCTAGTGAGAAAAGTTAACCCTAATTGAAGGGTGCAATTCCTTGATTCCGTATAGAAAGCTGCTACCTAATATGAATATTGTGATTGAGCATGGCAGGAAATATCTGGGTCCTTTGTTACAACTTCTGAAAGAAAGAGGGCAGTTTTATTGTGTACTGATGGACATGAATGTACTGCACCCTTTAAGAGTGGTTGTATGCCCTGTTCTATGCTTAGAGTATACAGACGCGTCCTACAGTAGTTCAACAAAGAACTTGGTTAGTAGGCCTGGTTGATTTGGTTGAATCTTCAACAGTTACATTGTTCATACCAAAACACTTCTTGCTGGCAAATATAGCACCAGTTTGTGTGTTACAGGTACAGTAGTAGGTGTGTTGGTGTTTCCTTGGCTTCTTTTCAGAATTTGCATGTTCCATTTTGGGTTATGCCAGTCTTCTTCACATGTCTATTTAATTAGCAGTGTCCTGTGAAGATTCCTGTAGGATTCACAGTTTTTCCTGTTCCCTTTTTAATAGATTGTTACTTCTTTCCTTCCAAAGTTTGTTAGGAGGTTCTTGTATTGTATGTGTCCAATAAAGGGCTCAGGACCTATGAGCAGTATAGCATCCCCTTTCTTGCAGGACACCTTCCTGCTCCATACTTTCTGAAAAGGAGGGGCTTGCTCTTATTGAATGGATAGGGGTGGAATTGCTTCCTTTTTGTCCTACCGACCTTTCCTTTTCAAACCACATAGGGATCCTCCTGAACAATAATTAACATGATGGTCTCTTTATATTATCTTATCTGCTGAGACTTTGCCTATGCCCAGGACCATTACAATCCCGGGCCCTTAAGTTTTACACTATCAGCTGTAATGAGAATGTATTGAGTATATTGAGGCCTGTGAATTGATAAATAAAACACAGGTCTGGAGAGTAACACAAAGGTGATGAAGGCCAAGACATTTCAGCCTCCTAGCATACCACCTTGATCTGACCCTATGTCACTAAAATTGCTATTAAAAAAATAAATAAATAATAAAAAAAATAAAGTGGGCAGATCAGCAGACCCTCTACCCTTTAAATATTAAATACCCCTGGAAAAATAAGGATGAGAGAAGGGCTTGCTAAGAATAGGCCATTCAAGGTTGTCACACGTACACTTACTTTTGATCCAAAATCTGTATATTTGTCTGGCGATGTAAATCAATATGTATTGTCAAATAATTTTGAGCAAGAATCTTCCTAAATACATATATTGTTTAAAAATCATTTGTAATTTATGTACTTTTTAAAGCTTTCAATAGAAAAATTCAATGCTGATATTGCTGAGTTCATAATGATTTCTTCTCTAAAAAATTTTTTTAGCTCTTAATTTTGAAAATGAGAGAATAAGGATTAACTTATAATTATATCATCCAGTTATTTGTTGTTTTGTGTACCCATCAATGACAACTTGTATGGTTAAACAATTCATAACATTTTTCATTACCATGAACTCTTTATTTTTTAGTCATTTAATATTTTTTAGCTATATACATTACCTTATACCTAGTTGGTTTTTGTTTCTCAGTTTCCTTATCCACCACCGCAACCGAATGAGCCGACCAAAACTCTCAAAAGCCTTGTAAATATTCGAAAGGAGTCATTACGACTTGTGAAAGCTGTTCCTATCACGACAAAGTCTGACGGTGACTCTTCGGCCAAGCATATCCAGTACAACATTGAATTCGTTTTTGACTGTGATGCCCGTACTTCCATAACTATTTATTATTTTTGCACCGAAGACATCGTTGGAAACGGCCTTGTGTAAGTAGCAGACATTGCGCAATTTTCAATTTTTAAAATTTAAATATAAATGTTTAGATATACACCGAGAGATCAAAGCCTTACTTCTGAAACATTCCATTATCAAAAAGGAGCCAACCAGCTGTTCTCGCAGCCTTCTCATTTATTCGACCCGAGTAAATTTTCTGCCGAAGAACTGTACTTCAACCCAGAAAAAGAGATTATTCCGATAGCCATCCATTGTGTCGCACAAGACGGACCTGACGGTAAATGACGCCGTACTTCATTTCAATTTAAATTAAATATATTACTCAATAGAAAATTTGTACAGACACGAGACAATCACATACATGTATTTCTGTCGTGGAAAGACATTCTGATGGCACTTACGTCCTCAAAGCCTTGAAGCAGAAACTGTTTGTAGATGGACTGTGCTACCTCATACAAGAGATTTACGGCATTGAAAACAAAAACATAGAAAACCCCAAGGTAATTCATTAAAATGTACAAATTAATGATTTTTTCTCATAAAAACTTTTTTTAGGCAAACAGTGATGTAGAGACAGAAGATAATGGTGCAGAATGTGTTATTTGCATGTGTGATGTCCGTGATACTCTAATTTTGCCTTGTCGTCATCTTTGCCTCTGTAATTCGTGTGCTGATTCTCTTAGATACCAGGCCAACAATTGTCCAATTTGTAGAGCTCCTTTCAGGGCACTTCTGCAAATCAGGGCATTGCAAAAATCAAATTCACCTCTACCGAATTTACCACCTGAAGTGAATTTACAAAAAAAATATTATTATTTAAAGTTCTTGTATAATGTGTTGAATTTTTTTTTCATTTAGGGAAGTAGTGAAAATATACCATCTGGCTATGAAGGCGTTTCTCTGATTGAGGCTCTCAACGGGCCGACAACAATGAGGCCACCAGCTACACTGCACTTAGAATCGCTTGAAGATCCAGATTTAGAAATACCAACACATTTATTGAACAGGTAAGACTTGTTAAATTAATTATAATTTATTTCGTTTAAATGAATTTTTTTTTATTTTTTTATTTCAGATCAAGTTTAGAAAGGACACCAAAAACATCTAAAATGGTAGGAAGCCCAGATTATGAAAAAGAAGTGTCCTGTTCCACACCCGAGGTTGGTATTTATTGTATGTATGTACACAAAAAAATTAATTAATTCAGCACAAAATCATGTTATTGCTCAAAATGCTGTTCGTCAAGTTTGTTTTTGAATAATGTAATTAACACGTGCGTCGTGTTGGTAAAAAGTAATGTTAGGTGGGCGTTTTAAACTAATAATTTTTTTTTTTTTTAATAAAACAGTTTAATAAAAAACTATTTTTAAGCAAAATTTTCAGTTAGCAGTAGTTTTAATTATTTAGTTTAATAATTAATTATTTTGTCACAAAGACAAAGGGTAAGGTCTTAGGGTGCTAATAGAGTAGGGTTTTTTTTTTTTTTTTTTTTTTTTTTTTTTTTTTTTTTTTTTTTTTTTGTCGATTATGGCCGTTAAACGTATACAGAATAACATTTACATTTTTGTTCGAAAAACAATCTAATGAAATTCCTTTACATTACATTCAGGAGGAATGCAATGGAGGTAGATTGTAAAAATTATTTATGTAAAGGGTTTTGTTTTTTTGTTTGTTTTTTTTTTTTATTTTTTTTTTTTTTTTACTTTTACAACTTATTAGTTGATGGTACATTACAGGGAGCCTTAAATATATCACACTTGTTACCGTTGGTAATAATTTGCTGACGGTCAGCAGAAAAGTGGAGGGATTCTCGGGGAACAACAACTGTAGTCGGGCGCCACACTATTTAATTCAGGGAATTTAGTGAATCCCTAAAAAGAAAAGGGGAAAAGAGAAGAAAAAAAAGTAAAAGAGAAAAATAAATAAATTATAAATTGCCCCCAACTGCATTCGAACCGCGAACATTTTCTTCTTAAAACGAATACGGCACCTCTGCGCTACGAGCCACCTTGTTAGTACCTGACTGTTCACCTTATTCAGTATTTGAATTCAGTGGACCTGAGAAATTTAAAAAAATTTAAAAACTGACTGCTCTCAAATGATGGACTTCTCTGGAGGTCTCGAACTGCCGCCTGTCCTCTTTACTCCTTCCCGGAGGTAGGTCCTGTGTCTAGAGGAGAATGATAGTGTCCCACGCTGGACCAAACTGAGAAGGATTTCCCTTATTCTTCTGATTCCCCTCCCCCTGTTCTTTTCTCTCCTCTGTTCTCATGGCCTCCGCAGTCTCAATTCATGGCGTCCTCCACGTTAGAGGTACCTTTGAAAAAACAATTGGAATTTTTCCGACCCCTAAAGTCGAAAATTATATACTTTTTTAAAATTTCAAACTGGAAGTTCCAAAATCGGGGAGGTGAACAGTCAGGGCATAACACACTTTTGTACATATTTGTAAATAAATTATACTTAGTCTTAGTCTTAGAAACTAATAACTTCGGGGCTCCACTTGCTGCTACCTTTTTTTCTCTTTTATTTTCCTCAGCTCAACAGCTCATGAAAAAGCTAGTAGGCATAGATGCTAGATGCTGTGGGGTGGCCTGGGGATTTCCAATATGAGCCCCCATTAGTGTTATAAATATGTCATTCAAAAATCCCAACTTAAAAAAAATAAGCTCAAAAAATTCCACGCCTCCTGATTTTTGATAGGCTCGCAAGAAAAAATCACTTGTACAGTACTCCAGTGCTTCTTTTAATTTGCATTTTATTTTAATGTTCTTTTCTGTAAACCTCCAGCTATGTACAATTGTCTATGTGTAAGTATTGATCTGTGCTAGTTCTTAGTTTTTGAATTTATAATTGAACCTATTTTATCAAAGCTTTTTTATGATCGTAGCAGTTACTAGACAGACTGGGAATTGTAAATATTTCAAAACAAGGTATTTCGGTTTCTCCTAGGGTGTCTAAATATATTCGATGGACGTGCACAATATCTCCCTTTTTCTTCCAAGTTAATAGTTAGAATTGTCCTATTAATTTTCTTACTATAAAACGGGCCCCGTTAGTCAAATTTCTCAATGGTAATACTCAACTTGCTCTTTGGGGGGGCCACGGTAGCCGAGAGGTTAAGGCTAGTAGACTCGGCTGGTAGACCCCGCGATCGCGGGTTCGATCCCCACCGTCGCCTCTGGAATTTTTCTGACGCCTAAGGGGACCGGTGGCCGCAATTTAAAGAAATTGACACGGAACTCATCAATGGAAGGGGCGGGACCGGATCTCAGCGACCCTGAACCTGGTCCCAACACCCTTCAAAAATGAGTTTCCAACACTGGTACAACGGGGGCTCAAGTTCACTTTGTGTCGTGAGCCCTCCCCCAAAAATGGAGCCAGGGTACAATAAGCTGAATAGCTACAGGGCTCAGGAGAGAACTCTTCCAGTCCCTGGTATCCATCCATCCACATCCACATCCACAACTCGCTCTTAAGTGCAGTTCTGCAGGAGGCATTGAAGGTGTCACAGATGGTAAATATTCAATGAGATATTGTAAACTTACATTTTCATTGTCTGCTTCGTCACCAGCTACTGGTTCAGAACTATGAATATTTCTCCTAGTAGACGTTACACAATAAGATGATTTTTTGCATTTTATCATTTCTAGCTGCTAAAATAGTTCTTCCTCCAATATATAGTAAATACTATCTTAAAAGACCTGGGAAGAGTGTTAATTTATCTTAACAATTACAAATTGTTAACGATTCTCTTTTTGTTGAAGGTACGCATGTCAGTACTTTTGGCGAGAGAAAACGAGGGATCTAGTCCAAAGGAAAAAGGAAAATCGCCATCAATGTCTAGCCGTTGGAGGGAGAAACCGAAATCTAAAGACACCGTCAAGACCGTTAACGAAACTGCATCAACACACGATGAAGTAAAACGGAAGCAATCCTTTAAAAAAACTACACTATATTATTTACATTGTTTCTGTAGGCAAGCGTGGAAGAAGAAGTGGACAGCGAGGCTGAAAAAATGTCCCCCTTGTTGAGCAATAGGAAAGGAAGCAAAGATGACGACGATGACGAGGATTTAAGCGTAGGCGACGACAGCCCTGGCCACAGCGGTCCTCAGGGAAGAGGATCATCACCCACATCACAAGGTCTGCTCCATAAGTAGAATCAAAGCTTCTAGCACATCTATTAGATGTACATAATTCAATCGTGAAATAAAATAGAAACTTTTGTAAATAATTTTCCTCAACTGGTGCTAGTAAATTTAACACTTCAACAACACTTATCATAGGGGATTGTTTTTATTCTAACAGACTGATACCCTTCCATTTTTTGCCATTTGGCAACCTTTTTTAATCGGTTGAAATATTTCACTTTTATAACATTTTTTTTTAAGTTACCTTTAGACTAATACTTAAGATTGCGATACTTAATCATTGTTCATCCTTTTAATTTTATTATATTCATATAAGCATCATCACCATTATTATTATTATATTATTATTATTATTTATGGTTACCTTTGTATTGAATAAATAAAAATTATTTCTACTTGAGTGCAAAAAAGTTCAATAATTTCCTGATCCCTGCTAGTTCTTAGTTGTTTTTTTTTTAATTTTTTTTTAAAGAAGTTGTGCGAGTGACTGCTTTCCAAATTAAACATAAAATTAATTTAATGCTACTCAGGACAGAATAAAATAAAGCTAATAAAACTTCCTGAGTTATTTTAAATTAATTTATTTGTATATAGAAAATGGGATATTCATATGCTTGGTTGCACATGGACAATCACTTGTTACAGAACATCTAATACTGTGATCCTTGCTTTGATTTTACTTCTATTTCTTTATTTTTTTGCAATTTTTTTTTCCAATATTTGTATTTATTTAAAATGTACAAATAAACGCAACGGCACATTATCAAGAGGGACACGTGCTGGTGTGACGTGCGGTCTGAGTTGCTTACGATTTTAACAGCTTTCCACTTCACAAGAGGGTACGATGATTTCAAACGCTATTATTCAAGTGGAGATATTTTATCTATATAATCATGGTGGCACATTTGTATACGGCCAAATTTGTATATTTACATACGTACTTATTTTTGAACCTTGAACTCAATTTAAATATAGGTTCTATTTAATTAATAATAAGTGATATTTAATTTTTTTTCACTTTATCTTCTAGTTCAGTTCCACTGTTTAAATCAATATTGATTATAATAAGCTAAACGAGATACAAGGCAGGGGGAGTGCTACAATATGTAAATATATGTCTAATTATTTGTCTTTTTAATTAATTACATTTAATAAAATAACCTTTAAGAATTTAATTGGCTTCAAACATTAAGAAAATAATTCTAAAGAAATATCTTCTGAATTGGACTAAATCCTCAATAAGTACATAGCAATCATTTTGCCTCTATTAATAATTCTAGTCGTGTGCTTTGTCAACTATAATTCAAAAAAGAGGGAAGATTTTAGTTTGCGATTTCTATCTAGCTTTTTTTTCTAAAGATTGTGCGTTTAAAACGATTTTTTTTTTCTTTAACTTCTTTTCTTTCAATCCAGCACAAATTAATATTACATAATTTGTAATTAGGTCGTTATCGATCATTATTGCTACCCTTCCCGTTTTTGTCTGCCGGTCGGTCGTGTTTTGCCATTTTTTGCCATCCCCAGTGTTTGAAGGTTTTCTCCTCTCCATTTTACAAAATTACAAAAGAAATCTGAATTTGGTAACAACCAAATCGCAATATAA
>CM077108.1:5255673-5273232 GCA_039619505.1 Cimex hemipterus
TTACGGTATGGTGGGCTTCATTTGGTTTAATACACTACAGCTTCTTAAATCCTGGCGAAACCATCAATGCTGAATCATACTGTAACCAAATTAATACCATGCATCAGAAATTGGCAGTAATGAAGCCCTCTTTGGTCAATCGGAAAGGGCCCATTTTGTTGCATGACAACGCTCGACCACATGTGTCACGTGTAACGTCACAAAAATTATTGGAGCTTGGCTATGAAACTTTGCCTCACCCACCCTACTCTCCGGACCTCTCGCCTACTGACTACCATTTTTTTAGACACCTGGACCACTACTTACAACACATAATATTCAAAAATCAAACGGAACTGGAAAATGCATTTATTGACTTTATCAATTCTAAAAATTCTGAATTCTACTCAGACGGAATTAATAAGTTACCAACACGTTGGGAGAAATGTATTGAGAGTATGGGAAATTATTTTGATTAAAGAACATTGCTTTAAAGTAACTAGTTTCTTTTTTTTTTGTTTAATACCAAAATCCTGCATTATTTTCCGGACAACCCAATAAAAGGCTAAAATTTGGACAGTGCATTCCTATAACATAGATTGCAGCTAAGAAAGGATTTTTTTAAATTCCATCCCTAAAACGATCATATAGAGAAGTTTTTATCATTCCATACATACAAAAAACCATACCTTGACTGACCAAACCATTGGATCTAAAAGGCTGAAATTTGGACAATCCATTACTGTAACAACTTGTAAACCGTTAAACAAGATTTTTTTAATTGCAGCCCTAAGGGGAACCTATGGAGATTTTTTAACCATGTATAAGACTAAGTGAACCGAAGAAGGGAAAAATTTCTGAAACCAGACACACTGTAAAGCCAGCACCGCATTAAAACGGTACATTAAATAAATAAATACATAAAGCTAATTTCTACCAATTTTTTAAATTGTAAGCTCGATATTTTACACCTTAAGCAACTAATACACAGCAAACACGGAAGTGATATGTGACTTGATTTAAAGGTTATTTCCATCTGGTCAACAACGATCTAATAAGACTTTTTACATTTGCGTTTTAAAGTAAGACGTCTTAGAAATAAAAAATAAATTTTGGAAAAACAGTAAAGCGTATATTTGACTTATTTTAAATAAAAAGACTAAGGTCACTTACCACCGTGCTGGCCGTCTCCCCATCCTGAAAACAAAACAAGTTCTACTTAGAAATAGCCCAGTTATAATTTTTTCCTGCAAGGGAAAAAGTGTAGAGTGTATTTTTTAAAGATTTCTTATTATTATTTTCTTATTGAACAGGATGTTTTCGAATGAAAATTCTCTAGACTTACTTGACAAAGCGTGCAGTAACAAGACAACGAAAGAGGTCCGAGGTTACAGCTTTCCAGAGACACGCTCTGCCACCAGACGAATGAACTATACGATTAAGTATTCCTAGCAGGTCAAAGATTTTTTCCAAAGGAAAGAATATACACGGTTTATTTATCAAATATTTTACTATCTAATTTGTTTTATTTATTTTAGATAATCTTGTAATTTTTCTTTATGATTTCGAATGTAAAATTTCTCTTTTAAAATTTAGTCCGTTCTTAAACAGCAAATTAAAACGGCCTATATTATTTACTTAAAACAGTTTAATTTGAATTATTAAAAAATATTGAATTAAAGCTAGTTATAAATTTTGTTGATAATACATGTCAATGGTAGTAATGAAATATTGAATTTAAACTAGCATAACCTTCTACTTTTATAACAATGATACTGCTCTTTAAATAAAAGTAATGGGCTGTTTTTTAACTTAATTTATAATTTTATTCTTCTTTTGCAAACATTTCCGATTTAAAGTGTTATTACACATTATTTTTATAAAAATCTTTAATTATTTTGTTTACAGTGAGGCATAATACGTTAATTAAACTCGTATTTTCTTTCAATATTATGTTTTACTAAAAATATTATTAAAAAAATTAAAATACATTACAAACTTTTTTGTTTAAATCTGAGTCAGCTTCAACCAATGGTAGTGGGCCATTGTCATCCTCTTTTTCATCAGAAGTACTGAGCAAATTTACAAAAAAGTTGAGTTGGATATAAGGTAGCAGAGCCTGCAAATTATTTTTCTTCTACTGTGACGGATCGTGGTTTGTAATATAGCATTCTCACAAAACTCGACCAATAGATGGTCTTCTGGTTCGAGATGGTTTTAGATTGAGGGCTGAAAAATGGATAAAATCCTGAAGGGTCGCTTTATAAAAAATAGGGTAAGGATCTTGGCTCTTAAGTCAAATCCACAGCATTTTAAGCAAAGATACAGGCTTGTTAGTATTCTCCTGCTTTTTGTTACAACAGGTTACAACGGATTTGAACTAATTTTGTTTCACCATATGAAACTTTTTATTCCTCTGGCATGCTGACAGCTTTAAACCAATCTTAGACATATAAATAGCGTTATGTTTTGCAAATGGTTCAATAGAACCAAAAGCAAAAATGATTGTCCACTGTCCAAAAATTTAATAACTGGTTAATACTTTTTAATGGTAGCATATATAACAGAGAGCCTTAAACCTTTTTCATACTTTTGATCTTTGTTTCAAATGCAACGTACATAGATAAATTGCATTTTTATTTGTATGCATATATTATTTATTGCATGCAATATATTATTACAAATTAATTCAATCATTGAAAACACCACCAGTAGTAAAATCATTTTATTTTTTATTGCTTAAAACCTTAGTTCTCTTGTATGGTTCGTAGAATAAAACAATTTTATCTCATAAAAATAATTTTTTATTAATGAGAAGTACTATACAAAATAATATTACTGAAGTTCCTAAATAATTTTATATACAAAGTTATAAATATACAATTTACTTTTTTTAAAAATGTTTTGACATTTTTCTCCCTGTAAGCAAGACTTTTGAATGCAATAAATTGGAGTCTCCTGTAGTAAATCAACTTACAGCATAAACTTACATCTTTTGTACATACAATATTTACCGTTATTTACACAATTGGGTAATTGGAATGGTAAAGGTTTTCAGAAGCTTTTCTCATGCTACCTCAAATTAAAGACCGGTCCAGGAATGAAGATATTGGCCCCAACTGGAACTTCCTTCTCCTGAAACAGCCAAAAGTGATTTATTAAATCTGTCATAATTGTTGGTCGTGATTGTTTGACAACCACCTTTAGCAATGGCTTCAAGTTTGTGATGTTCCTCTGGACTCAGCTTTAATATTGTATCAAGAACTGGGATCAGCCTCCACTTTTCATCGCCTCCTTGGAGTGTGAGAAACTAAAATATAATTATTACTTAATTTTTATAAAAAATTATATTATTTTAACTGTATAAATAAATAAGTAGCCAACAGTTTATCAAAACTTTCTAATATAATTAAAAATGATAAAATTGCCACCTTGAATACAACATTTTTTAAATATTCCGTATTAGCGATATGGGGTTGTCTTTCTAAGCTCCTCTCCAACCTTCTAACTTCCTCCTTCAATATCAAATTTTGGTGAGAATTCCTTGCGGCATCTTTTTCGGCCTCGCTCAGCAAGGCCGATAGATGCCTGGTCCTAACCTCGTACGTCCCGAGTTCATTTCTAAGTTTGACCAACTGTTCTTGAAGTACTGGCACTGAAATTAAATTCAAGTTAAACAAACGGATACACTGGAATTTTGAATCAATTTTAACTCACCTCGGTTTTCATCGTCGATTGGGTTGTTCAAAAGAACATCCAAAGGCACAACATTGCTAAGCCTACGAACGACTGAAGTAGGAACGCTTTCAGAACCCTAGAGCATTGTTCATTATTATTTGAGTCATTTTATATCTATTTTAAACTACTGATACCTCAGCATCTTCCCTTTCTTGAAGTACTGCTTCTTCACAGGGCTGGATATTATAATCTTGTGCAGTTTTAGACTCTAAGAATTCTTTTTCATTTAATTCAAACTTTAAATGGCTCACTGTTTCCTTCAATTGAGCATTTTCTTTTAGGATCATTTCTTGTTTGGATTCATATTGCGACTGAATAAAAGAAACTTTATTCAAATTTTTTGGGAAAAAAATATTTTCTAAGTGTAATAAACTTAATCAGCACATCAACAAAGTTTGGTTATTTCTTATCACCCTGCTATTATTGATGTTTTGGTCTGACTGCATTCACCCTTTTTCATTTTTTAGTAGCAGGTTTGTGGAGGGACAGACCAAATCAGTGATAGCAGACTAACCCTGTTCACACATCAATAAGACATCTTCCAATTTAAATTTAATAATACTAGCCATTAAAATCATAAAAACACTGAGTATATTGATGTGTCAACTGGTAAAACGATGTTAAAATAAAATAATACCTTTAGATTGTGTAAGACGGTATCTGTCGACAGTTTAAAAGCTTTGTATTCTGTCATTAAAGTGTCATAGTCAGTTATCTTCTGGTGCAAAACTTTCGTTACATCATCGTACTTCTTCTCGCTTTTATTTTTTTCTGATTGGAGCGATGAAATTTTGTTGTTCTGGGAATCTACATCTAACCTGTAAATTATAATATTGTAAACTGCCTAGTATAAAATCCAAATAAACGAGCATACAAAGTGGTTTCAAGCTTTTCACGAATGGCGTCGAGTTCGGTTTTCAATTTATCGATTAGTTCTCTCGCTTCTTTCTCTCCTTGAGAAACAGAATCGCCTTTCTGTTTGGCGAGTGTGCTCTGAGCTCGTATTCTGTAGCTGTCAAACTCTTCCCTTAAATGCTCGATCTCTAATTTAGCAGTTCCTAATTCTTGCTTAGTAGAGGCCAGATTTGTTTCAAGGCTTTGCACCTGAACAAAATTTATTAAAAAAAAATAAAACAAACAACTTTTTTGTGAACTCACATGGGCCCTTAGTGAAACAATTTTATTCTGCATGTCTAACTCCTTCCTCGCATATTCTGCAGTGATGTTGGACATTTCTAGAGTTGTTTGTTCGCTGTTGTTTTTAGCGGTATTTAACTCTCGTTTTAGATCGGCAACCTGTGCCTGCAGACTTTCCATGTCAGAATTTATGTTATCGTTTTTCTCCTTTGAAGATGCCAATTGTTTCTAGTTTTTAGTTAATTAAAAAAATAAATAATTTGTTTGAAGCAAAGTACATAATATCTTGCCATATAGTACCTTCATATTTTCTACTATCTCCTCTCCTGATTTTATTTGATTTTCAAGCAATTGAATCTGTTCCTGTAAACTTTTCTTGGTGCTTACAAGTGAGGAATTTTCTTCGGCCAAATTTGACAATTTTACTTTTTCTGAATTTAATTGTGATGTCATGTCTGCACATAGCTTCTAAAAAATGTAAAACTTTTATTTAAAAAAAGTCATTCCTATTGCCAGTAAATGCTGCAATTACTTCATAATTTTTAATTTCCAACTCCAATACGTTGTTACTTTTCCCTTGTCGCACTGCTTGTTCGAGTGAGGCCGTGAGTTCCTGCACTTTGTTTTCCTGTTGTTGGACTTGCTTTTTTAACTCTTCGTATTTCATAACTTCAACTTTCTTTTCCATCTCGATCCTCTGTGCTTCATTTTTAGCTTCTTTTAGAGCAACGTTGAGGCTAAAATTTCATATCATTTGAATTTATACTTTTACTTTAAACTTTTTCAATATTTACCTATCAATTTGTTTTTTCATAATTGGTAGATGCTGATTTGAAGTTTCCAATGTGCTAACCTGAGTTTTAAGAGCCTCTTCATTCTTTAAAATTTCTGTTAAAGAATTTGTCAAATTGGTCTTCTCCTTTTTCAACACCTCAAGTTCATCAAGAGCTAAGTCAAAGGATTCTTGTACTTTCTGAAATTAAAATAATTATTATTTGCGGGTAACTACTTTTTTACATTAATATATTAGTACGGTGAAGTTAAGAAGTAAAAAATAAAATTTAAAAAACAATAAGAAGTACTTCCAAGTTAGAATTTTTAAAATATTAAGCCACCGCCCTCTCTCAAGTATTATTGAGGCAATCAGTAGTCAGGAAAGTAATTATACTGTTAAGAATATACTGTCAACACTTACTTGTACATTTTTTGCTGCTGTAGATAAATGTTGGATTTTTTCTAACAATTCTGATTTTTCAGAATTAAATTTCACCCTTTCAGATTCCAGCTGCTGGTTTGTTTCCAGCAGGCGTTTTTTTAATTTGAGAGCAACCATTTTTAGCTAGAACATAAGAGAAAAGATGTATAAATGTGTATAAAAGAAACCACGCTGGGTTGTCAATAAAATTTAGAGAGATTATATTATTGATTATATAATTTTTAATATACCACAATAGTCAGCGAAAGCTCAATGATCGTAGATATCATGTTTTTATTTTTAAGAGTTTCAATTAGTAGTTTAGTTAGTATTTAGCCTTTGAACAGTGAACGTATGTCTTTAGTCCATTACTATTTTATTTTCCTGATTATATAGGGGTTTTTACGTTTTTCCTTTTGTTCATACACAGGGTGAATCAGTTTTCAACACACCACAGGGAAAAAGATTTCCCGCCTGATGGTGACTTCCCAAAGTAGGGGATACATCATTTAAAAAAAGTCGTTTTCGTAGCAAGTGAACATCAAAAGATTCACCATATGGATTTCAAAAAGCAAGAATTGAGTTAATTGTGCTTTCCAGATGATAAAATTTTATTTGCTATTACTATACTAAAAATATTAAAGTACCTGAGCAAAATAAAGTGTTAAATATTTTGAATAAACTTCTCCTAGAAAGCATTCTGCTTAATGAGAAGAACGAAGGAAGGAAAGCTTGTCTATGAGAATATAACTTTCCACATGTTTCTATTGGTTTGTCAGAAAAATATTATTGCAGGTTTTCCCTTTTTCTTTCTATTTACCCCTCTGTATAATAAACTTTTTATGTTGGCTGGATAATTCTTTTATTCGAATGTCAATACTATTTAATCCTCTTTCAAACAAAAGTATTTACCTCAGTAGCTTTTCATTGCGTAGGAAAATTCAGTCTAAGATGTCAAAGCATGATTTTCACGTAATTTTGTTTTACAAGTTTAAATTCAGTGGCTAAACATGGCTCAAACAGCCAGAAACATTAATGAAGTCTGGGGCGATGGCAGTGTGAGTGAGAGCACTGTTCAGAGACAGTTTAAAAAGTTTTGAGAGGAAGAATTTAGCCTTGAAAATAAAAATGTTTGGAGCAGAATTTCTTCCCTATATGATGTTCTATGAGCTTTGCTGAGGAACTTTACAAAAACTTGCAGAAAATCTTCCCGTTAGCACATCAAATTTCGCTGACCAACTTAAAGCAATTAGGTGAAAAAGCTCGAAAGTTGGGTTCTTCATGCATTTAATGATAATAACAAACTTAATGATAACATACTTTTCTAGCTAGAATTGTCACTTGTGACAAAAAGTGTTAAAAAAAAAGTGATGGTGACTCTTTCGTCGGTTTCATTAGGGCTGATTTACTACAGCTGCTTGAATACTGTCGAAACAATCAAATTGGCATTATTGAAGCTATCTTGTTCAATTGAAAATGGCCGATTCTGTTACACAACAATGCTACAAACAGCTCCATGTCTCACCATGCCACAACACGAAAACTGTTGGATCTTGGTTATGATGTTCTTCACCCTCCATATTCCTCTCCACTATCGATTACCATTTTTTTAAGCCACCTGGATGTTTTCAACTTTAAAAAATTATTGATCAAATGTCGTTCAAAAATGCGTTTGTAGAATTTGTTGATAATAAAGACTCAAAATTATATTCAGAGGGTATAGAGAACTTGCCATCATGTTGGGAGAAGTATATTGATTAAAACCGGATACACTTATTTCTTTTGGAACAAATGGACCATTTTAAGTACAGTTACTCTTAATTCATTGCACAGTAGAGTTTACTGCAATGATACTCTTTCTAATCTGTATCAACAGGAAAATAGTGTGCCCCAGGGCTGTTTTCTGAACATTGCTCATTTCCATTTATACCTTACACTAACTGAATTACCAGAAATTCAGATGATGTAATATTTTTGGAGTGGTAAATATTTATATCATCTGCAATAAAGTATCCCGCAACTCTCTGGATAAGACTAGAAATTGCACATTAAATTTAAAAATTTCAAATTGAAGATTTAAATTAAGTTGATTCCTAACAAAAAATGATTGTACACCCCTGAAAATGAAAACAGAAGATATACCTCCATCCTCTCCCCAACAAATCTTATTAACTGTGATATTTTATTGGTAAATATTATTGATTTTTTTATTTATTTATTTTTATTTATTTTTTTAAGTGTCTATTACACAATGAAATACAATATAGTATAAAATTTGTGGTGATTAGTGACCATTGGTCGATGCTTATTCAGAAATTTTTGAACGATTTCTGAATAATCATAGTTGAAAATGTTATAACTTACTTTTCAATTAATTAAGGTTTTGGTTGAGATAAAAGTCAGTATCACAAGCGGGATTCGAACCCACGACCTTTGGCTAAATACGCCAGTGCGCTACCATTTGAGCTATCATGACCTCAATCCATTCGGACGCTCAACCTCATCTTTTGAATTTTCCATCCTTTTTTTTACCATTTTCAACCATTTTATCTCAATGAAAACCTTAATTAATTGAAAAGTGTTTATTTGGTCAAGTGGACCACGAAACCTAATAAAAAATTGTAACTTACTTTTACATATTTCTCTTCAAAACTTTCTTCCAAGTCCCTTAATCGAATAGTGTCCTCAGTCTTGCTGATTGTACTTGTACTTAATACATCAACATCTATTAAAAAAATCGTTAATTTTAAATTTAATTAAATTTTTGCTGACAATTCAATTTACCTGCAGTAGGCTCCTTCATTTCCTTGGCTTTCAATAGCTCTCCCTCTAATTCTTTAATCTGATGTTCTTTACCTTCCATAAGCGATTCCTTTTCCTTTATCTGACCCCGAAGACTGATGCACTCTTTTCTAAGCTCTTCATGTTTCATCCCTTCTTCCTTAAGGGCCTCTTGCAGGTGTGAAATCACCTCACCTCGCTCTTTCAAAGCCTAAATTGGTATACAAATTAGTACAAGTATTGTACATTATTTTATTACATTTATTGCAATGCGTACATTAAATATTGTTTTAAGATTGTAAACGGAAAAAAGGGGGGTAAAATTTATTCTGGACTGCTACGCATTCTTAGAAATAACTTTTCCTACATTTAATATCAATTAGTTAAAATTATATTTTCGTAATGCTCTAAAGAAAACTTTTAAGGCCTTAAACAAAATATGTTTACAACAAGTAAAAACAAACAAAAAATAAATAAATAAGTAAATAAAAGATTTCTCTAAAAGCCGATTAAATTAATTTCAGCTGATTATATTCAAAAAGTGCAGCTGAAATTACTGGGGAGTAGTATGCACTTTTAAAAACAAGATATTTTGTCAGTTTACAGAGATTTTAGTTTTTAACATGATTTTAAGAGGTAGGGGACTGCAGTAGCCAAGTGGTTAGCATGATTGCCTCTCCTGATCGTAAACCCTACAAATTACATTGAAGCAAAAAAACTACTCAACTACATACTCTGGCTAATATATGATATCACAAGGCCTTTAAAAAATAATATTTAAACAAATAAAGACAATCTCTGAAGAGGGCTCAAAACTATATAGAAATCAATTTAAGATTAATAACATTTCAATTTAATAAAATTTATCTGTAGTAACATTTACTTTATACCATCAATTTAAATTTAAATAATACCAATTATGTTAATTTTTGATCAAAATAGCCTTAAGAGTGAAAGATGAATATATTTTTATATCATTTGTAGTTAAATTCGGTTTTCTACTGCTTTCTTTACTTAATTGTCTCAATTCACTTTTGCAAATATTGATTTCAAATTTATTTAGCACACGAATGATTCAAATACATACATATTTATTACTAATAATAAGCTTATTAAATTATAAAAAAAATATTGAATGGTGAAATCTTTTAAATTAACCTGTCCAAAAAAATGTGTAAAATTATGGATTGAATGGTCAAACTAGAATTGCTGATTTATGCGGTTGTAAATGTTTCCAAACTTTCAATACACAAAGTAACATAGTACTGAACATGAAAGAATGTATCTAAACAAGAACAACAAACAACAAAACATGAAAAATGAATCTTGAAAGTAACGTAGTACTGAAGTAGAAGAAATTCAAATTAATTAAAAATGAGAATGTTATAATTCTTCTATTGAAAGGTTAAATTGACTAACCTCATTCATACATTGCATTTCATCTAGAAGCTCGTGCTTTGTATTGGCAGCTTCATTTTGTAAAACTTTCTTAACTTTTTCCTATAAACAAAATTGTACATAAATTTAAGTGAAGAAGATATTAGAAGAAAAGAAAAAAATAAAATAAATGCATATTAATAATTTTAAACTCACTTTAATTTCTGATTGTAGTGAAGAAAGTCTATCAGAAAATGTCTGCTGCAATGTATAAGACATGTTTGCCATTTCTTTTGTGTTTTTCTGTACTCCCCTGAGTCCGACTTTGATAGTCTTGAGCCTTCCGGCCCAAATTTTGTTTATTTCATCGAGTTCCAACGTTTTAAAATTGAGTAATTCCTTGCACTCATTTATCTCTTCTCTGAGTTTGTTCAGTTCATTTTTCTTAATTGAAAGTTTTGCTTTGTGCTCTAAAGAGATCTGTTCTACATGCGATGTCATAGCCGATACCTGCTGGTTCAATTCTTTGTTAAGCTCTTCATATTCTTGGCATTTTTCAGTTAATGAAGAAATAGTAATTTCAAGGTTGTTGACGTCCTGTCGATGATCTTGAACATCGCTCATTTCCTTGTCAGCCTGGACCTGCAGCTTGCTGTTTAAGTCATTTAAGTGTTGTTCTTTTTTGTTCAAGGTTTGAATTAAGTTTTGGTTTTCTTCCATCAGTTTCGTCTCAGTTTCTACCTTCTTGATTAATTCATTGTTCATAACATTGGCTTGTTGTTCTACCAGAGATAGTTGATTGTAAGCAGATTCTACTTCACACTTACAATTCATCATTTTGGACATTAGTTCTTCTTGAAAAATTCTACTCTTCTCCAATTTTGTTTTAATATTTTCTGAATTCATTGTGCACTGCTCAAGTTGAATATCTTTTTGTTTTAGAAGTTCAGTGTATTTATTTAAATTTGCATTTTCTTTTTGATACTGAGCGACTTCAGCTTTAATTTTTTCATAATCACTTTTTACTGATTCAAGCTCAGCAACTAATTTTAATTTCTCTTGGTTCACCATTTCAATTGTATTTTGGAAATCATTACAAGTTCCTCTGGCTTCTGCCAGCTGGTTGCTCAGCT
Source organism: Cimex hemipterus (assembly GCA_039619505.1). NCBI lineage: Eukaryota > Metazoa > Arthropoda > Insecta > Hemiptera > Cimicidae > Cimex > Cimex hemipterus. The sequence continues at coordinate 5,267,014 of CM077108.1, forward strand.
TTTCAATCTCGTTCTCTTTCAATACAATCTGAGCACTGAACTCCTTAGAATTCTCGCTTAAGTCTTTTAAATCTGCACTTAATTTGCTGTGCTCTTTCTTGCTGAGCACCAGTTCTTCTTCATAAGATTTACATTTTATTTGCAATTCTTTAAGTTCGGCAATTGAACATGCTTTGTCTTGTTCCAGTTGAGCTAATGTAATTTCTAAATCATGACACTTTTGTTTCAAATTGGAATAATTGGAAGTTATAGAATCTTTTTCACTTACATGCAAAGACACAAGTTCTTGTTTTTCTTTCTCAAAAGTGAGATATTTATTTTCATAAGTCTGACATTTTAACTTCATATCATTTAGTTCAACTTTTAGCTCCTCAATTCCATTCTTTTCGTATGAATTTAGCTTTTCAAGCTCTTCATGTTTAGCTTTTAATTCTGTTAATTGCACTGATAGCTTTTCTTTTTCATTTTTATACTTATTTTCATTTTCTTCTATTGTTTTTTTCAAAATGTTTACTTGCTTCTGGAGTTTTTCGCTGGCTTCCTTGAATTTTTCAATTTCTTTATCACGTGCTGCGCATCTGTCTACCAAATCGTTTAACTGAGAATTTAACATTTCTTTGACACTTTTCAATTCTGCCACTTGGGATTGATAATTTTTACATTCCACCTCAAACTCTACCAACCGCCCCTTTTGATCATTTATCTCAGTATTTTTAGCTTTATTCTCTTCTCGCAGAATATCGATTTTACTCGTCAACTCCTTATTGGCACTTTCACAGTTGACAATGTGATTTTGAAAGCAATTATTTTTCTCCTGGAGGGAATTTAATTGAGATAATAAATTCTCTTGAGTTTTTTGAGCGTTTTGAGCATCATCTTCATATTTTTTATTCTTGACTTTAAAATCAGACAGTTCTTTCTCGTATTGTTTCTTCAAATTATGAAAGGTTTCCATTTCTTTCTTGTGCTCTTCTAGTTGATTTTCGTATTTCTTGCACTTGCTATTGGCTGTTTCTAGAGCCAATTTAAATTTCTCAAGATTACCTTCTTGTTCCTTGATCAATGTTATGTTTTGATTACATTCTGATTTTAATATAGCCAACTCTTCTTGGGTTTTAATGACTTTTTCATTAGCACTGAATAGGTCATTTTCACACCCATTACATTTATCATCTAGGACACGTAGTGCTCCCTCCAGTCTGTCTTTTTCACCTTCAAGCTTTATCGATTCTTCCTTCAACTTTTTACATTGCTCCAACAGTTTAACATTGTCCTGTTCTCTGATCGATGTTTCTTGCAAAGATTCTTTAAGAGAATTTAACTGAAGAACAAGTTTTTGATTCTCATCTTCTTTAGAAAGAACAATATTAAATATTTCCAAAATTAGTTTGATAAATTCAGCCTTAAAATTGGAATTAACACCTTCTACTCGATCAAAAGCTTCATCTGGAAACTTTGTATCAATCTGAGTTATAAATTGCTCAGCTGTGTTTGCACATAACTTCTTATTATTTATGAATTCCATAAATGTACCAAAGCTGATTTTAGTGAAATCGTTGATGGTTTTAATGACGTTGATCACTTTTTCATTAGTACATTGCAGGTTGGAATTTGTCTTTACAATATCACTAAATTCTTTGTTTAAATTTTCTAAATCCTGCCTTGCCTTTGTAAGATCTTCGTTACATTTCCTATAATTTTCTTTTTGATCCTCGTAAGATTCCATTAATGTGTGGTCTTGCAGTTTATCTTCATATAATTGAATATTGGCCTTGAGATTGTTGTTTTCCTGTTGTGATAATTTCAACTTTTGCATAGTTGTCTCAATTTCACTCTTCAAATTAACAACAACAGAATTAAATTCAATCTCTGCTTTATCTTTCTCCGATTTTAGTTTTTCAATTTCTTTGTTAAGTTGTTCGGAGTTATCTATTAATTGTCTTGTCTCTACCCTGACCTCTTCGAGGTTCCGTACTATCTTGTCGTGATCAGCTTTAGTACTATTAAGCTCAGCTACAAGTTTTGCAACTTTCTCTGATTCCATACTGTTCAAGTCTTCAGAACTTTTAGACAATGAAGAATTACTTAGCGAGTCCATAAGAGAATCAAAGTCGTCTACATCTGTGTTAAACTTTTGCGAATACGTTTTGAAAAAATTGCTGTGTTTTTCTTCTATTTTCTTTAATCTGTTTGTAGTCTCTTCGAGAGCTTTTTCCAAACACTGCTTTTCTACTTTTCCTTCAGAACAATAATGGACCATTTTTTCATGGTTTTCATGAAGCTTTCTTATGTCTTCTTGCATCTGGGCTTCTGATAAAACAAAAAACATCATTTAGAAGTTAAAACAGAAAATTATATTGCCTATTCATCAACCAATTATAATTTTTTTTAAGTTAAATTTTTAAAGCTTACCAGATTTTTGTTGACTCTCTAGAGCAAGCAATAGCTCGTTATTTTCTTTTGAGACTTTTTGAAGTTGTTGCTTATAGTTTTCCATTTCAGCTTCACATTTTTGTTTGACAGAATATAGAACTTTAACTTCCCCTGCTGTTTTCATTCTTTCCTTCTTCATATCATCAATCTGAGGACAATATAAAAAATATTAAATTGACTGTATTTTGTATTTAAAAAAAAATATACATATATATTAAATACCTCCATTGCCAGTTTGAGCTTCTGGTCTGTAAGTGCAGCAAGCATCTCTTCAGCAGTCTTGTATTGCTTTGTGGTAGATGAAAGCTAAAAACAACAAACAATAAAATTATTATAAAAATTAAAAATGCGAAAAAGTAAAAAAATTTTTAAACCGTAAATAAATACATAAAAAATAAAATACGCTTACCAAGCCATTAATTCGATCCAATTCTGCCCGTAAATTATTATTTTCTGCTTGTGCCTCTGTAAACAAACATTTTTCATGAAGAAGTGTAAAAGTACATACTAGATAAATCAATATATTACATAATCATTTATGTTTTTTTAAAATTTTATATAATAAAATTAATAGACAAAAAATTAAGAATAAATCATTAAATTAAATTATATTGCTGAAAATTTGTCTGAGAAACCATAATTTATTTAAATAAAGATTCCAAATATAAATTTTATATTTTTTGAGTCATAGTTTTCCAGCTTTGCTATAAAACTGCATTATGACTGTAATATTTTAACACAAAAATTGGATGCTAAGTTAAATGTATAGAAGTTAAATTTTGTAGTCATAATTGGTCGTATTTTTAAATAAACTTTTCTAACTAAATAAATTTTCCTGCTTTATTTTTATATTAAGTTTTGGACATTTCGGTAATTTACACCCATCAACCAGCAACTGTTACAAGACAACCTTTTCCATTTTTTGATTCTTGATTACCTTGGATAAAATAGTTTTTTTCCAGGTCCTTTGTATTTAACGTTTTTATATCATTTAACAGATTTTTTTTATATTCATAATTTTTGGATTTTTTAAAAACTTTTACATTTTTTTATATTTTATTTTATTCCATTTATTGTTTGTCGTCTATACGTTCATAAGCAAATATTAACAACACTTGAAAGTTACATGAAGGACTAATATAAGGTGTTAGTAAAATGCAAAAAGATTAAATCAATTTGAATAATGGGCTTTGTGATCCACTTTCTTGTTGTACTCTTGTAAATGTACGCTTAGGTCTTGTGAATCGATGTGTTAACTTACCATCTTTAGACGTTTTGGCCTTCTGTGCGATTGAAAGCAAGTTTTTACACTTGACAAGAAGCTGCTCTTTTGTTAGCTCACCATTGCTACCCTCTGCATTTGGAGAAGCTTGGGCCTGAAAAATGTAAAAATACATATGCTTAACAACTCATATTTTTCTTGGCATATCTAAATACAGTTTGTAATTTAAATCTAAAAACAACCTAGTTTACCACTAAAATGAATTTCAATGTCATTGTATATAAATGTATATGAAGGTATACAGTATTTAAATATATATCTTTGTATGTATAGATGTATTGTGATTGATTTTAATTTTGGTCATATTTTTTATAAAATTTTATTTTTCAAAGTACATATAATTTTAATCAATGAATTCCGCACACCAGTCATTCCTAAATATATTTAGAATGCAATTATTTTACAGTTTTTAATGGAAGTCCTCTTCCTTTTTTGGTTGGCTGTTTTTTCATACAAATAAATAGCAAACATATTTACATTGCAACATAATTTGTAATGTATCTGGTTTTTGTTTTTACTGAATTGCTTTTATTTAATGTAAAAAAATAATATTTTATATTGGGGCGTCGATGGCCGCAACAGTTTAGGCATTGACATGGCGCTCATCAATGCCCGGTTGCAAGTGCCCACTACATGACACACAAGAATGGCACAATTACACAGAAGTCAAACACTTCAAGCCTTGAAGATGATCTCAATAAAGATTGAAACATTGAAACGATAAAGAAAATGTTTTTCTGAAACCTCCATCACACCAGAACGCATCTCCCGATTTCTGAATAATTATCGATTAATGGTCACTAATCTCCACACATATATCATTAAGTTGGTGGTCTTCCCCAGGTGTTCACTGACTAATTTTCATGTGAATTTTTAAGTGTGATGAGAAATAATACCAAAGAAATAAACCACACCATATTTATAATTTTGAATGAATAAATTAAATAAATAAATACATACATTGTTGTAGAACAATACCTTTTCATATTTTGCACCACATTCAATCATATTTTGAATTTCTGTCATATAACAAATTATTATTTTATAATCCATGTATATTCATTTATATTTAAAATTTTATATAAAAAATTAGCCAATTTAATTAAAGGGTGTCATTCTTTGGCTACATATTGAAGAATACAATTAATATCAGAATCATACTTGAGCCAGACAGCATTTAGATCCTCATTCTGATTTTTGCAGGAAACAGCTATTTTATTGTGTATAGTACTGACAGATATCTCATTTTATGTTTACTGAATGTATTTATTAGTATGAGCATGTGTAGTGCAAGAGGGCTGATGATAGAATATTGAGTATCCCATCGACCCTCCATTATATTATTTATATAGTAGTTAAGGGTGATGGAAGAATATTGAGTACTCAACAGCCCTACTTGAGTGAATGGATAGGAAAGAATGTATTTAAGAATGAATGAGAGTGTGAGACTATCTAGCTTTAAAAACTGCATATGTTAGAGGCTGAAATGACCTTGCTGTTGACAGCCCTTGAAGTCTAATTTGGGCGTTAGAATAAATGACCAAGGTTTGACCCCAGATGCCAGATCCAAAGTGGTTGATTGCTATGAAATGTCATAATCTAAATTATGTATGTGGAGAATTGAGCATATATATATCAATTGATTGAGTGTACTAAAAATCAGATATAAAACCAAGTGGCAAGGTAACCATCAGTTCTTTACTGTGCTCAACAATAAAATTGTAATATTGAAAGTTAATATTAATTACATCAGAGATAAGTTGGATTTATAAAGAAAGACAGTTTTGGTACATACTGATGGACAAAATTTACCCAAATGGTACTACATGTTCTAAGATTATGTCTTGTAAGTAGTTTTGTGAAGCTTGATATCTTCCTCACACAATAACCAATTCAATCCGGGCGTCCAAGGAGATGCCACCCCAGTACATCAATCACCCACAATGGAATGCCACCTGAAAAACCATAAAGCCTGGGGCATTCCTTTCTCCGGGGTGTCTCTGTATGAAATTACCTCCAATTGAAGATTTGAGGCCAACTCTCACCTCATCTGTAAAGGGAATTCGTCCCCAATATTCCAATGTACAATTCACATGTTTCCGTGCGACTTGAAGCCTGGCTATTTTCTGAGCTGGGGTAAGAGAGCGCACAAATTGGGTGCAAATAGGATTAAGCAGTATAAAAGTAAATAAAAGAAATAGACAAAGCATTATTTATTGTTTATTTTGACTATAATAGCTCTTAAATAGCAACTAATGTAGTTTCAAATGGTAGATTTAATTTTAAACTAAATAAATTGAGTTGTGCATCAAATTTGTCCATCAGTGTATAATTTCACACATAATTCAATCATAAAATATATAAAGCAGGAGTGCCATTTGCATTCAAGTTTTTGCGTTTCAGTCTACACAAACTGTGATATCTGTGATATGTGATATGGATGTTTTGTTTCGACAAACTTTCATTCGATGGGGTTATATATATATATATATATATATATATAT
>CM077108.1:5288858-5299820 GCA_039619505.1 Cimex hemipterus
AGAGAGAGAGAGAGAGAGAGAAGGAAGAAGAAGAGAAACACAGAGGAAAGTTAAGAAAAAACAAAAGAGTGTGGGAGAGGAGAGAGAGAGCGATTGAGGGGATTTGTAAGGTGTGAGAGAAAGAGAGTTGTGTCTGGTGTGCCAGTTTGAGAGAAAAGTTAAAAATATAATTAAAATAAAACATAAGAAAGCGGACATGATTTGTTTTTACCGTTCAATCCACTGAACGTACACAATGAACGTGTTCAATGAAAAAAGGCTAACCAGAAACAGCATCAACTATAGGATAATTTTATTTTTACATTTCTATTAAAAAGTCGTTACGAACTTGTTTTACTTCAGTATATATTATATTAAGGTTTGGTTTTATTATTTCTTTTCTCCTAGCGGAGCGTCACACCACAGCAATAAACTAACTTAATTATATACTTTACATCGTCGATACAGAGTAAATGTATCGAATGAAACAACTTAAATTTACTTGGCCGTCTAATTAGGTGTTTACGGCCTTTGGCCACAGCCATTCACAGTTGGTGTTAGTGATCAAAGGCATACCGTTCATTGATAAAGCCAATCATTCATTCGTCCTCGGAGGATAAAACCAGGGGATTAACTGTGGATAAAAATAACCGTCCACACAAAACTATGACGGTTGATCGGCTCTGTTCCACAACAAATACATAACTCTCAACTGTTCTTCCAGGGTATTTTTTAATCGTTGTTTGTGTTAGTGTACCACACGAAAAATCAATCGACAGCATATAAAAGTTCTCAATTACAAGTGCTGTAAAATGTAATTTGAATGTAATTAATCAAAGACATTGATTGAATATATAAAAAATATATTTTGCATTGTATAAATTCACTTTTCCACATCCAAAATGTAATTGTTAAATGTAAACAATGTTTGTAAATCCCAGGCTCCGAAGATGATCTCAATAAAGATCGAAACGTTGGCACGACAAAGAAAATGTTTTTCTGAAAACTACATCACACCAGACCGCACCTCACGATTTCTAAATAATTTTCGATTAACGGTCACAAATCACACTGCTATCAAATGTAAATCTTAAATAGTTAAATTAATCGGATTGAGGAATAGGTTCTTGTAAAAGTAGCTAGGGGAAGTTTCACGGCAGAATGTATGAGTGACATGTAACTTTGAGGGGTTAAAGATTGAATAACTGCATCATTTTTTAAAATTGTATTTATTTTTTTTAAATTAATTAATTAATTAATTTTTTTAAGAGCGAAGGATGCGCAGAAGAGGGGTGACTTGTTAATATAGCGTGGTCATCAGCGTGTGTGGCGGTAAATGTATTCTCGAGTTCATGTCAGAAGTAAAAATTGCGTACAGCAGCGGAGCGAGTATTGACCCTTGTGGCACACCTGCAAGCACTTCTTTCATATCATAATTTTCGAACCCTGTTTTACTGTGAAAAATCTATCCTTAAGATATTGTAGAATCCGATAATAGGCATGGGGTAAAAATAGTAACAATTTAAATTAAAAAATTTCATGTTACACTGATAAATTTAAATGTAAAATTAACTTATAGAATGGTGATAATTAGTACTAATTGTGCTATTAATTGTTCAGCGTGGTTTACCGATGTAGTGGTGTTTAAATCGGTGTTGTTTCTCGGAGTATTACTAGTTTATGTACGCACACAATGGTGCCTCTCGTCTAATGTTATACGGTCAGATTGGACCATAGTAATTAAATAAACCAAAAAGGCTTGGCACTATCATAAATTAATAATGAAATCAATGTTCTACTTTTAAATAAATCTTTATTTAATGTCGCTTTTTTCCGGGGGGGGGCTAGTTGAGTAATTGATATTCCTCGACATCCACGTCCATTTTCACAAAACATTCACGCTAATAAATACATTCATAACGGAGAAGTCGCAGCAGTATTATTACAACATCGGATATGTCCCTCGTATCACACACCTAATATATAATCACCGAAACAAATTTGGCGGACCAGTGAGCTACTCGATATTCAGTCACAGCCACACCCGGAAATACCTCATCACCCACGCTAATAAATACACTCACACTGCAAAATGGAGATATACCACGTGTGGTTGGTTTATGTATCAATACGCGTTGTTCAATATTAAGTACCTAATAAGGTTTGAAGTCGTTGTTACGCTTAAGACCTATTTCCAGATTAAATGGTAGGTCACACTGTTCTAGGTACTCTCTTAACTTATTACATTCCTCTAATATATGTCTCACCGTTACTGGGTTTCCACAAAATGGGCAGCGTTTTTGACTTCTATCCACTAAGAGGCGACAGCCCTTGAGACAGGTGTGGCCGATACGCAACCTTGTTAAAATTATCATAGTGTCATTCTACGATTTTACGTGAAATAAAATACAAAACCTTTTTTAAGTGCAGCGCATATCAGAGGAATAATCTGAGAATGGTTCGGAATGCCCTCAATTCTGATCATAAACAAATTGGAAATTAATTAAAATACTAAATAAATAAAAAGAGAGTATAAACAAAACTTGTTTATAGATGGTAAGTGGATCATGAGAGAATGATATATAGTTTTCATATTACGACAAAGAACATATGGCATGTATTTTTCTTATAATAAAAGACGTTGACAAGATGGACTCGTCAAATATCCAGAGATAATCTAAAGATCACTTGCCTTCTCCTTAAGCATTTATCACTTCTAAATTAGATACGGCTCCTCCTCTTACCTAATTATTCCAAGTCTAATTTACTGCTCGGCTCTATTTTAAACTTGTAACACATGTCAAAGGGCTTCCTACAAGATAAACCGCCTCTTACCCAAAGTTATGTCCTCACCGGTTTTATAACTTACGTTTAAACGATCGGGAGACGTTTAGCACGGAGTTAAAAATCGACCTATAATTATTAAAGAAAACCTACAGCTCTCGGTATTTTTGGATTGGACGTTTCCCTCGGGATGGAGAATTTTACACTGAAAATTAAACATGAATCTGAAAGCCCGTTGTGAAAATATTTCAACGGCAATGCTCTGAGAAATATGAATGTTTGCCTTCAGATGTATGGTTCCTGTAATTAGGAAGAGTTTGTCAATGTGCCAAGTCTGTTAACAAGGCTCAGGGAGGTATGTATAGACAACGTGACCCTCCCAACTGCATCAGTCACCTACCCTTATCCAAAAACACTCTTTCGGTAATTGTTTCCAAAACATTTCCGTAGTTAAACGCTAAACGATACACCTTTTTGCAATTTAAATCCTTGCGATTAAAAATATTTGCATAGATTTATGATAAATTGACAATAGTTTTCGGTATAACAAGGCGGGCAAGACATGACTTTTCAGGTCATTAATTCTTATTAATTTTCTAAACACGCCCGCTTCAGTGTAAAGTTTAATTGTATATGTAACTAGCACGGTTATTTAATGACATTTCTTTTTAAGTTGTGCCTTTTTTATTACTAGGTTGTTTTCATTCCTTGTTAACATTAAAGTATACTTATCAACCTATACTTGCTCAACAAATATTTAAAACGCCTTTCATGCGTGCTGATTTTTTTCTTTCACGGATTAAATTTATTATTTAACAATAAAGTCAATAAATGTTTGACTATTGGAAACTATCTTTCAATTCATTAAGGTTTTAGTTGAGATAAAAAAGTCAGTGTCACGAGCGGGATTCGAACCCACGACCCTGCCTCGATACGCGGCTGTTCTACCACTTGAGCTATCGTGGATTCATTCCACTCGGACACTAACTTCCCATCTCATTCCCATCTTTTGAATTTGCCCTCATTTTTGCCATTTTTCGAATTTCATTTCTTCTCGACGACAAATGAAATGGCCACGGCGAGCTTATTGAAGGTACACTTCATTTTAACTTATATAAATTCACTAGTTTTCGTTGTCCGTTTGATATCGTTCAATTAATTAAGGTTTTTTAATTGAGATAAAGAGTAAATTGAGATTTTAGTTGGTAGAGAAGATCGTGGGTTCGAACCCCGTTCGTGACACTGACTTTTTTATCTCAACTAAAAACCTTAATTAATTGAAAGATATTTGACTAATGCTCCATAAACTAGTATATGCTCTAGAGCTAATGACCTCAATCAGTTTTTAAACCTTCCTTGGGGGCGCCCTTCCGCAGGGCTGCTGGATTGGAACCCTACATACTTACAAATGGGTTTTCAAAAACACCGGCACCCTGAGGGTTTATATGACCTCATGGAAAAAAATCGGCTATTGGAATGTAAATAAATAAGTTGTCATTCAGTTATGATTTTTATAAAAGAATTCTTTTTTAATTAAATCTCGCCGAAGGTCGTGGGTTCGAATCTTGCTCGTTACACTGACTTTTTTTATCTCAACTAAAAACCTTAATTAATTGAAGTATATTAATTGGTCAAGCGGACCACGAAAACTAATGAATTTTAAAGTATATTTGAAAGGTTTATTTTGTTAAGTGATATTGTTTTCATAATTTCGTACCAGAAGTAATTCTAATATTCTAATTTTTTGATTAGGTACTACTTACAAGTAAAAATAATACTTTGCCAATGAATATAAACTCCTCAGAGAGAGGAAGAAAATGTCAATCGTTCGGGTACATTTACACCATTTAATTTAATGTTAAAATACTTAATATTGCTTTTGTGTATCATTTTTTCTTTTGGAATTAAAAATAATAACTTGGCAATTCTTGACATCTCTCCGAAAATTCCAAAATGAGAGGATGATACAATAATTTTTACTGGACAAACAGCCAATTATTTTCCATTTAATTGTACTGTTTATGGTACGTTAGTAATTAGATTAAATCTGAATTATAAGTTTTTAATTTAAACATGTCTTTTGTTTTCCTTGTCACCTTATGTTTCCAATTCAACAAAACAGTTTTTTAATTGCTGTATTATAGTATTTACTACTATATTAAAACTGGGTATATTGTTGTAGATCTTGTTATTCACCAAATATATTGGTCATAATATTTTCCTTGAGGAATGTGAAAGGACATAGCAGCTGCGAGACTTATCACGCATTTTATGATGAAAGGTGTCACCATTCCGATTACAAACTATTACCTCTTTGGTGCCAAAAGGAAGAAAAGATGTTCTACTGATTCTCTCCTGTCTAAGAGTTCACTACAATTGCCAAGTTAGATTGAAAAAAGGACCAAGAGTAGAATTAATACTGGAAATCCTAGCTATACAAGCTGTCCTTTTTAGATGGCCGGGATGAATTTCTTGAACCAATGACTCTATTTAAAAAAAAAATTGTTTAATATTGACAGGTGTCTAACGTTCCTTGCACAAATGTCGAATTGGGAGCCCGAAGAAAACATTCTTCCATACATCCTACGGGCTGATGAATCCCATCTTTAATGGCATACTTAATCGTTGACATTTTCGAACGATGGCTGAGGAAATTCCAGGAATTTCGTACACTTGTCATCATCAGATGGTCAGTATCTATGTTTGATGTGGACTTCTCGGAAATAAATTAATTGAGCCTTATTTATACGAAAATAATTTAAATGGTGCTCACGTCCTCAATTTTGTGAGAGATTAGTGACCATTAATAGATAATTATTCAGATATTGTGAGATGCGGTCTGGTGTGATGTAGGTATCAGAAAAACATTTTCTTTGTCGTGCCAACGTTTCGATCTTTTATTGAGATCATCTTCAGAGCTCAAAGTGCTTCTCTTCTGTGTGGCACTTCTTCGTCACTCTCAGCACGACACGTAAGAATGGCACAATTGCACAAAAGACCAACAATTTGAATCCTGAAGATGATCTCAGTATAGATCGAAACGTTATAATACGATAAAGAAAATGTGCCGACGCTATTAGACGATGTTCCTCTGTTTCGGCAAAAAATGATTCTTCAGCTTGATGGATGCCCCGCACACAATTCTTTGCAGATAAGACGTTATTTGAATCGTCACTTCCGGAATAGGTGGATACCTCATGGCCCGATTAGTTCGTCTCCTCGGTCACCGGATTTAATTCCACTTGTCTATTTTCTGGGGGACCATTTAAAAAAAACAAAAAAACATCGTCTACGCCACTCATAACCCAGCAACTTCAGTTGAAGTACTGCAGCAAAGGATAAAAAATGTCAATGCACCATGTCAATACTCGTTTCGCCTGACTCTATCGTACTGATGAAGAATGGTTAAAAAAAAGGAAATCTTTGCATCTTTACGCATCTCAGGCAGTTCGAATATGAAATTTGATTAATAAATGGTAAACCAAATGCTTTTTTGTTTTTGTACTTTTTGCCATATTCTTCATAGTTTTTTGGATCAATTTAAAATCCGATTACACCATTGTTTTCAGCGTAAAATAATCCTTCAATATGGAGTGTCAGGATTTATAGGGTCGCAATCGAAATTTTGAAAGTTAAACTGGGCCTGAAGTACCCTTCATAATTTTTCTCCAAAGAAGCTGAAAATTTGAAATATTAAACACTATTTTTAATATCGTCATTAGTTCAAGAGAAATTCAGCCGGGCCATCTAATAAAAAACGACACCCTGTATACTGCCCACTGTAGCTACCCTTCTAAATAGTGACATATACACTGCTTTATACGCAGTCGACACTCATCCTTTTCAAAACCCATATATAGCTCCTTCCAAAATCCAAGCTAACATTGTTACTATAAAAATTACAGCTAACGAAAAAACTTTTCCTCCTGAACACTCTTAACTTACGATATAGAGAGAAGGAGAGAGAGAGAGAGAGAGAGAGAGAGAGAGAGATAAACAAATTAAATAATATACCAAGTTCACCAATTTCGTGGTCCGCTTGACCAATATTACAATTAATTAAGGTTTTTAGTTTAGATAAAAACGTGAAGAGAAGTTAGTGTCCCCGCTGATCGAAGTCACGATAGCTAAAGTGGTAGAGCAGCGGCAGCAGCGTATCAAGCCGATGATCGAATCCCGCTCGTGAATTTTTTAACTCAACCTTAATTTATTGTAATATACATAACACAATGTCATGGCTGATGTCGTCCTCCAGAGTTTGCATAAATTGTATGTGTGCATTATTCTGAAATCGTGAGCTGCGGTCTGGTGTGACGAACGTTTCAGAAAAAACAATTTCTTTATCATGCCAACGTTTCGATCATTATTGAGATCATCTTCAGGGCCTGGGATTTACAAACATTGTTTAAATATAACAAAACATATAGGATGTGGAAAAAAGTGAATTTTTTACAATGCAAAAAATATTTTTTATATTCAATCAAAGTATTTCTACTCACTCCAAGTGTTTGTTTTCTGCGTATTTGTACCATTCGTACCGATGAGATATCGGTGTTTTATGTGTATATCTGTTGGATTTTGAAGGGGTGGGGAAGGAAGTTGGTGTAGAAAGTCATTTTTGTATAAGGAATCTGCTTCTTTGGTATGAAAAGAACCGATGATGGGAAAAAAACGTTGGTAATGGTTCGGCCAGATTATGCTTTTACGATTATATAAACGGAGATAAATAGGAAAACAAAAGTTAAATTATTGAAAAATTAAACTATGTAAAATTGTTTAATGTGTGGAATGTGATGTGATGATATATGTACGTTATCTATATTGAATTTGATTAATAACATTATCGTAACTGCGACTGATGTATCTGTTCTGTAATTGATGCTGTGTGCATGTCTGTTGATGCCCTTTCTCAAAAGTAACGTTTAAGATTGTTTTGATCTGTGTGACCATTAATCTGGTGGAACAAAGCTCAACAAAAAGTAGCTACCCGTACACTAGGCAGCTTACAAAGACTAGCAAACCTATGTATCACAGGGGCAATGAAAACAACCCCTACAAATGCACTAGATACCCTGCTAAACCTACCTCCACTAGAAATATTCATACAGGGAGAGGCTAGGAAAAGCTCATTCAGGCTCCAAAAACAATTAAATTGGAAAGGAACCAAACAATTCGGGCACACAACCATAATAAACAAAATCAGACACCCATTATTAGAGATGGGGACTGACTATATGGTCCCGGAAACAATCTTCACGACCTCCTACAAAATCTCAACAGACTACAAAGGAGAGGAAGAACACAGGAGAACATCGGACACAATGATATGGTATACGGATGGCTCCAAAACAACTGAAGGAACCGGATCAGGAGTTTTCTGTACAAGCCCAAAATATGAGCAATCAAACTCACTAGGGAAGTACACCTCGGTCTTTCAAGGAGAAATACATGCTATCAATGCTTGTGCTCTGGAAAATCTTAAAAGAGGTTACACTGACAAAAAATTCCTCATAAGATCAGAGAGCCAAGCAGCTATCAAAGCACTGACATGTACAAGAATCACATCAAAATTAGTCAGTGAATGCATCCAAAATCTCCAAAACCTGGGAAAACACAACAAGGTAACGATATCCTGGGTGCCAGGGCATAGGGGAATTTTGGGTAATGAAGAAGCAGACAGACTGGCCAGAGGAGGATCCGCAAGACCATACATAGGCCCCGAGCCTATCCTTGGGATATCCAAAACAAACGTAGAATCCTCCATCGCAGAATGGATCCAAATAAAACAAAGAGAAAAATGGATAAACTCTAGCAGTGCTAGACACAGTAAACTCATGATAAAACAACCCTTATCAACTGGCAAAAACACTGCTACAATTGGAGAGGGCAAATCTCAGAGGAGTGGTAGGACTACTAACCGGCCATTGGCATCTGAGAAAACATCTGCATAACATGGACATATACAATGATGCTCCCATTTGCAGAGTATGTAATGAGGAGATGGAAACAGCCACTCATATCATTTTCGAATGCGAAACAACGGCTCAATGGAGGTTCAATCTGACGCACAAAAGCGACTCAGAGAACCACATTGAAGCAATAACAGTGAATGACTTGATACTTGTGAGGAAAAGGATCAAGTCTATTGACTAAACCAAGGAACTAGGAAGGTACAATAAGCCAGAAGGCTGCAGTGCCTGGGGCACACAAACCCCACCTCCTAGTACCTTTGCCACCTAACCTAACCTAACCTTTGATCTGTGTGTAATATTTTCGAATTGTCGAAGTCGAAATTGTATTTGTTTTCAAAATGGTGTGTAGCGAGTGCTGTAGGATTTTTCTTGGGTTTTTTCCTGCAATTTACTCTCTTGTCCAGATATTTAGATGTAAGACAGATGTAAGTTGTAAACAATTGATTTTTTAGATTACATCAGATTTATTTGTTATCGGTGTGGGATCATTAATTTTGGAAAAAAGTGTTTGGATTGTTTTATAATTTTTGAAAGCTATTTGAATGCTATCAGAAGAGAGAAACGTGTTTATTTTATGTGATAGGCCGTGAATCAATGGCATGGCAATGTATGCTGGTTTGTTTGTATTTGTTAGACTTGATGTAGTATTATTAGTAATAATGGTTGGTGTTAGTGTTGAGATGTAGTTGTTGATTATTCTGTTGATTGTGTGCTTAGGGTAGAGATTGTTATGGAGGATCTGTTTGTATATCTTTATGTTCTTGTGGTGAAATGATTCATGGCTTAGGGTAGAAATTCTGCGAACTACCCTTTGGCCGTGTTTATTATTGCATGAAGAAGATGGTGAGATGTAAGAGGTAGCGATCTGTGATTAATGTGGCATGTGGCTGTTTTATTACGAGTATATCTAAAAAAGGTTTTGTGGTTTTCGATTTCATGTGTAAATTGTAGGTGTGGGTGATAGCTATTGAATGTATCATATGTAATTGTACGTATTGTACGGCCTTGAATCAAATAAGACCGACAATACGGGAAAAGGTAGAATTTTCGAGTCCTTCGGAAATGTCATGAAAAGGGGCGATGTCCTTTTTCGGTCTGTCCCGTCTTTGGTGTACACTATTTCAAAAGACTCTAAGGCGATCAATTCGATTTTTGGTTAAGATGCCTGCTAAAACCTCTTCCATTTTGCTATCCCAAAGCTCAGATGCCTTAACCATTTCCCGCATAGAAATGCGCATGAAAACATTTCGCAGTTCGCAGCTTTCAGCGAGGCCTTTAAAAAAATTTCACATTTCACTTTCAATTCGCTACAAAAAATTGCGTTATTGTACATTTTTGTTGTCCACCGATTACAAAGATATATTCGTAGCCTATTTCCACGACATTTTGATTCACCGTTAGCCATTTGGCACTTCATAGTTTTAAAAAATTGTTATTATAAATAAAAAACGAGGAGTCGAGTAATAAAACTTTTCCAACCTTGGCAAATGGAAGAGGTGATTTTATCGTATTCTCCACGCGCCGTCAACGACCAGTGAATCTCAGCTATAATTGACCACCTCTTCCATTTCAAATGGTGTGTGTCGTTTTAAAATCGTTTGGAAACTTGGCATTAAATGATATTATACTCTCATGTTTCCTAACCATTACCCGGTTTATTTTTGTATTTGCCACTGTCAAAATCAGTAATGAGATTATTGTAGAAATGTGTGGTTAACCGTTGTGCAAATAACTTTCTGTTTCAGGCGAGGAAAAATTTGAGGGGGATAAAAAAAAGAGGCCTAGAACCGCCTTCACGTCATCCCAAATCAAAGCTCTTGAAACTGAATTTGAACACAACAAATATCTTTCTGTCGCTAAAAGAAGTCAACTTTCAAAAACACTTAAATTGACGGAAACACAGGTGAGAACAACTACAAGCTGGCCTATATTTTTACCAATTATAATTTATAGTAATTAGTTATAATTCATTTTAAGGATTGAAGAAAAAAAGATTCGTGTTTTATTTTGTTAAATATTTATCCTCTAATATTAAAACTTAATTCTTTTTTGTTTCTATCGCCTCTTCTATGTTGGGGAAGAAGCCACATACACATTGACGTTAAATGTTCCAATATTTTCTATCAAAGTTAGAGGGATTTGCTGCTACTTACTTTGAACTGTAGGTATTTGGAAAAACGTTTTGACTACATCATAAACTTTTAACTAGAAAAACAACTTTATTCTA
>CM077108.1:5299830-5336867 GCA_039619505.1 Cimex hemipterus
TTTTGACTACATCATAAACTTTTAACTAGAAAAACAACTTTATTCTATTAAAAACTAAATAGAATTTTTTAAAAGAGTTTTTATGACTTTGCAGCAAAATCTAAACTTTACGTAAAGCAGCGGAGTGTCTTGCCGAAGATCGTGGGTTCGAATCCCGATTGGCTTTTTTTCTCAACTAAAAACCTTCATTAATTAAAAATAGTGTTGATCGCCTCTTCCAGACCTGCATTATTTTTGCACTAGCCTAATATTTTGGTATTTACAATCATACCCAACTCTCGTCAACAAATTTTGGTTTATCAGACCCGAATCGAATCGTTTACAAGTAGCGGATGTTATGTAAAGTTAAATTGAACCTAGAAGTTATTGTTGCCACAAAATTTTTTTACTGATTACATTTTTACCTGCTGCATTCGTACTTTTCCGTTTTTCGATACAACTGGTTAAAGCAAAAAAATTGATGGGAGTTTTCTTGGACATTAGCGAGGCATTTGATTCTATAGACCATGAAATGTTAGTCAACAAACTTGAGGAAAAAAGTCGTAAGAGGCTTTTAGATTTAAAATTGATCAAAAATTATTTTATGGATTGAATGAAAGTAGTTAAAATAAATAATCCAGTAGCCCAGAAATTAAATCAAATCATGGTATTCTCCAGGGCACAGTCCTGGGGCCATTAATTTTCCTGATCTATATAAACGATATTTTTCACCTTGACGCAGACTGTACAATTACTGGATTCGCTGATGACACCGCCTTAGGAATTGAAGATGAAACAAATAAACAATTAATGATAAAAGCCTCTGGCAGTATAAATAACATACGAAGCTACTCTCATACAAATAAACTTTCATTGAACACAGAAAAAATTAATTAATTAAATTTAATATCCAAAACGAGAGAAATATAAATAACAATAAGTTAACACATAATGATGATTGCAAAATTTGCTCTAACTGCTTTGAAATTAAAGAAGTTTGTTCAATGAAATATTTAGGATTAATCATAGACAAAAACCTATGGAGCATATAGCATCTATAATAAAAAGAATCCAATCATTATTTTATAAATTTCGATTAAAAAATATAATTGTTATAAATACCATAAAACGAGTTTATCTAGTACTTGTGCAGTCGATTTTCTCTATTGGTGTGGTAGCATATGGTAATGCAAATTTAGCTACTAAAAGAGGATTATTTGCAACGATTAATACAATAATTTAAATAATTTAAAAAAAGCTAGATTGTACTCCACCATTTGCTTTTAAATCCTATTAAATTCTGTTGTACCAATAAAATTAATATAGTTAGTATTTCTGACCTAAAATCATTTAAAAAAAAAACATATTATAAATAATATTTGTGTAATAATTTGAACTTTAAATAATGTGTAGTTCACTGCGTAGTTATTTTGAAAGAATGACTGATCATCTCACACAGCACAAGCCATTAGGCTTTTGGGTGAATGCCATTGTTATGTAATATTGTTCAAAATATACTGTATAAATACCATATCTGTAAAATTGTAAATTTCGTTAATTGGCAAATAAAATCTATCTAATTAGGCACTGATACGTCGTAGAGTGTGTTTCAATGTCAGGAAATCAAGAACAAAAAAACAAAAATCCTAAAGGGAAAATAATAGCGACAAAAAAAAATAATCGGTCGAACACGAAGAGATTACATTTTTTTTTTTTTAATTCGGTTTTCAAGCTGGATAATAACTTTACATTTCTATCTTAGAAGAGGCTAGGGGATGAAAGGTGGATATAACAATTAATTAAGGGTTTTAGTTGAGATAAAAAAAAAAGTTAATGGCACGAGCGGGATTTGAACCCACGATCTTCGGCTTGATATGCCGCTGCTCTACCACTTGCGCTATCGTGACTCAAGCGATAGAGCAGCGGCGTATCTAGCCGAAGATCGTGGGTTCGAATCTCGCTCGTGCCATTAACTCTTTTTTTTCATCTCAACTAAAAATCTTAATTAATTGTAATGTATTAATTGGTAAAGCGGACCACGAAATTAGTGAATGAAATGAATTGGTGGATATAATATTATATTTGGGCATCAATCGCGTCCCGTCATAAGCGTTAATCGCGTCGCGCCATAAGCTTCGCACAACAACACTTTCCTGAAAATGACGATGACGAAATACGGATTGTGTGTCGTAGGGTGAATTTAATTTTGATCAGTGCAATTAATTGCTCGTCGAAACTATTAACTCTCAAGATAAACAAACATTTGTATAAAGATTAGGGCAAAGTAAAGTTTTCCTATTTAATTCAAAATGAGTTAGATACGCAAGTGAAATTCACTTGAGTGAACCTCAACTGTTTATGATGTAATGATCTTTATAAAAGATGTCTTGTGTTTGTGTGTGTGCGTTTTTTTTAAATGAACCAGGCGAATCACTTGGCAATGTATTAAAGCCATCTGGGGGATGTACCAAATATCTATTTTAACATTTCAAGGGTGAGCTTAGCAGTAAAACAAAAATCAAAAGCAACATAAATGACAAGTAACTAAAGGTTTTAGTTTAGGTAAAAAAGTCAATGGCACGAGCGGGATTCGAACCCACAATCGGCTAGATACGTCGCTGCTCTACCACTTGAGCTCTCGTGACTGCGAACCACTCGGACACTAACTTCCCACCTCCACACCACCTATTGAATTTGACATGGATATGTGGGCCCATGGCTGGGGGTCAGTCCGAAACTTTAACACGGAAATTGTTAACACGCCCGTGCGTCGGTGCACTATTTAAGACACAATTGATTTTTATGACCCGACGCGATTGGCGCTTTTGACGGGACGCGATTGATTCTTATGAGGCGAAGCGGTTGACGCTTATGGCGCGACTCTTATGACGCCTGTGACGCGATGCGATTGACGCGATTGACGCGTGTGACGCGCCGCGATTGATTCTTATGACGCGACGCGATTGACGCTTGTGTTTCCCTCCTTTTTGGCATTTTAAACTTTTTTATATCAACTAAAAACCTTAATTAATTATATTAATTGGTCAAGCGGACCACGAAATTAGTGAATAAATGACAATCATTGCAAATAAACTGTTAAATTTTAACTAATGACAAGAAAACATAGAAAACGGTAAATTTCATTGAATTCACATTTGAAATTGGTTGTTTGACTTAAAAATATAAATAATAATACGAATTGAAAATTAAAAATCGTTACGCTCGAACCGTTCCAACTGGAGCTAAACTAAGGGGACAGCCTCGCCTGGCGTTATTTTAGAAGTTGTCAGCTCATCATATTTTACAAAAAATATCTGCTAAATCATAGCTCGTTATCATAGACCATCGTGTAATAGGTTTGGTTTATAATTGACTGCGGTCGTTTTTGTAAATAAAAACGATTTGATATCATTACATTTAGCGACCTCCGCATTTTTCTTTTTTCTTTTTCTTTAAAGATAGAAAACATCTGGGATCTACTTAGATCTATAGATAGAGTTTAAGAATTTAGAAATAAACTATGAACACGCACGAATCGTCGTATGTTCTGATTTAAAATTTTAGTCAATGATACTAAGTACTATTTGTAAAGAAATTAAAAAAAAAATAATTGAATTCACCCAAAGACGACTGGTTAAAAAAAAAGTGAATCAAATAAATTACTTTTAAAAACGTTGTTCGGCTACTCGTATTACAAACTTTGCCCGTAGATTCTGCATTTAAAATGACACCAAAAATTCCCAATCAAGTACGGTCCGAATCTTAGTAGTTTCGGAGTTATTCCACTTTTTCTGATTTTTTAATATTTTACGACCTTGCTTCAAATAAACAACGATAACTCCAAAACTAAAGGATTTTGGACAAATCCGTTGATACCGTTGAAAACTACGTTAAATTTTCAATAAGATGTGATCAATACTAAACTCGTATACCTTCGTGAAATGAGAGTTTCAGTAGCGAGAGCTTTGATGAATAATTTTTTTTTCAAAGTTGGAAAACTTACTATGGTGATATAAACTATTTTCAAACCTAGAGACCAGTAAATTTCAGAAAACCTACTCCATTTAATACACTTTTAAGTGGTGTAATTACTTTTTAATCACTTCTTTCAAAGGTGAAGAAATTGATGAAGGAAAAGAAAAAACCGTGGTTGAAGGATGGAAAATTAAAAAAAAAAAAGATTGACTTTTCGTCGTGTTGAGAGCATTTTAAATCAAAACTAAAAAAACGTTTAATACATTCATTCGAAACTTTTTTAAGTGAAATTTGCTGGTCTCTAGGTTTGAAAATAGTTTAGAATCACCAAATAAGCTTTCCAACTTTGCAAAAAAATATTTTTAGTTGAAGGATTGGTAAGGTGGAAAGATTGATAATTATTAAAAATAAAAAACATGAGAAAGTTTGGAATGAATGTATTAAATGTTTTTTATTTTTTATTTAAAATGCTCTCCACACAACGAAAAGTTTTTTGTTTTTTAATTTTCCACCTTACCAATCCTTCAACCACGTTTTTTTCCTTCATCAATTTCTTCGTCTTGGAAAAAAAGTGATTAAAAACAGAATTGTACCACTAAAAACGATATTAAATGGAGTAGGTTTCTGAAATGTGCTGGTGTCTAGGTTTGAAAATAGTAGTTTAGATTCACCGTAGTAAGTTTTTCAAACTAAAAAAAAAAAATTTCAAAGCTCTCGCTTATTAAAACGCTTATTTCACGAAGGTTTACAAGTTTAGTATTGATCACATCTTATTGGAAATTTAACGCAGTTTTTCATTGGAATCGACATATTTGTCCATAACGTTTTAGTTTTGGAGTTATCATTGTTTATTTTAAGCAAGGCCGTGAAATCTTAAAAAATCGGAAAAATTAAAATAACTCCTATACTGTTAAGATTCGGGCCATAGTTAATTAGGACATTTTGGTCCCTTTTTGAATATAAAATTAACTGGCAATGTTTGTAACACGAGTAGCCGAACACCGTACATGGCCAATCGCTTGAGCCGTTGCATGCCCCGGAAAAATGTCCCCATTGGAAAGTTTAATAACAGTCATCCTACTAGGAAGTCTCGTACTAGTCACATCTCCCTCTAATAGGCCAACTGTACAAAAAGGGGTCTCCGAGTCGGAAGATCGGTAGGCGATTAAAATTGAAAATGAACCCCAAAAGGGAAAGGATGAGAAGGCGCCAGGGAAGCAATAAAGACGTCCACGTGCATCCACTCCAGCCACAACTCCGTGGTGATTTATCGTTATTGAATGCACCGGTTAGTTCTGTCATCATTAGGTTCCGAGTTATACTTTTGCCACTGCAGCTTCTTCAATGTGGAGGCAATTTTTCACCTGAGTCCTTACCATTATCATATCTTCCCACCATCAACATTTAACCCCTCAGGAAGAATCTAATACCCAGCTTATTAGAAGTCTACGATTTGATTGCGTCATTACTAGAAGCATATTTCTGCTTCTGTCTCGTTTAAACGCCCTAATTAACTTTTTCAACCTACCGTTTTTATGTCTTAAATAAATGTTTGTGCTGAACCAAAATTATGACCGTTCAACCAATTAGATGAACCTATTTAACATTGAGAAAAAACTTGGATTGTTATTTTTATAAAATATTAGTGGGAAAAACAAGTACACTACACAAAGTAAGAGGCTGGTGCGATCTGATCAAACAGAGTATGTGTTAAAATTCATGTTATTAATTATAATGTGTGGTGTTTAAACGACCGTTAGCCAATGATTATTTCGAGATCGTGAGGTGCGATCTGGTGCGGCGTAGATTTTAGAAAAACATTTTCTTTATCGTGCCAACGTTTCGATCTTTGATTATTCGGAGATGGTGAGATGCGGTCTCGTTTCGAACTTTATTGAGAACATCTTCAGGACCCAACGTTTTTGTTTTCTGCGTAGTTGCGCCATTCTTGTGTGTCGTGTTGAGAGTGCGTTGGGCAACACGACTCACAAGAATTGCACAATTACGCCGAAAAGAATCACTTTGAGCACTGAAGATGATCTCAGTAAAGATCGAAACGTTGGTACGATAAAGAAAATGCTTTTCTGAAACCTATGCCAAACCAGACCGCACCTCGCGATCTCCAAATAATCATTAATTATAACTAATATTTTTCTTTTCGTGGTACGTGATATGTTTGATGATTATAATTAGAATTATTGAGTATATTTACATATTCGTGAATTTATTTACACGATTCATTTAATGAAAATATTTGTACGAAAAATGTGAATGCAATACTGAATTTTTGTGTTAATAAAGATTTTTTTGAAGTAGAAATGTAAATTTTTGAGGTGCTTTCAAAAGGATTTCTTTCATTATAAAAACCACAATATCAATATAATAATGATAAGAAGCTGAAATAATGTCATTCACGCTATATTCATTTTGTCCTATTATTTTTCCCTTTTTGATTTTTTCTTTCGTAAATATTGCCATATGATTATTCTTGTACTATTACCCAATTGCGCTTCTTCAGTGAGGAACTTATTTTTGTTTTGTTTATTCGATGTAAAACTATGTAAACGCGTTAATTCAGATCTTCTTACCGTTTCTTCTTATTCTTCTTCTGCTATATTCTCCTTGGTCTCTTTTTTCAATGAAATATTTTGACAATAAACTAACCAACTAGGAATATTTTCTAGCCAAATATGACGAATGTTAATCTCGCTACATGTCGTCTTAAAGAGAACAAAAACCAAAGATGGCTTACGGAAATATGCAGAATGGTCAGATTCGTTCAAATTGATGACAAATCTCGTTATCAATTGCAAATTAAAAAAAAAAAAAAAAAACTCGAGAAAGATAGCCTTCAAGGATAATGACAAAAATTGTGTGCTATGTTTCAGATAAAGATTTGGTTTCAAAACCGAAGGACAAAATGGAAACGCAAATATACTAACGACTTGGAACTTCTGGCTCAGCAGTACTACAGCAATTTAGGCGTTAGTGCATCACGACCAATTTTCATTGGAGATCGATTATGGTAAGGAAAATATTAAAAATACACGTATATAAATATTTTTTGATAAATAACGTATTTAAATGACATGGTTGCAGGTTTTTTAACTGTCCCAGTGGGTCTTCGGTTGGAGGAATTCTGCCACCCCCTTTCCTACCCCACGCACAGCCTTTGGCCAGTAACTTAATCCACCAGTCACCTTTTTCTGACTTCCCTTCTGTTCTGCCCCAACTGGATATACCGCCTTTACCAGCAAGTCCAAGATAGTTTGGCCAATTTGATGTTTTTATTCAATTTATTGATTTGGTTGATATTTTTCCACTAACGGCGAGGTGGATTTGCGTTTTTGAGAATAAGCTGGATATACATATTATTATTATTGATAGTGATTTCACTTTGTTAATAATTTAAGTATTTAATTAAACCGAAAAGCAATTGTAGATTCGAGCATTAATTTAAATAAAAGTTAAAATTTTGTTACAGGTGTGCTTTGCTTACTTACCTTGAGCGTTCAGCTCTTTCATAATATTTTCAGCTTGATACCAAATATTTCGTTAAAATTCAACTTTAAAAAATAAGGACAAAGTGGTCGTGAGATGCAGTCTGTTGTGACGTAGGCTTTAGAAAAACATTTGCTTTATCGTGCCAACGTTTCGATCTTTATTGAGATCATCTTCAGGGCTCAAAGTGTTTGTTTTCCGCGTTGATGTTTCATACTTGCGTGTCGTGTTGAGAGTATCCTAACGGTCGCTAAATACCACGCACAAAATAAGGACGAACGTGGCTTATCAGAGATATATGGCTAAATGTTATTTCAAAAAGGGTAAGAATATTCAATATCTTATTAGTAATTCATCAGTGAGGGCACTTATTTAAAAAATGGAAAAACAGTGAAAATGATAGTATGTATATAAAACCATGCTTCAGTTACCTAAGGAGCCAACTGAGTGCAGTTACGTAAAACAATGGTACTGAGCATAGTAGCACATATGCCATAGAGAACCCCGCCCCCTCGACAAATCTAGATTATACAATAAATACCCACAACTTAGATTTATTAGTTGCAGATGATTTTCGAAATCTGTTTCGATTATAATACGTCTATAGAACCCATAAGGGATCACAAGACAAACGATTTGTGCCAGTACTATTCTCAAATTCATAACAAGACTGACAAGAGATAATATGTTCTCTTTGAATAGAAAAATTTTGAATAGCCAAAGATATGATCTATTTTCTTGAGTTGGTTGATAACAAATTGAAGAAGATAATGACGAGAAATGTGATGAGGAATGAGGACTTTGAAGAAAGTTTTTGATTTGGAGTGGAACTCGGAAATTTAGTTGAAAAAATAATACAGGATAGTCCAGTAATCTTCTTTCGTCTTGAGTAGATATACCAAATATTATTAGAATTTGAAACTCTTCTGATAGACAGCAACGATTGGTAATGACTAAATTTTAGGTTGTATTACCCCTCACATCGTTCAGACAACGCACAATGTTATAATTTAACTGTTATTTACTTTCTGACGTCACAGTTTTGGTCGAGACGACACGCGACTTTTTTTTAACAGTTCTATTACCTCCTTGTACTTTAAAATGTGCTAAACGGCTAAACCTCAGCTAAGTTGCTAAACCTCAGTGTTTATAGTTTGGAAGTTATTTCCATACTCGTGATTTATAAATTTTATTTAAAAAAACACTTCTCATGTTGAGAAAAAGATTAGAAGCTATTTATTCGGGGCATTAGAAGTCTTTTGATATTACTAGTTCTATATCAATCTGGCTTCTACAGCCGGAGGTAATGATTTTACTGTATTAATAATACTGAATAATTCTTACTTAAAGTAAATAAATACTCGAATTTTTTTTAAAGTGAGCAATTTTTAGTTTAAAAGTATTAACTTGTTAGCATAATAAGTTACTGTCAGCAGGAAATCAAGCGAAAGTTTGTAAAGTTCCATTTTGAGTATCAAGTTTGAATTTTTGTTAGAGATTTGGCCAATGTGCTAGAGCTAGACCATAAGGTCAAAAAAATGTTTGAAAATTTGATCATGACAATAAAAACTATTGTTTGCAAAAACATGGTTATTAATAACTAATAGATTAATATGATATATTATGTAAGCAACATTTAGACAACAATTTTATTTAATAACAATGAGTCAAAATTATTGCTAACAATGCTATGTTAACATACCTGTCAATTCCACAGAATATTTTATCATATTAAATCCTTGTATATTTTTTATGCAATGTTTTGTTCGTTGTTTGTAGCATATATCGTGTATAGCACTCGTAAGAGGGATTTGCATGTTATAGAAGGTACATGTTATCGGACCCTGAAGGGTTGTCACTCCCTAATTTTCCTGAACCTAGTGTCTAAATATCAGGGAGTTCACCCATCCTGTTAGTAACTGGGTCTCTAGTACCCCTTAAGCCAGATACCCCAGAGATTGTCACTTCTCAACCAGCAGGGTTAGACTCCAACTGGAGCTATTGACAGTTAGGTAATTTCAGCCCCAAACACTTGCATAATCTAGCCTAATAATAATTAAATTAGAGCCAGTCGCAAAAATAAATAACTGCAATGCGCATATTCTGATCAATTGGTGGAGTACTGCTGCAATGTTTTACATCACCCCTCACCATTCACACTAATAAATGTATGGATTCAAACAAAACACAGATTATATGCAGTGAAAAAAATATGTCCTCTAAAAAACGGAACAGAGGACTGAAAATATGTTCAAGAAC
Source organism: Cimex hemipterus (assembly GCA_039619505.1). Taxonomy (NCBI): domain Eukaryota; kingdom Metazoa; phylum Arthropoda; class Insecta; order Hemiptera; family Cimicidae; genus Cimex; species Cimex hemipterus. The sequence continues at coordinate 5,309,545 of CM077108.1, forward strand.
CATTCTTAAATCCAGCAACATTCCTTCAAGCTCTCTGTATGGAGCCAAGGCAGGATAGGCCTCTATTGGAGTCATATTGGAAACATAATTTTTTCTGGATAAAGAGTGTGGATTTGGCCCCAAAACTGTATATGGCCAAAATTTAACAGGAGATGATTCCTCAGGTTGTCTAGTGGTCATCTACCATCAGTCAGTAAACTCGTACTTGTTATCCTCAGAATTGTATTAAATGATAATGACAAATTACGAAGGGCTTTAGGGACTGTAACAGTATAGGCATTGACACAATGATCATCACTGTAAAGTTCCAGGTTAGAATCCAGTGGCCCTGCATTTGAAACTGTCATACGTACAAATAGGCTTTTTTTTTTTTCAAAACCGTCAGGTTGATGTACCTCTGCTGTTCCGAACCCTCTTTAAAAAAATACAAATACGTAAATTTGCATAAATACTAGGATGATTACGCATGCTCTACATTTTGAGCAATTGGTCTCAAATCACAGCTGAAAAAAATAATATAGCTTTGAACGACACGCTATTAGCTAGCTAGCAGGATCCATCCTAAATCATTCCCAAATCCACATAAATACTATTATGCGTTGTGAGTGGGTGAATGTATTTAATTGCGTGAATGTGTATTGTAAGAAGGTGGAATATCGAGTACCTCAGTTAAGGTAGTTATATAATAGATGTGAAGGATGATGGAAGTATTTTGAGTACTAATTGAATGAATTGGAATGAATGCATTTAAGAGTAAGTAAGAGTGTGAATGAGTTTGGCATTAGAAATTGATTGTGTTAAGGGTTGAAATGACCTTGTTGTTGGAAGCCCCTGGAGCCCAACCTTGGCAGCTGGGAGATAAGACGAAAGTCTGACCATGGACTGCAAGAAGTGATAGGTGCAGGTACATGTTTGTATGTTCATGTGTATGCTTTGTAATTTAATTGTTTATGAACTAGTCTCTCACTATACAAGCCCCACCCATTACCCCCTCCAAAAAAAATTTACTAATTTTCAATTTAAAAAAAAATTTAATCGGCATTACAATACTTTTACTTCGATTCTGATACTTTTATAAATTGATGCAGTACAACCCTAATAGCCAGTGAAGTTGTAGAAATTAAATTATTAGTTCTTACCAATAATTATTTTGTAGTTCTTAAAAAAGTAGAAATTTTTCAAAAGTGCAGCCAATCTTAATAATAAAAATAATGTTAATTTTAATATGTTTCTTACTAACCTGTTGTTTCGTAATTTGTTGAAGTAGTGAGGAACGGTCAAGAACGAGGTAATTTAATGTCCAACAACACAATAATTTCACACGACACCTATATGACACCACAAGAATAGCACTACACTTTATACCCTGAAGATGATACAAATAAAGGTTGAAACGTCGACAAAAAAATGAAAGAGATGTTTTTTTCTATACTACCTCATTCTTGACTTCAACAAAGTTTATTTAAATAATTATTTTACAAAATAAATAATTTATGTTTAAATTTAATGTCTATCAATTTGAGTTTGATAATGATAGTTGCTTTTTTTTTTTTTTTATATAAATTTTTGTTTTGTTTTTCATCTTGTCTTATAAAATTGTCAATTTTCAGACCATGTTTCCAACAAGCTCACAAAAGAAAAATTGGATGTTTAAGGATGAAGGAGAGCTTCAAACTCTTAGAGCTGCCGCCAATAGAAATTACATTGAAACGTATCAAGACAAATTGGAGGTGAATTATGCTTTTGTAATAAATATAAACATTTTTATAGCACACATGATTGTCCAGTTGTATCAGGTTAAGGAGATTAGATTTTTTTTCCTGTTTACTTTTACTAATAAATGGTATTTGTGATTCACAAAGCCAGAAGAGGCAAAATAAAATAAATAACATAAAAAACTCATGTTCTATGGTTAAGTTATTCCATATAACTGTTTACGTGGGGCCACAGTAGTGAGGTTATGGGTAGACTCTCTGCTCAAAAATCCCATGTTCTTGGGTTCAATTCCCACCATTGCCCCTGACCATACCAGGCTATTTGTAGCCATTTTATTATAAGTACTATTTCATTTTATATACCAATAAAATTCAATATACGTTAAAAACAAAAATGACTACAGCTTGACAGAAGCAGACTGATCTTTCAGTTTTATTACCTTTTCAGAGATTTATAATGTTTAATTAATTTTTTAATTTATTTAGATTGCACAGTAATTTTTGTTACATAATATTAGCATTTGATCAAAATTTTTAACTTGCGCTATAGAACTGTAGAAAACCTGTAAAACTAACAATAACCAATGTTACCAATCCTTTCAATTTCAAATCCTTAGATGAATTATAAATGGTCTGTGCTAGTGTTGAAACGAGCCTCCGCCTCCACAATGAGCTTGAAATCCTGCTCAGTTCAAAAATTGTCCAAGTTTCACAGTGTACTCTCCCATCATTCCATTAGTTTTGTTCAAGCCTTGTCCAATATATCCTCATTTATACATTCCTACCAGCGTACAAAGTGGCATCTTAGTGAAAATGGCCCATTGACTTCTTTCCGAGGAATAGTGGAATCAAATAAATGAGAAGTTTAATGTGAGAACATCGATTATTTGCACCTCTCACTACATAATCATTAAATTAAACGTTGCAACAATCTATTTAAAAAATAAATAGTCTAATAAATTTAACTTAAATAATAAATGGATTTGGAAAACATGCACCTAAATTTAGCCTTAAAGTGACACAATAAAAAATACGTAGTAATAAATACAGAAGATAAAGAGACCAGTTAAATAATTAAATGTTATGATAATGGGCAACATTGTGTATGAAGATATCTTTCAGTAACTGCCTGAATTTTATGGAGAACAAATGAATCTTGCTGATATGAAAATCTAATTTTTTTACTTATTATATACTCTAAAACGTATTATTAAGTTAAATTATTGTACATATTTAATAAATTCAATAATTCAAATACTAATTGTTTCAAATATGACCATATTATTGTACACAAACATTATTGTACCCATTCTAGCATTTTTCCTAAAGTGGATTTGTCAGGAAATCAAATATCTTTTATCGATGTTAATTTATGTTATGGATCCAGCCAGCAGCAAAACAGGCCATGTTGAATATGGAGGAAGAAAGAACGTTGCTTAAATTTTACGAGTTACAAATGAGGGATTTGTGCCGGCGATTCCAGCCGCCTATGCCGAGAGCCGTAATTGGAACTGCATTTCATTACTTTAAACGATTTTATGTCAACAACTCCGTCATGGATTATCACCCAAAAGAAATATTGTGAGTATTTCGCTGTAATCTTTCTTCAAAATGATAGAATTATTGAAGAAGTTTTTTTCTTTTAGTTTTCTGATTGTATGTTAAAATAGTTGCTGAAATCATACAATACATTGTACAACTGTGTATTGTTAATGCAAAAGTATAAAATGTAGTTTCTTCAAAATATGATGTTATTTTCAGTAAATTTGCTTTTTTTTAAATATATTTTTTTATTTTATTGGAATGTAAATATATATATCAAAAGGATTATTCTCAATAATTGGTAGTTGTATTAATACACATATTGCATTTTATTCATCACAATTTATTAAAAAAAGATATCTAGTGATAAATGAAAAAATAACTGCAATAAAAGATAAAAATGTAAAAGAGATATTGCCATTAACATACTATGAATATGTATTCCCTGTTGCACATTTCATGTGGGTATGTGTGACTTATAAGGTTTGCATTCTTTAATTTTTTCTACCATAACTGCCCTAAAAAAAATTTTCTGTTTATACTTTGTTGTTTTATTTCAACAAATATAATATAAATGCAAATTGCTAAGAAAAATGTAAAATAGAAATTCACTGCTTTTTGTGGTCTGCTTGACCAATTAATATCTTTCAATTGATTAAGATTTTTAGTTGAGATAAAATAGTCAGCGTCACGATCGGGATTCGAACCCATGACCTTTGGCTAGATACGCTGCTGCTCTACCACTTGAACTGACTACGATCCACTCGAACACTAACTTCCCATCTCAACCCCACCTTTTGAATTTTCCCTCCTTTTTGCCATTTTTGGCCGAGTGGATCGAGGTCACGATAGTTCAAATGGTAGAAGAGCGGTGTATCCAGCTGAAGATCGTGGGTGCGAATCCTGCTCACGCCATTGACTTTTTTATCTCAACTAAAAATCTTAATTAATTGCAATAAAAATGGACATTCGGAACATTGACATTAAGGAGACGTTTGCGGTTGTATCAATTTAGGTGCTGACATGGCCTTCATCACTGTAAGGTAAAAGTCCTAGGTTCAAATCCAGCAGCCCTGCAGTCAAGCCTGACATACAAATGGGTTTTTCTCCCCCCCTCAAACAAAAAAAAAGGCCTTGTACTTGAAATATCCTTGTTAAAAAAATACATAAAAATAAATATTAAAAAACTAAAAATAAACTATCGATTTCGTTGAAACTCAATTGTGACAATTGAAATTTAAAATACATCAAAATTAAACATAAACGAAAGTAAAGTAAACAATAAGGATTAAGTGTATTCAGCTCTGAATGGCATTATAATTTAGAACATAGTATAAACAGATAAAGAAAATGAGAAAAAAGTAAAGTAAAATACAAGTAGGCTGTATTTTTCGCCTGTCAGTATAGAAACATCCATGTCGTCCAATTAGGATTCATAGCTTTAAAACTGTTAATAAAAAAAGTTTATTATTTTTAATTATTTTTTCTAGGGTTACATGTGTTTATCTTGCCTCTAAAGTAGAAGAATTTAATGTATCTATAGTCCAATTTGTTGCTAATATAAAAGGAGACAGAGAAAAGGCCGCTGATATTATAATAAATAATGAGTTACTTTTAATGCAGCAGCTGAATTATCATTTAACTGTTCATAACCCCTTCAGACCTGTTGAAGGATTCCTTATAGACATAAAGGTAAAATATATCACAAAAAATATATACTTTTTTTTTTTAAATTTTTAAGTAACTGTCTTTTTACATTAAGGTGCGAAGCCAATTAGACAATCCAGAAAAACTTAGAGGTGGCATCGATGAACTATTAGACAACTTATACCTGACTGATGCTTGTTTGCTGTATTCTCCATCTCAAATAGCTTTAGCAGCGATACTTCATTCTGTCAGTAAAAACAAAGAGAATCTGGATGCTTATGTGACACAAACACTGCTTGGAGGGGATGCCAGTCGCCTTACGGACCTCATAGAAGCCGTGCGGAGTAAGTCAATTTGAATCCAGCTTGTATTGATATGTTGTTGGGTTGGGTCCGTCTATACACATGGGTTTCCATGTTACTCAAATGAGTTCTGGCTTTTCACATACAGGGGTTGCTTATACTGGTTTAAAGATGGGCACTCATTTGGGAATTCACGTGTGTGGGACGAGTACATCTAAACCTGAACACGGTCGGCCCAATCTGAAATGAATTGGTACATGAAAATGACCACTTCAATTTTTCATTCACTATGACAAAAATATGATAAATTTTATTTCATGTTGTATTTTTTGAAAATTCTTTTAAAAAATTATAATCTATTTATTTTGTTTGTTTCACAGATATACGTGTGTTGTATAAAATAACCGAACCGCCATCGAGGGAATATGTTAAGAGCCTGGAAAAAAGGCTGGAATTATGTCGAAACGAAGAAAATAATCCAGACAGCCAAGTGTAAGCAAGCATATAAAGCATATAATAGTTTCTTGGGAATAATTTTGTTCGGTTGCATATTAAAGATCCTGTCCTAAGATTTTTCTTTGTTTTTTGGTCAAACATTTCAAGTTCAGTTTTCTCATGTTTTCTGAAATTTCAAAATCCAGAATGGGTAGATCACGATCAAACTAAATTTAATTGTTTTGACAATAAAATAAAAGTCAACATGTTTCAATTAAGTTTATCACCAACTACCAGTTATTTTTGGATTTCTTATAAATGAGACTTAACAGTCATTATTTTTAATCATAAATAATCCGAATCTTGTAAGGGATAAAAAAACAAATTCAATTGTTACTGCCAAGGTTTCAGTCTATTTGAAGGTATCCATCAGGGCCTGTCATTAATTAAACAATATGAATACATTTTCATACAGTTATTATTATTATTAATTTTTAAGGGCATTTTAATGGCTAAGGTCATTTTACGCCCTAACATCCAAACATTCTATTTTAGGTTAGCTATATCTCTTCTGAGTGCTATAAAGCTCTGACTCCAAACATTCACTCGTGATCTAATTTTCCCATTGCCATCCAAGCTTTGATTTTCTTTTTCAAATTCTTAATTCGGAAGGCCAAATAACATTAAATTTAATAAAATTAAAGATTTATTTCTGTTTCTTGTTTTAAATTAAAATTGTGAGTGTTTGATATAAATTAAAATTTCCCCATAAGCTTGTATGGCTAATAATAATAATAATAATTAATAATAATAATAATGGAGTCAGACTAGCAACAGTCTCAGCGTGATTATAGGCTCATCTGTATCCTTTTGTTATTCCTTTCAAGTATGATAACTAATTCTACATAACAATAATAAGAAACAAAACACAATAACTTTTTTTTTAATTTTTTTTTTTTTTTAAGGAGCTATTTTTCTTATTTCAATTGCGATATTGGGCATTGTAGTGCATTAGCCCGCAATTTTTATTGTCTTCCATTTTATTACAGTTAATTCAGTAATCAATACTACTAAACAGATTTTACAAAACAATCTTAAATATGTATACAAGTTGACAAAAGTTTTTAATAACAGACATTTTCAATGATTTATTGTTCATTTTAGATACAAGGAAAGGATGCATGGGTTGTTGGATGATGAGGACGAAAGAGCATCAAGGAGATATTCAAAAGCCACAAGGAAATCTCAAGGGCAGAGCGATTCAAAATTATTGGGTGTAAATACAATCCCACCAGAGGAAAAACATTAATAATTAGTGATTCGTAATTAAGTTTTGTACCTAAAGAGTTGAACAAATTGTATAAATTGTATATATTATATTAAAACTATGTGCGCAACTAACTAAACAAAAAAAGATGAGTTTTTAAACTAGGATTTACCATACTACTTTTTGTTAAATTTATTTTTTATTGAATTTTTTGGAAGTGGTTTTTGGAAGAAGGCAGACAAAAAGAATAAGGCTTGTGAGGGAGCGATTGTATAGAAAATGAATAAGCACATCTCCCAACTGTCCTACATGCAAGAGTCCATCAAATCCCAGCCATCTAATATGAGAATTCCTATAAACAATTTTTCTCATGAAGATAGTGCAAGTACATTCCTGCAAAAGGCAGTGGAAAGTATAAGAAAGGAAGCAGCCATCACCTCCTAGGCTGTGCAGAGTGCATGGAGTCCTCTGGGGGTCCTTTTGTCTTTCCACCTCCCTCTTGTGACCTTTACAAAAAAAAACAATAATTAAAAAAAAAAAAATCACGGTGTTATTTTCAAAGGAAAATCCCCCCCCCCCAAAAAAAGAAGAGGTTTTCGGTTTCTTTTTCAACTTTGTTATTTTAACATTTATGTAAATTGCGTATGTACATTTTGGGGTGTGATAATTAGTGATGGTTATGATTTCTCTGCCAACTGCTGTTGAATATGAAATGAAAAGAATATGACAGACTAAACAAGTAAGAATTATGTAATCAGCATGACCAGGGACAATAGATAGAGATTTATGCAAAATAACTTCGATCAGGAGAATTATTAAAACTTAAAAATACATTGCACAATAATGATTAACATGTATAATTTATTCAATTAACTACTTATATATTTTGTCAATAATATAATTATTTTGTACATAAATTTTTGGCGATTAGTGACAGTTAATCGATAATTATTTAGAAATCGTGAGATCCAATATGGTGCCAGACTACATTTCAAAATTTCTATTGTCTGTAGGGCAAAAAAAAGGCCGTAAGACGACTGCGGAGGTTTCCAACTGATGAAAATTTGTCAAACTTTCGTAAATCCAGAGCCAAAGAAAGAAGAGTAATAAAGGAAGCCAAACAAAAATCTCTAAAACATTTAACACCACGTATGGAAACCTCGAATATATGGAGGAAGATCAGGGCAATTTCCGGCAAAAGAAAACCCCCAATTATGCCAATACTTCGTGCAGAAGCCATGGTGATAACAGATCCCTTTCAAATTGCTGAGCTCGTCACTTTGAATCTGTTTGTAATTCCAACTGGTATTCGGATCATTTCAGGCAGATAAAGGAGGAGGAAAAAAGACAGGATTTAAATTTTGCAACCGACGAAGAAGAGGTTTGGAACACTCCCGTCACTCTGGCTGAGATGGATCTTGTTCTGAGTTCGGTGAAAGAATCTTCCCTGGGAAGTGATGAGATCACATATTCCATGATTAAAAATCTGTCTCCAGAAGGAAAAGTAAAGCTTTTGAAGTTGTTTAACGAAATATGGGGTGCGGGATATTATCCAGAAAACTGGAGGGAGTCGGTCGTGATACCCATTGCCAAACCAGGTAAAGATCCTAGCCTTCCATAAAATTACAGACCTATTTCTCTAACATCATGCCTCAGCAAGACATTGGAAGCCATAATTAACAAAAGGTTAAATTGGTTTATCGAGAAAAAAGTACCATACCAGGCTGGGTTTAGAAAGCACTTTTGCTCTGAAGATCATGTATCGCTCCTTGAAAGTGCTATTCAAAACACTTTCCTAGAGAGAGAGCATGCTTTAGCTGTCTTCTTTGACCTGGAAAAAGCATACGACACAACCTGGAGATTTGGTATACTTAAGAAACTCCATGATTGGGGTTTAAGAGGGAACATAGTTAATTTTTTGAAAAGCTTTCTCGAAATGAGAAGATTCCGGGTGAGCCGCCTTATCTAGTACGTTCATTCAAGAAAACGGGATTCCTCAGGGTTCGGTTCTGAGTGTCACCTTATTTGCCATTGTGGTAAACGGTCAGGCTGATAATATAGACGATCATATAGTCAGACCTTTTTATATGTCGATGATCTTTGCTTTTACCTGTCTGGAAAAAATCTTCAAAACGTAGGAAGGACTTTACAAAATGCCATTGACACATTATCACGAAAAGCAGATGATGTAGGTTTCAAATTCTCTTTGTCTAAAACGGTATTTGTACACTTTTGTCGACTGAGAAAACATCATGAAACACCTCGGCTTTTCCTTTCTGGCGTTGAAATAAAGGAAGTGATGTTGTCAAATATTTGGGAGTTTCTTTCGACAAAACCCTTATCTCGAATACAATTATTGTAATCATAATGTAAAATCTTATGTTTAGGTACATATATAAAATATAGATTAGAATAAAAAATGTCTGTTGCCAATTTAACTTATATACAGCAGGATGTATATTTTATTTCCAAGCCAACGTATTATTTACTTAAGGTTAAGGTAACCTCTTTTTTATCATTTTTTGTTTTTTTAAAGGTTGGGGAATTCAGGTTCCCCCAGGACCCTTCAGGACTAGGGTTTTCCTCTCCCATGGGTGAATCTCAGCTTGCATAGGCCATCACACCATGCTCTGCAGTTTCTTCTTTCCAGCGATATCTCCACAGGCTTGTTTCTGCTTTCTGTTACAATTATTCTAGTCTTAACAAACCTGTCCTGGAATACAATCACATTGAACGGAGGACTTATTTTTAACCCATTATCTGATAGATTTAGTTTTTGGCAATTTGTATGTCACAAAAGGGTTCTTTCTTTTGCCGTTCTTTGCTCGCTTGCATGTCCTTGTATGTCCTAGTAGTCAATAACATGATTAACTTAAGTTCAACAATAATTAAAGAAATAATAAAACCTAAATAAAAAATAATATTTTAGTTTTTTTGTCATAAAGGTGTTTTATTTCCAACTACTTATTGGGTGTCACAAGAAAGGGTTGCTCCATTTTAAAATACTTTCTTTCAAATAAAATTCCAGGTCTAAACTAATGCACTGTTGAGTTCAACAATAAAGCTAGTTAAAATGCACATAGTAAATATGTCAAGAGGGCTAAAATGGTGTTCAAGCTCAACTTTCAAATATTTATGTGTCGCTTGTGGGTGGAGCATGTGTGGCATTCAGAGATAACCGACCAAGGGTCTCAAGAGCAATAACTCTCTTGAAATTTATTAACGGTTTGCTACTGTTGTAATTAGGAGCGGCGATGGGGTTCCTGGCTGAAATACTAGCTTTTCACATGCAACCATCCTGTTCACAACGATAAATTCAAACCTAGCTACCGGCCACTGATTTTTAATTGAGTCAATTGGCTATTTATACTTAAATTTACAGAGATGAAATTTTCTTTTATTGTATACGAACATCATTATACATTTCACAGAATACTGAAATGATGTGATAACGGTAAAACAACCTTAAATATTTGTACAAATTGACATAGTAAAAGTTTTGTAAAAATAGATGGTTTCAAATTTCTTCAAAGATTAACTCAGTCTGAACATTGCCAATGGACTGAAAAACATGTACATATAACAGCTAACAGCCAAGATCTTGATTTTTTAACCATAATTTTTTTTTTTTTTTTTTTAAATAAAGAATTTCCTGATGATGGGCAGAGAAAGGAAAAACAGTCCAAAACTTAGAAGACAGATGTGAAATAAATTAACCTGTAACGAAACTTTATTTTAAAGCAAATCCTTTTTATGAAAAAAAAAAAAGGTTTAAAAATATACGGTTACAGTTGTTTTTCTTTTTTTCATAGGGAAAAGATGAAATGAAATGAATCAAGGACAAATCAACCCTAAATTAATAAAGAATTTCTAAGAAATGATGAATAAAGACTAATGCTACTAGAAGTAGCAGACAAGGTTAGAAAAATTTCTGTTATTATATTGAACAAACTACAGATCTTCAACTATTTTACAATTAATAAAAACCTATTGTGTAATGAAAAAATTGAATAAATAAATAAAAAAGGGTAAAAGAATAACCAATAATTGCATGTAGATTTCAATTATAAATAAAATAGGCAAATCTATAATTTGTTCCCAAAATAGTGCAAAAAGAGGTTGCTCGATGTGTCCCACTCGGAAGGTGCAATTCTTTGGCTCGATATAGAGAGCACATAGGAATGTTACCTCATACGAGAATGTATTTATTAGCGTGAATGCATGGTGGGTGAGAGGGTTGATGGCAGAATATCCCGTCGACTCCCAATTAGGTTAGTGTTACAAAACATGTTTAGAGGTCATGTAGGAATATCGAATACTCTACCACCCTACTGAGTGAATGGTATATAAATATGTAAGTACTTAATAAGTGAGAGTATGAACCGATTTAGGAACTGATTGCGTTGGGTGCTGAAATGACCTGATTGTTGACAGTACCCAGTGCACAACCTCAGTAGCTGGATGGAAAAAAAAGAAGTTTGACCCCGGTTTGTCAATACTTGGAGCGCGTTAGTCTCTAGGTCTGCCGGTGGTGCAAGAAGTGGAAGGCTCAAATATGTACAAATGTGTTGTGTATAAATCAGTAATCTATCTTCTCAAATAAGTTAAATATGTGATTATAATCAAATGCATACGAAAATTTATGTATCCAATTAGTGAAATACTAAAAGTTACACACATACATCTTTGATAATAAAATATACATCTCTGAGGCCATTGCCCACTGAGAAGACACCTCTCCATAATGGGTATTTTACCCTTTTGCCGTTTTTGCTAAGTAAAAGAAGAAACGGCAAGGCACAACCTCGCAGCGGTAGCTAGGTCTAGATTTGAAATCCAAAATCTTGAGTCTGTGAACATGTCGAAGAAATTTATGCAGGACACGTGAGTTGACCTGGACCTTTTAGGGATGGGGTACGAGTCTACCCAGGCATTTATCCCCTCGGGTCCTGGTTGCTCACCCTGCTTTAATACATACATGTACATCTTTGTAGTACTACTTTAATAAATCTGTTGTACTGTAGAATTTTAATGTTGAAATTATGCTCGGTATGATAGTTCTTACGCTGAAAATCAAAATTTAGAATTTCGGATTAAATTTAGTGTATTTTGTCACATCGTGGAGATAAAGAACTCAAAATATCTCAGACAGAATGCCATAATTAAGCATTAACTGTTAGATAAAACCAAAGGTGTTCTTCAATTTTAAATTTTATTAACCAATTATGGACATTAATCATTTTTAACTTATCTTATTGAAGAAATGTCGCATTTTTTCTCGTGTTTTTCATATTATTATTACACATTATTTAACACCAATGCCGTGATTTCTCTCTTTTTTTTTTCTCTCTCGCACGCCATTTAATCCTTATCGACGAGGCATGGCAGATTAGCAAATTTATTGTTTAGATTTTCGTGCAATTTATTGCTTCATACACTTACAGCGCGTTCTGACTGTTCAAACACTGCCGAAAATTTGTCGATAATTCTACAGTATTTTTTCAAACTGAACCTAGACGAATTACAGCCCTCAGATCTGGCCCACAACAAGGGTTCACTTTTTATTTGAAATTTAGCCCCTATCGAACTGAAAATTAGACTCAATAATGAATTCACAAATCACGTTCTTCGATTGAAAAAATATTTTAAGCCGGAAGCTAAACAATGTTAGTGGCTGTGTATGCAAGGTAGATCTGTTATGGTCGGTTATCTCTCAATCTCTTTTTTTTATCCTTCTCTTTCTAACTGGTCCAGAAGCGCTCTGTTATTAATCGGAACTTACCTTGAGGCGATAAGCAGCAGTAGGCAAAGTTATTTCCCTACCAGAAAATGATTTGTCCTTCGTATTTAACGATAATAGCAGCATAGCAAATAGATGAAACCTTGATATGCTAAAAACTAAATGAGACTTGACTGATAACATTTTTGCATGTTCTGGTTGCTTTGTTATTTTCAGGGGTGTTTTTGTTCATTAAGATATACATTTTTCAGAATTGATGAAATTCTGTTTCTACATAGACTTTAAACTTTTTATCTTTGTTAAAAAAAGACAAATATTCGCATAAACTGAAAGGACCTTATATTTACTTTCTGTATTAATGTAAAAGTCTTTTAGGAAATTAAAAGTGAAAATGGAGAGGGTTCACGTTGCGGCTGCTTGGCTCAAACAGGCAGCTGCGTATGACTCCAGGCTAAAGCTACTTCATAGCTACTAAAACAGATGATGAAATGTCATCTTTTCCGAATATCTCAGGGCAACAGGTTGGGTTTCTAACGAGAAAATAATTGTGCGTTCTTTCCTCGGTAGCCCGCCGCATTAGAGGGGCTCGGCATTATCTGACAATCCCATCTTTTATACAATTAATTCGCTTTAAAAATTATAGGGGCGCCGGGGTAAAAAGAGAGACTGACCGCTTCCTGTAAATTCAATTCAGACGTTTTTAACGTCAAATTTTCCAAAGGGTGGAACAATATAAGGTCGGTGTGTGAGGATGGTTGTGCTTATAAATAATTTTAAGGTCAACAAGCTGAAAGGTTGTATGCTCAGACTTCCCGCATTAGCCTCTCTTATGGTCGTAATTATGACGTTAACACCTGATGACCTGAGCATTATATCCTAACAAGAAATTCGTCTAGATTACTGGAAATTCTGCCATGCAATGATCTGTTGGTGAATTGAATGGACTGATTATCCGTCTAGAATATATCGCAGCAGTGTTTTAAAACAGATGTCAACGTTAGAAGGAAAACTGGAATTTTTTGAGCAAAGGTAATTTCATGCCATGTGAACTGCCTCCCACGTCCGTGTGCGAGGAAATGTCAATTTACAATCGACAAAGACATATTTACTAAATTACCACTGCAAAACATTATTCTCGACAGTCAGTAACACATAATAGCTTTTATTGTATTTAACATCAACAGAAATAATCAAAATTATAAACCCAATGGATAGTATATAGCATAAGTGGCCCTTGGTGGTTCCTGATTCTTTAAAAAAATAAGTCCATATAAAATAAAATTAAATTAAAAATTGATAGTTTAAATATATGTAGTTTGGCTGGTTCCAGTCATTTTGAACTGTCTATTCCGATTGGTCTTGTCTGCCAGACGCATTTTATCTTCAGTGTTGGGTTCAGTGGCATGTGGGTAAATATTTGGTCCTCCGGGTCGGATAAAGCGTTGTTAGAGTCAGAGTAAGAATAAGATACTCGGAAATCGCGAGATGCGGTCTGGTGTGACGTAGGTTTCAGAAAAACATTTTCTTTATAGTGCCAACGTTTCGACCTTTATTGAGATCTTCTTCAGGGCCTGGGATTAAAAAAAAAATTAGTCACATAATAAGGTGTGTCACAGTAAAACAGTAAGAATAAGAATAAACTTTATTGTAAGTCACCTAATAAGTTAGGTCACCTAATGTTAGTAAAACAATTTATAAATTATTACAAGCAACTAGGTATACATAAAGACACCAGAAAGTACGATAGGGATTAAAGCTATAATTGACTCAAGTTCATACTCTACAGATTAAAGCAAATAGTGAGCTTTATTTATGGTAATGTATAAAGTATAATTCTTATTTTGGACGTTACATTGTAACATAAAAAGATGACTGCCTATCCTTTCTGTTTTAGTCTATCACGGCATTAGTGACGAGGGTTCGCAGAGGTCATATCAATCCTCGAGATATCGGTGTTTTGGAAAAAAACCATTGTACTTATGGAGACGGATTCGAACCCTGGACATTTACCTTGCAGTGATGAGTCGCCGTGTCAACGCCTTAACTGCTACGCCCACCTCACAATGGAAGTATGTATATGACGTGTGATAACCATAGCTGTTCAGCCTCACTCACTCACATGTAGCACTTCGTCCTCTCCTCACCATGTACCAAACATATTTATTTACTTAACTATTTCCAACTTTTCCCACACTCTTTCTATAACTATCCATCTATCATTTACATTTTATTTCTATCTATCTTTGTGTAACAAATTCTCTCTCACCCTATCTATCTCCATTTATCTATCAACCCGATATATACATCTAAGGGCAAATTTAACGCAATACTCATTTAGTTTAAAATGAAATTCATTATCTTTCTATATTTGTTACTGGTAGTTAGAAGCTATGGTAGTCAAAAGAAACAGTAAAATGTTAATCTACACCCCCATTAAGTACAAAACTTGTTGAACTATAATAAAACGATTTCGAATTTAGATGAATACACGAGTTTACAAATCGACCCGATGGAACTTCATTGCAGTGAAGAAAATGAGATAATTTGAGAAAGGGGCTTTTACCATTGTCCTAATTACGTTAACTTCGGTGCTCTTGGTAGGCACTGTTCTTGCGCTAGCTCGGTCCTGACAGCTCTACCAGCTACAAGACATGTGATGCCTTCATGTCTTTCACAGGCATTAATTACCTACTTATGCAGGATAATGACAGGCCTCACACTTCGCCGTAACTGGCTACCAAAATACCGTTAGGAATGAACGGGTGTGGTGATAGCAAAAAATAGACATTCTTAAATGGTATCGAATGTGTTTTAGGAATTCCCTTAATAGATAAACGATGACAAGTGATGTTTCACTTTGAAAGAATGACAATACTTATTGTTTAAAATTTCATAATGCAATTTTTTGACATGAAGTACATGGTTCCGAGTTTTTCCATTTTGAGTAAATGTTTAGGTTGAACAATTATTGTTATAATAAATACTGCATGATTCTAAAATAGAGGCAGCACGTTTCCAAGCAAAAACGTTAATTTATTTAAATAGTATTAACCTTTTCAATACAAGTAAAACCTGGGTAGTTCAAAATTCCGTACCTACTCACTTTGAAGATGCATTATTTATTCGAGGGATAATTAGAAATGTAAAACATATTTTTATAGGGTATTACATATAAAAAGGTGAGCATTTGACAAACATAGGTGTAATTAAATTAATCATCTGACATTCTGACCCATCTTGCTTATAAAGGAGTAATTAGTCTATTTTTTGCTCGATGAAAATCATGAACGTCATTAATTTTAATTTATTAATGAACCGAATGTTGGTCACATTTAACGGCCGAAAGGACGTTTAACTGCTTTTTTATTTCTTCTTGACTCTCGTTTGCCCAGTACTTAATAGCTGTATGAAATTATCCTCTAATAGCTGTTAGAGTCGTGCATGCCCCAAACGGCCCAGCCTCCTGAGATAATTCGATATTAAACTCAGATTATAATAATAACGGCCCCGGACCCCTGCCCTGTGTAATTTTTGAAAATAAAATTACCGTAGAAAAAGACGCGGTTGTTAAAGTTTGAAAATTAGCTTTTAAGCCAGTTTCCTTCGAGAGCTTGAACGTCAAACACGGTCTTTTCTTACTCTCACTTCTTACCTAGTCGTTTGGCGCACTCGCCGATTCCTGTGCTTATTTTTCACATAGAACAAGTTCGTTTGAAGAAAGGACTTCGATGAATCGAGTAAGTATCACGTTTCGATGACGTTTTTACATGCCTGTTGAAAATTCTACGTATACATTTTGTATTCATAGATTCAGATTAAGACAGCTAAACCAGGCCGCGCAAACAATGGACGTTAATAATCAATAACGATTGCATTTTAAATTCTACAAGCCAGTTGCCCATTTTACATGAAACATTACAATCAGAGCTTTAAACTTCATGCCGTTGTTAACACGCATTTAAAAAACCAAACAAAAAACATTACTTATGTCCTTATAATAAAAGTTCAGATTTATTCTGTGTCATTAACAAAACCATAAATCATAAAGCCCCAACATTATCAGCTAGACGAGCTGGTAACTTTTCGCAATCAAAACTGTGCCATGAGTTGTGTCACGTTCTTTCTGACCTCCTTTAGCAATACCTTTGAAACCTGTCAATTCGGAATGCAAATAACATTAATGATGAATATTACGGATCCTTTTTAAATTAGAAATTAGGTGCTAAAAACATAAACAAAATGTTACTTTAACCGTCCATTACTGTTCCAACCATACATTTATTACATGTATAAATCGACATACTTTTATTGATCAATGTGTACATAATTAACAAATAAATAATTGTATACAGTAATGCGTGGTGATTATTTTTAGATAATTATTCAGAAATCGTGAAATGCGGTGTGGTGTGATGTAGGCTTCAGAAAAGAATTTTCTTTATCGTGCCAACGTTTCGACCTTTATAGAGATCATCTTCAGGGCCTGGGATTTACAAACATAGTTTACATTTAACAAATACATACCAAATAAATGTAAACAATGTTTGTAAATCCCAGGCCCTGAAGACGATCTCTATAAAGGTCGAAACGTTGGCACGACAAAAAAACAATTTTTTTTTCTGAAACCTACATCTCACGATTTCTGAATAAGTATATAGTAATCATATCAATCAACCAACTATGAACAGACGTCGATGTTATGGAGATCAATTATTATAACTATTAAATTGTTATTATAAATATTATTAAAAATTATAATTATTATTCTGACCTTGCATCTTTTAGTTGTTCTTTTTCAGGCTAGTTACAAAGCCATTAAGTTGGTAAAATCCCTCCACATTAGATGGTGGTCATAATAGTTAAAACATTTAATCTTCTTTTGATTTTAATTCTGAAAAATAAAATAAAAGATGGAAATCATGGCAAGGTTAGAATAGTAATTCATTGTTAAAGATCATTTCCCTGATCTCCACAACATCAAATAATAGACAAAACCACTGGAATGGATAGAAAATCCGTCTGCCTCAGGTTGTCGTCTTTACAATGCTAACTGATTTTTATAGAATATAAAAAAATATAATGAAAATACGGTCTTGCTCAGGTACAAAGTAAAAAGCCATGGAAAAGTTAAGAAAACGAGGAAACACACAAAGCAGTATTAAATAAAAATTAAGGTGAAAATTTACTTATCTCTGAATTAACATATTAACATATCTCCAAGCATGCCAGACATATCGCACCAGGGTATGATTGCCTAATCCATTAAATATTTGAAGGAATTTTTATTTTTTCAACAGAACAGAAAATAATATGAAAAGTATCACTCAACATAGAATATTCGTCCAAGAAATTAAATACGCCCTCAATAACAAGTGAATTGTAAATGTTACACTTTTCTGAGTTTCCTTCCTTGACGTCAAATGTAATACATCACAGGGTGAAATATTTATAAACCCTTGAAAGGTTTAAAGTATCTACTTTAAGCGGGCATTTTCCAAGCAATTCTCCCAACGGTGGACATTAATTATATTTAACAAAACAAATAATTGATTTCTACAAGACGATATTTTTTCTAAAGTCAGGGATACGTCAAGATCGAGTTTCCGGAAAAGTGCATGTTATTGAGCAAACCATGGGATTTTTCTATAATCCTGGCAAGTTTTCTTGCGTGTCCTTCTATTGACTTTCTATTGTATTTCCTGTTTGTATAAGAAATACAGAATTTTTTTTATATACTGTTTTTTTATGTATTGTATCTGGCCAAATCACAGCAAGCTGCAGTGTGTATCTTTTCTCGAAGCAATTCACCCGGTTTTCTCACCATCTTAAGGTGGGCTTTTAACATTTTTAATATAAATTAAGCTTAGGTCACTTAGAAATTTGTAAAAATTTAAGCAGTTAATATTATGACTTTAAGAAAGGGAGAATTTCAAAATTTGCGTTTTCCTTACTGACTCACTGATCATCATAATTATCAGGTAGAAATTCGGTAAAACGGTAGGTTTTGTATAGCAAGTAAAAGAAAAAATCTGCAATTAAATCATCAAAATTAATGCCGCTTTAGGAGGGATGTTGTAGTCTCACCATCTGAATTGTAAGGCATTTCCCGTCTAGGCAGAAACATGAAATTTGGAAATTGTAAAGTAAAGAAGGTAATAATCTGAAAATTGCAATTTTCCCAAAATTAGTATAGATGGGTCATCATTAAAATTATAAATGCACTTCCAGCATAAGTGTAAATGTGATATTTGTAACAAATGTAGGTTTTATAAGTAATGGTAAGAATTCAATTAATTAAGGTTATTATTTGAGATAAAAAGCGAATGTCACGAGCAAGATTCGAACCCACGACCTTCAGCTAGATACGCCTGAGCTATCGTGATCTAAGGTGTTGGAGTAGTGGCGTATCTAGCCGAAGCTCGTGGGTTCGAATCCCGCTCGCGACATTAGCTTTTTTATCTCAACTGAAAACCTTAATTAATTGGTCAAGCGGACGACGAAAACTAGTGAATGGTAAGAATTTGAAAAATTTCAATTTTTCCATAAATTTAAATCGCTTTGAGGGTGGGAAGGTGGCACTTTCATCATCAAAATGATGAGGGACTTCCCGTATAGGTAGAAACGTGATATTTTGTACAAAGGTAGGTTTTATATTGTAAGTAAAAGAAAAATCTAAAAATTGCAAGCACCTTAAAACTTGTGCCGGTTTAGAGAAGGGAATGCAGTAAAAAGTATGAAATCCGAAGAAAAACCTCACCGTGGAGAAAGGGACGCAATCCAAAAAATTAGCTTATCAATGCAATGATATACGGTGTCCAACTTAGTTCTTTTTTGCCGTAAACCGACAGAATTCGAAAGAAAAGATAAAAGTTCTAGACTCCCTCCCAAAAATGTCACCCAATCAAAGTAGTGTCTAGATTGAGGCCAACCTCACTTCACTCCTACTTCTATTCTTATTGCTTAACATTCGGCCGGTTTCTGAGTGAGAAATAAACCATCCATGTTTGCTCCCACAAGTGGGTGAAGGGAAGGCAGAGAAAAAATAAAAGAAAAACCTCTCATACTTGCTTGTTCCGAAACTAAGAAAAGCTCAGGAGAAAGGCCTCGGTGAACCGTTCCTCAGGTGGCATTCCGCAGTGGGTCTTTGATGTTCAGGGGTGGCATTTCCTCGGACGTTCTGGCTGTTGAATCGAAGAGCGTCAACCATTTGCCCTCCGCATCGGTGAAAGATTTTTTTTCTAATGCAGGATAATGCCTGTCCCCATGGAGCTTGGGAACGAATGCTCCGTATAGCCAGCAGATTTAAACATAATCGAGCACATTTGCGACCGACTTAAGCGACAAGTACTGCGGCTAATCCCAGGTCGTATCACCCTGGAACAATCGGAAACGGCTATTCTTGATTAATGGAAATAATTCGTCAGGATTTGACCAGAAATCTTTTCCAACGAATGAGAAAGCTTTTAACGAACGTTGTTTCTTGCCAGAGGCGGAAGGGACAAAATTTTTGTTTGTTTTTGCCATTTACTCATTATTATTATTATTATTGTTTTTGTTTTTTGAGATATTTGAGGAGTTTGTATTCCTAGATCATTAAATAATGAATTTTCAGCCTGATAAAATCGAATTCGAAGTTTTTTACAATATACTATTTTGTAGTTTTACTGTGGGCCGGTTAAAGCCAAATTGCGTTTTAATTGTACAATACAAAACATGGAAAAAATAAACACCACACTAATGGCTTTACCGAATTGAATCGTGTCATCAAGGGAAAACGATTTTCAATTTGTTTTTCCGTTTTAAGTTCAATTCAAATAATTTGCAGCGGTAATTGATGGCTGGTTCATGTGAAAATAGAAACATTTTATAACGTTGATTTTAAATTGAGAAGAATTTTGCTACCATGATGTAATTTTTAAAAGTTCAAATAAAAAATAAATAATGCAATTGCACGAAATAGAAACATTTTGTATTTCCATGTTATTTGTTATTGGAGATGTTTTTTTTTTAAATTAAGACAATAAAAGCTTATAGAAATTTGAATATACATCAAGGATGAATTACCTTGACCTTGGCAATGTTACCTAACTAGGAAATAAGTGTATAATGTTTTAACACATTATTTTAATGCTGTAAGAAAGATTTTTGTTTTTTCGTTTTTGTAAGTTTGAATCCCTCTCATTGACGTCTGTATTTTATGGATGTTGAAGTTAACCCATTCATCCTACGGACTTTTTATATAAATGTGGACGGAAGAATCAGAAATCAAATAATTAAAGGTTGTCCAGTTATGAATGGAAGTCAGTGGGTACGGGGTTGTGCTTTCCTGTCGGTGGGTCTTTGGCCCCAGGGCGTAATAGGCGCCTGACCCCGATTATGAGTCTCGTTTCGACTTGGCTCTGTTATTATTCCCTTTATTTAGTATCCGTTGCCGTACTTTTTTCATCTTTTTTCAAGGGTTTGTTTTTTCTTCTTTTCCCTCGGAATACCCCTGGGAGGAAAGAGCTGCCCAAAAATCAAAGGAGGTCGGCGGAAATCTACCTACAAGAAGAAAACCGATAATTATATTTCAAAAAGTAAACTTATTTCTAAAAAAGGCCGACTATTTCGCATTTTTGAGAAGCGTGTAGGGAATTGAAGTGTTTTATATGAATACATTTTTATAAAATAAAATCATACTGTAAATTTAACAAAAAACCATGATGCCCAAAGAATCCAAAGGAAATTGTTGGGTATCGTGGACGAAGGGTCAAATCACTTTACAATATGTTTTGTCATATTATTCTCAATTAAAAAGCAAAGGGTGTGCCGATATTCGAACCCAGAACCGCTGACCCCTGACTATTAGGCCGCCGTGGTATCTCTTTTAACCAGGTGAATTTATTATTAAGGTCAGTTAAGAAAATTATTATATGTATTTTATGTTGCACCAACTATCCCATCATTGACAATGGGATATATTTTTTCTCGATGCTACACTGAAATTTTTCCATAATTGTATTTTACTTGTAATTTAGAACAAAATTCATTAATTGTTGGAACCAATTTTTTTTTCAAGATGGATTTGTGTGAATTTAAAATGGACTGTTTATAGTACTGTGTGGTGATTAGTGACCGTTACTCGATAATTATTTAGAAGTCGTGAGGTGCGGTCTGGTGTGATGTAGGTTTCAGAAAAACATTTTTCTTATCGTGCCGACGTTTCGATTTTTATTGAAATCATCTTCAGAGTTCAATGTTTTTCTGTGTAATTGTGTCATTCTTGCTCCCAGACTGTCAACACGACACGCAATGCCAGTGGCAATTGTAAATTTACAAACAATACAAAGTTTCTACTGACGATGGCGAAAAGTCGAAACGTGTCTGCTTTATTGAGGCTCATAAGAGCCCCCTCAGGCCTTAAGAAAATCTCATAAAGTTGTAATACGCTCTTTTATAAATTTGAATAAAAATAAGATTCTAGTGCTTTATGTACAATAGAATAATTGAACCTTTTAATTCATTCACATTTTATCAAACTATTTCTTTTAATTTCCTTGGATGCTTTCCTTTGCACCGGTGTATGTTAGGTATACTCAGTCCTCGTAGCTTCGCTTTTTTCTTTTACCTAGCTTTGGTTGCCAAAATGCTTCTAATAAAGAGAGAGAACAGACTGTTCCAAGATTTTGAATAATTTATGGAAGGTATTGGTTGAAATAAAAAAGTCAGTGTCTCGAGCGGGATTCGAACCCAAGACCTTCGGCTAGATTCGTCGCTGCTCTACCATTTGAGATGGCCCTTACTTAGATGCTAAAAAGGTAGAGACGGTCGTTAATTCATTTTTGCTCCCAAATTCACGCCATTATAGAAAAGTTACGCGCTATGTCTTTCCTTGACTTTATAAAGAATCTTTATGTAAGGTATGGGCTGAAATAAAAAAAAAGTAAGTGTCGTGAGCGGGATTCGAACCCACGACCTTCGCCTAAATACGCCGCAGTTCTGACCCGGACACTAACTTCCCATCTCAACCCCACCATTTGAATTTTCCCTCCTTTTCAGTGAATCTCGGCGACAAATGAAATGGCCACGGAGAGCTGAATACATACTTATTAAATACATTACAGTGATCCGATTGGCCGATTAACATTTTTCAATAAATTAATATTTATGAAAGGTATTGGTTGAGATAAAAAGCCATATGTAACCGAGAAACAAGTATATTACACGACATTTGAAAAAATGGCCAAAAGGAGGGCAAATTCAAAAGGTGTGGTTGAGATAGGAAGTTGTCCGAGTGGATGGAGGTCACGATATCTCAAATGGTAGAGCAGCGGCGTATCTAGCCGAAGATCGTGGGTTCGAATCCCGCTCGTCACACTGACGTTTTTTATCTCAACTAAAAACCTTAATTAATTGAAAGACATTAATTGGTCAAGCGGACCACGAACTGTTCACTCAAATTTACAGTTTTTATTCCCTTTATTAAAGGAGTCGACAAATATTCTAAACGACTGCCTACACGAAATATTTACTTAA
This sequence comes from Cimex hemipterus, assembly GCA_039619505.1. Lineage (NCBI taxonomy): Eukaryota > Metazoa > Arthropoda > Insecta > Hemiptera > Cimicidae > Cimex > Cimex hemipterus. The sequence continues at coordinate 5,332,708 of CM077108.1, forward strand.
ACCAGCATAAATAATAAATTCGAATTTCATCCATGTTATAAATCACATTAATAATACATAAATATATACTTAACACTAAGAATCACAGTGATTATATTAAACTAGATTTTCGTAGGTAAATAAACAGGTTTTCGTACAAAATAATCGGACTGTGCTCGGCCTAAAATATTATGCAGAAGGAAAGTTTACATTAATTTCAATACATTAATTCTTGTTTATTTTTTCATGTATAATATACGCGAACGTTGAAAGCATTGCTTTCATGAATACCTCCCGCGGTTTAAGTATAAATTATCGTCGTCGTGTCTCCTTAACGGGTTAAAAGATTTATTTTCACTCCTGTCTTTACAGATTGAGACGGTAGACCGTGTGTCTGTAATAAAAGGATTAAATTTTATTGTAATCATGCTCGCTTTAATACTACGGCCAGTGCAAAGGGTTTTAGTTTTCCGATCCGTCTTTGCTGAATCGACCAGGTAGTACAATGATCGGTGAAAAAAACAACCCAAATTCTCCGACCCAAGAGAAAGGTAACAATTATACTTTAACACATTGTGGCCGAGATGTTCACTAATGACTATAATCAGGGGGACTTTCTGGCGCCGGCATCCGTATTACACGCCATTCATACATATACGTACTAGAGACTCAGATGTTTTTATAACCTCTTCTAGACAAGGATTCAAGCGATAACTTAAAATGGTACTAAAACATTCTCAAGGAGTTCCTAGTACATTTTTTTATAATGAAGTTTGTTTATTAATCATTTTATTCTTCTAGGCTGGACAGCAAAGCTTTTTATTACCCCTCTGTATAATCACTGCAGGCTTGATCATAAATACAGACGGTTCCGATCGTTTCTTATAAAACGTCCAGCGATAATTCAAGAGCCAAGAGCGTTTATATCAGTCAGTCATCAATGACGTGCCTGGCATCTGCCAGATCTAAGAATAAATATATTAAAGATTAATGTGTGATCGATATCTTCTCATTTGCATGGGTAGGACGGAAGCTTATCAGATACTAGATCGGTGAAGTGGCTTGATATGAATGGTTTGAACCCTGGGGGAACAGAAACAGAACTTCTTCTAAACCAAAAAACTGATTAGTCCCTTACTAAAGGCATTATTTAAACAAATACATTTTTTTATATTAAATAAATTCATTTATCAATAAAACATGAAGAATACGGATAAATCGGAAAATGTCAATTCTTTAACAGGAACCTGTATAAAAACAGCAATAAATCCACAATAATATTTTAATTGTTTATAATTAATTAAAGACTTATGAATTCAGGTTTCATGTTTTCTCCAAATCCCCTGCATATAATTTATATCAGGTTTGAATATTATACTTTTAATATTATAATAATAAAATTTGGGGGCAACTGTTTAGTTGTTGCGAATCCTCGGAAAAAAAGAATAATAACAATGAAATTTATCATAAAAAAATTTATATCTTACTCATATAAATGCTTATTTTTTAATTATTACTAATTTTTAAGGGCGTTTTAATCGCCAAGGTCATTTCACGACCTAAGCTTTTCGATGAGATAAAAAAAAGTCAGTGTCATGGGAAGGATTCGAACCCACGACACTCGGCTAGATACGGCGCTACTCTAACACTTCAGCTAACGTGACTTCGATCCACTCGGACGCTCACTTCCCATCTCAACCCCACATTTCGAATTTTACCTCGTTTTTGCCATTTTTCAAATGTCGTGTAATCTATTTGATTCTCGGCGACTAATGGAGCGGCCACGGATAGTTTTAGTGAAATATACTTCATTTAAGTCATTAAATTCACTTTTTATTGTCCCCTTGACCAATTAATACCTTTTAATTATTTAATGTTTTTAGTTTTGATAAAAATGTTAGTGTCACGTGCAGGTTTCGAACCCACGACTTCTATCTTAGGTTAGCTCCATCCGTGCTGAGCGCTACAAAGCTCTGACCCCAAACATTCACTCATAAAATAATCTACCGCCATCCAAAGCTTTAATTTATCCTTTTAAATTCTCAATTTGTAAGGTAAAATGTATGAAAAAACCCATTTTAAACTATAAAATTTATGTCTCTTTAATTAGCAATTTCGAATTTTCCCATAGGCTTGTATGGCCAATAATAAGAAAAAATAATTGACTCAGCCTAACAACAGTCTCAGCATGAGTTTAGGCTCATCGTTTTCTTTTTATTCTTCGATTCAAATATGAAAAATAAACTAATGTTGCTTAATAATAATAAGAAACAAAAATACAATAACACTTCTTTTTCCTTATCCACTTTTTTCTTCCTTTTTATGCTCCGGCGGCCTCAGAAAGTCATGAAAAAAAGAAATAAATCTTGCACGCACAACTTTCATACAAATACTAGCAGAAAAACATTCAATAGTACAACAATTTTGGAAAAGGCCTAAATCTCATTTAATAGATAGTTGAAAGTCAGTCGATATCATAATAAATATTTGTACAATAATTTATATCAGCTTTAAATATAGTAATATAATAAGTTTTACATTAAAAAATCAGGATAAGTCTAATTTGACAGAAAAGAAAACACTGACGCTTCAAGCATGAGCTTCTTTACTCCAACAATATCAGAATTTATTATAACAAAATTATATGTTAATCAAGTCAGTTTTTGAATGCTGATTGAAGCTAACACTAAACAAAGAATAAAGTAACTACCAATTAATTAAAGAGTGACTAATTCAGTTTTCATATAACTTTTCTATCAACTATCTTCTTATAATTTATATATCTTTAAATAGTGTAATATTTATATTTTCAAAACTCAAGGATAAATCTAATTTGAGTGAAAAGAAAACACTCAATTTACACGTAACGCTTTAACTACCTTCATTCAATAATAACAACGTTTATTATAAAAAAATTTAAATGTTAATCAATTCAGCTTTTGGATAAAGCTTGGAAATTCAAGATAGGGGAGAATGCAATAAACAGAGAATTTTGAAAATTTAAAATGAAAAGTTTAATTAAAAATAAATTACTTTTAAAACGTTTGGTACAAATATCAGATCCATTCCAGAAAGACTGTTGAGAAGTTATATTAAATGTAATTCATGTATGTGCAATGTTAAGACTACGTCAAAAACTCTTCTCTTAAATAAATTTCATGCAGAAAATCGGCAAACTGCATAAGCGTAAAATTCGAGAATATGTACGAAAAGGGTTTTTTGTTCATTTTAGCCGACGCACACGTCCATTTTTCCTTGGTCGGTTGGCGGTTAGAAACCATGTTTTCAGTTTAGTTAATAGACTCTAGCATGGCTTGTCCACCGACGCGGCCAGCTCCTACTTTATAAATATGCAGATCCCTTCCGAGTCGCTCTCCTCCCTTCCATGCTTATCTCTCTCCTCTCTCCCTCGCACACCGCACTACTTGCAGGATAACACAACTCCCACCCGTCGTTTAACGTGCACCTGGATACAATGAATAATACATGGGTAAACAAATATGTCCTAGCTGGAAGATTACATATTTTGGCCTCTGATCGGAAATTTAAATTTCCGAAACTTTCTACAAATCGGTTTTTGAAGAAACCAACAATTACAACGTTACAACTGTGCTACTCCAAAAAGAGCGAATGTGTGAATGAGTGAGAGTGAAAGAGAGAGAGAGAGAGAGAGAGAGAGAGAGAGAGAGAGAGAGAGAGAGAGAGGAGAGAGAGCAGAGAGAGAGTAGAGAGAGAAGAAAGAAATATAGACAAAGGGATAGATACATAGATGATAGGTAGAAAGGTAGATAGACAGGAAGAAAAATAGATAGGTAAAAAGACAAATCGATAGACAAAGAGATAGATACATAGATAGATTGGTAAAAAGGTAGATAGACAGGAAGAAAAATAGATAGGTAGAAAGACAAATTGATAGATAAAGAGATAGATTCATAGATAGATAGGTAGAAAGAAAGAAAGATAGGAAGAAAAATAGATAGGTAAAGACAAATCGATAGATAAAGAGATAGATTCATAGATAGATAGGTAGAAAGAAAGAAAGATAGGAAGAAAAATAGATAGGTAGAAAGACAGACAGGTAGATAAAGAGATAGCTAGCTAGGTAGCGAGACAGGTTGATAGGCAGAAATATATATGCAGAGAGAGAGAGAGAGAGAGAGAGAGAGAGAGAGAGAGAGAGA
>CM077108.1:5337267-5422448 GCA_039619505.1 Cimex hemipterus
AGAGAGAGAGAGAGAGAGAGAGAGAGAGAGAGAGAGAGAGAGAGAGAGAGAGTACAGAGGGCGATATGCAATAGACAAAAATGGCCAGTTTCATCAATTCTAAACGTTTTTACATTCATGCATCTCATATGCTGAAAAGCGCACAAAGATGATTGTCCGACTTATCAAAAAATCGAAACATACAAGCTGGATTATTTTTCGACTTTGAATATCCTAGGAGCCTTTATGCCCCTTTCATACTGGTTGTCAATTTACTGACGCCCTCGTTTTAGTATCTTTGTTATCGTAGATCGTAGGAGTGTTGCCGCTCTTTGGTTAAACTTTCATTTTCGGTACCGACAAACAGTCTAATTGTTGGGTACATCTAATAGACCAAAGAGAAAATGAAGTTTGTTTAACTGCCCCTTTGAAGAAATGAGATGCATGAAATTAATTTTTTAAATTATTTCTATACTCGTCTTTCATTATTATGAACATTTGATGAACTATGTGTCGGTTGAAAGATATCATTCACCGGCAGATAACAAGGAGAGAAAACTGCTACACAGATGGTTTACTTATCAAATGTAGAAAGAGCGGTGCAGGAATCTACATACCTAAATTAAGAATCAGCAAGTTCTCCTCCTTGGCTCTCCCTTTTTTTCAGGCGGAAATCGCGGCCATTAATGTGTATTGTAGAACACTTACAGAAAATAAAATTAAGGGAAAAGATATTAGAATTTTTTCTGACAGCCAGGCTAGTCTGAGTTCATTACAAATAGATTTGTCATTTTGAAGATGTGTGGAGGAAACCGTAGACCTTCTCAATAGGATCTATTTCAAGTTTGAGAACAGGTTAACCCTTATTTGGATACCAGAACATAAAGGACAACATGGCAATGAAGAGGCGGATAGCCTGGCCAAAGAAGGATCTAATTCTGAGTTTGTCAGGTCACAACCGGTGTTATCTCAGTCTATGAGCACAGGGCATGAAACATTTCCTTAAGGAGTGAAATTTAACCCTCAGACACAGGCAATCGAAGGAGTTTGTTAAGGTGATCAAACTAGCAGAATCGAAATAGTTTTATTGTATTTCAAGGAAGGGAATTAGGAAGCTTAGAGGTATCCTGATGGGACACTGAAAAGGCCTTCTCCGTTATGGGTATTCTACCAGATCCCTTTTGCCGTTTTTGCGAAGTAAAAGAAGAAACGGCAAGGCGCTACCTCGCAGAGTGTGATAGGTATGGTCTAGATATGAAATCTTTGAAGGAGCGGACATCACCAAATCACTCTCCGAGATAAAATGGTCCAAAATTTTGGGGTTTGTGAGCAAGTCCAAGAAATTTATGCAGGACATGAGCCGATCAAGTTCCACACCTTTTAGGGATTGGGTGAGTCCACCATGTGAATATATATATATATATATATATATATATAACTTATTAATGACATTAAATCAATTTAAATGATAACTCTGATACTTCAAAGCCACTGGATGAAAGATTTTCCGCCATGAGGTCTGCCGCGTTGTGTATTACCAAAAAGTTGCTGTGGTGGTTGATGATCCAGTGATATTTGAAAATATTTATATTACGAAGGTCGTACACGGAAACACATGAGAGGTTACACAAAAGAAATTGATTTATGTTCTGCCATATCATTTGCAATACTCCATCTAAAACCGGAGAATTTTTCTCTTATTAAAAGTTTCTGGTAAAGGCAATATCCCCGCCTCTAATGTCCTTGACTACAATGGATTGGCCTTCTTCGTTTTTGAGATGAAGAGCTCAACCTTGGTCTACCGTAGTTCTTGGTCCTCTTCAACATTGTCGTTTGCTTCCCTTGCGATATATAATTAATACTAAATTAAAATGTTATTGGGCAATAATTCATATAAACTACACTAAGCAAAGACGTTAGCATTGATAAATATACAAAAAAGAATTTTTGTTAAATAATTGTGTAATTGAATAAAACACGTGTAAAAGATTGTCCGCTTGGCCTTTGGTTGGAGAAGATAATCAAAAGTCTATCGGGCGATATTAAACCGTGAATCCACGGTGAAAGAGCCCTATTGCATACAATGTCGACCGACTAGTCACTATAAAACACCGGTCGACTTTTATCGTCCGATAACTGTCGTCCAGTGCGAAATGTCTAGTTAAAGAACGGCATTTCCTGTCTTTTTGTTAGAACGTTTTTATAATTTTTATAGAATCCCACGTTCTTCGAGACAAACACTTTGAGTCCTGAAGATGATCTCAATAAAGATAGAAACGTTAGTATGATAAAGAAAATGTTTTTCTAAAACCAACATCACACCAGACCGCATCTTTCTCTGAATAATTATCGATGGTCACTAGCCACCACACTATGCTATCTCTATTGTAAATGTTGGTAGTTTATATATTTTATATAAGTTGAAATATGTATTTTCACCATTGCATATTTTTTAATACATAGTTGTAGGTCAAACAATATCATTAAAATATTTGTACAATAAAGTGAAAAATTATTCCGGGATTGGTCGTAGTCACGCTTGGGCACCGCAGGTAATATTGGACAAATTGGCCGTATCTGACTGTTATTATCATGATCCCGTCATAAATTATTATTATCGTCACTGTTTCGACTATCTTTAGTATGATATTAGCATCTTCTTTAAAAGGCGTTAATGGCGCAATTAGTGCCGGTTTACAACTGTTTGTACACCTTACGAACTAATCGCCAAGTTAATTCGGAAGGTCGCTACAGTTTCAAAACGCTTATCGCCGCGAAGCAAAATAAACAAAATTTTGAATAGCCAGTTTATCGGTGTACCTAGGGCAAGGAATGAACGGTTGGTTTTTCGTTTCATGATAGATATTTATCGGTGTTTTTTTCCCTACTCTTAGCGGCCATGCTTGGGCTTAAGGAGATCCGGTCGTAAATAACGAAATACGTGTTAGCATGGGCGTCTTCACCGATCCATGTTGAAATAGAGGCACACCCATGTGCACGGTTTTGAAAGTTGTAGTAGGGACCGTTCTCGTTCCGACTTTTTACCTCTATCACCGTGAAACCTGTAATGATAATTTTTTGAAATCTTCCGTTAACTTTTTGAAAAATATTTCTAATTAATTTGTTTCAATAAATATTGCCTGGGAGTTAAATTTATCCAAAAATCGTCAATTCGAATCGAAAACTTCAAATAAATGTATTTTGTTTTTATTGGGGGAGCTTTTAAACTCGTGTAATATCCTGCATAAAGCTACGAAGTAATGAAGATTTGCTTTTACTGTTTCTCAATGATCTATTGGCCGAAATAATTAACTTTTAACAACTGGCCTCCTAAATAAAGCGTATTTGTTTTATGCTGCGTAGTTGAACCTCAATATTTAATTAAACAATCTAAGGTATATCAGAATTTTGAATAATTATGTAGTCAGTTCTGTAGTTGTTCGATAAGGCAAAACGACCTTCTTTTTTTCTAATTTATTTATTCTTTTTTTACCATCTTTTCATTCGTTATGGTTTACTTGGAACTGGTTATCGCAAACGGAACGGGTTGAGTACGAAAACTTGTTACAAACAAGTATGACCAGCTGTGCACATCGAAAATATCACCAGGTGGCATCTTTAACTTTATAGACGGATCTATATTTTTTCCTCTCCGTAAAGCAAGTCGGCTTTTGGTCAAAAAGTCTTGAAACCTATAACGACAATTTTCTGAAATCTTCCGTTAACTTTTAGAAAATATTTCTAATTAATTTATTTCAATAAACATTGCCGGGAAGTTAAATTTATCTACAAATCGTCATTAAATCAATATTTTTAAATAAATCTTTGTTAGTAAATTAATAATAAATAAATTTCGTTTTTATTGGGGGAGGATTTAAAGTCATTTAATGTCCTGAATAAAGTAAACAAGATTTTCACTCTTTTTGAATGATCATTTGGCCACCTTCTCTAAGTGGAAAATAATTAACTTTTAACAACTGGCTTCCGAACCCAGTATTGAATTAAGATAAAACGATGGAATTGCTGTTCAATTGGATTGCAGATTTTACTAGATCTACCATTTTAAAATTGTCAACTTCAAAACTTCATTAGGACTACTCACAAAATTCTTCCTCCATCGCCAACTAAGAATTATTCAACACCGAATAAATCGCGACTAATTTCTTCAACGTTATAAATGATCAGACATGATGTTAACAAATCAGTAATATTTAGTGACAATGTTAGACTGGATTTTACATGGGAAAATAAATTAAAACTGGGGAAAAAAACCCGAGGAAACCCTACAAGAAAATGTGCCCTTGTGGCAATGACAAATGTATCGTGATTAATCCCTGAGAAAAACAAGTCAGGTTCAAGGGAACTAGGAATTCGTAGAACAATACAATTACAAGTTTTATATAACTAAGGAAACCAAGGAAATTATAGTATTACAAAAAATTAAACAAATGTTAGCTCTTTTTTTTTTTTTTGTAAGAGTGAACTTAAAAATAATAATTATTATGTGACGTAGGTTTTAGAAAAACACTTTCGATCATGATAAAGCCAACGTTTCGATCTTTATTGAGATCATATTCAGGGCTCAATGTGTCTGTTCTCCGCGTAGATGTGTCATTCTTGTCCGACCTGTGAGTACAGTCAAAACAGGGCACGGATAACTTTGAGCCCTGAAGATGATCTCAATAAAGATCGAAACGTTGGCAAGATAAAGAAATTGTTTTTCTGAAACCTACGTCACACCAGACCGCACCTCACGATTTCTGAATAATTATCGATTAACGGTCACGAATCACCGGACAAAAATCGTCATATAATGGGCTTCTAATTACTAGATCGTATAATGATCGATATATCTTTGACAGATGCTATTGCATACTTGTTTTATGCTGCATAGTTGAACCTCAATATTTAGTTAAACATAGTATAAGATATTTTAGAATTTTGCATAAATTTGCTGTAGTTGTTCGATGAGGCAAAACAACTTTCTTTTTTTTCTCATTTATTTATTCTTTATTTCCATCTTTTCATTCGCTATGGTTTACTTGGAACTGGTTATCGCGAACGGAACGGGTCGAGAGAGAAGACTTGTTAGAAAAGAAAGTACTGCCAGCTGTGCGCATCGAAAATATCACCGGATGGCATCTTTAACTTTATAGACGAGTCTATATTTTTTCTTCTCCTTAAAGCAAGTCGGCGTCTGGTCAAAATGTCGAACCAAAGAGCAAAGAGGATGTACTGGGTTATTATCTTGTAGGTTGTTGCGGTGTCAGATGTGGCCTCTTTCACAACTACTACTGTTCCACACGTCCTCGACGCGAGGCCCTTTCGGTTGTTCGTTCTAATTTTTGACCGCAAGTCCGCTATTCAGCTTCGGCCCTAAATGCGCATATTGTAAAAAAATCATTTATTTACTGTAAGTCATGAAGAACAGTTTTTTATGAAGGTATATAGGATAAAAGTTAGTGCTGTTTATGTGTAGTTTATGTATTTAGTTTCCGTAGTGAAACTTTTTATAGTTCTCTAGCTAGTAAAAACCTTGAATTTGCATTAAAGAAGAATAGGCTTGAATCTGTTTACAAATTTACGGCTTGGTCTCCGAAGAACACGCATTAGACAATGACGATTTACAAGATCCGACAGATTGAGTCATAAATTTCCGGCGAAGCCGTCACGTCTTTAATAAATGGAGTTATAAATATGTCTCCCGGTGTTCAATTTTTCATGCCAAGACGTTGGCGTGTAGAGCGGCAATATTTTTTCATTCTCCGCTATCTACCCCTTTTCCGCCACTACTGGCCCACGAAAAATTAAATTGCATCGACACCGTCGAAGTATGTGTTCACCCCCTCCCCCCGTCGATATCACGGTATATAATACATGCTATACGAACGGTTAAAAATGGAAATAAAAACGCGTTCTACCTCTATCACGACCATTTCGATACAAAGAATCCGAGTTATTATTTAATGGCATGCAGTTTTATCAACAATCTATATAATTCCTTGATGTTTGTTCTTAGTTAGGTGTGTGCTTGCAGGACAACATCTCGACCGTGAGCAAATCGCGATAACAGGCGGACCCATAAATCAGATCGAATTCTTCAGGCGAGATCGCATCCATTCGCAGCTCACCTATTAACGATACTGAATCAGTATTGAGTAATACGAAATAAGGAAGTAAAGTTAAAAATTTCATCATATAACTTTTTTCATTATTGCTTTTGACTTGAATATTTCTACTTTGTACTTGATTATTTAACTATTTACGTCAACAAATTCGTTATATGATTTGTATGTGGTGGTTGGTGACCGTTAATCGATAATTAACAATATACAGAAATCGTGAGATGAGGTTGGTGTGATGTAGGTTTCGGAAAACATTTTCTTTTATCGGGCTACGTTTCGACCTTTATTGAGATCATCTTCAGGGCCTGGGATTTACAAACATTATTTACATTTAACAAACACATGTAGGATGTGGAAAAAAGTGAATTAAAATATCTTTATTAGCACAACTTGTTGATCATTGATGTTTACATGTTTCATGTACACGCGCATTTAATCATTGCCCACTTGTGACACTAAGTCATTCACAGTCGTGGGGATTCATTCGTTTAAGAGATTTTTATAAGTAATTTGATAATATAATTATAAAAGTGAGGGTTTTTGTTTATACTACATAATATATACAGATACATACTATATAACTATTAAAAAGTGTATACATGTGGTGATTTGTGACCGTTAGTCGATACTTATTCAGAAAACTTGAGATGCGGTCTGGTGTGATGTAGGTACCAGAAAAATATTTTATTTTTCGTGCCAACGTTTCGAGCTTTATTGAGATCATATTCAGAGCCTGGGCTTTACAGTTTAAAATTTAAACAATGTTTGTAAATCACAGGCCCTGAAGATGATCTTAATGAAGATCGAAACGTTGGCACGATAAAGAATATTTTTTTCTGACACCTACATCATACCAGAACGCATCTCACGTTTTCTGAATAAGTATAAAAAATGCAAAACTATTTTGTTGCGTTTTGTGTTGAACATTTTCTCGCATCATGCTGCAGAAATTTATTGAAGAACTCAAATTTTTAGATTTTACGAAATGGAGAAGAAAGTTGATCTGGAAAGCATTAATGGTGCGATAACAAGTGGCCGGCGTCAAATTTGAAAACGGAGGCCTTTTCTTACCAATGTTATATCCAATTAAAGATTAATTAATTGAAAAAAATTATTGGGTCAAGCAGACCAGGAAACCTAGTAAATCTTATAGCTATTTATGATTTCGCCATATTTTACAAAACATCATTCAATTTCTTTTCATTTTCAACTGGCACTCCTTGTAACATCCGACGACATTTTCGATTATCGAGTTTTAAAGGTTTCTCGTAATTCCTAGACGAGGTACACACTGAGAACTCAGAATTAAACAAAATGTACATAAAAATACACCACCAACAAAGATTCTCAGGAAACGGAAACTTGAATTTAATTACGAATTGTAGAAAGTAAACTTCAGATATGTTGGACCAACTGACAAAACTAAACAATGTTCAGTTCAATTAATATTGTACTTCAGTTTTGTTAAAAAATGAAATTGTACATTTTTGAACATAATTGTGTCTGCTGTTTTATTTCGCCGGCGTCCCACATATAAAACCTTCTCACATTTGTTTTCTTAGCTATCATATACATTAAAATACACAGATATGATATTTATACACATTTTCATAATTTGCATTCCTACTAATTTACTAACATACACTACAAATAAATTGGAGGTCGGAAGATTATCGTGATCTTTATCCTTCTTTCACAGTAATAATACATTCAAACGGTATTTACAAATTCCACTCATACGCTAAACTATCCTAATCTAAATTGTTTGACAGGCCTATGGATTACTCGATACTCCTCGATAGCCACGTCCTTTCACGCTAATAAATTCATTCTGGACAAACCACTTCCGAAGTATAGTACCAACAAAACGCCAATGACCCGTCCCTGACATCATTATACAAATATATAACTTACCTATGGTATGGTATGGTATGGTGGCAAGGGTACTAGGAAGTGGGGTTTGTGTGCCCCAGGCACTGCAGCCTTCTGACTTATTGTACCTTCCTAGTTCCTTGGTTTAGTCAATAGACTTGATCCTTTTCCTCACAAGTATCAAGTCATTCACTGTTATTGCTTCAATGTGGTTCTCTGAGTCGCTTTTGTGCGTCAGATTGAACCTCCATTGAGCCGTTGTTTTGCATTCGAAGATGATATGAGTGGCTGTTTCCATCTCCTCATTACATACTCTGCAAATGGGATCATCATTGTCTATGCCCATGTTATGCAGATGTTTTCTCAGATGCCAGTGGCCGGTTAGTAGGCCTACCACTCCTCTGAGATTTGCCCTCTCCAGTTGTAGCAGTGTTTTTGCCAGTTTTGGTGAGGGTTGTTTTATCATGAGTTTACTGTGTCTAGCACTGCAAGAGTTTATCCATTTTTCGCTTTGTTTTATTTGGATCCATTCTGCGATGGAGGATTCTACGTTTGTTTTGGATATCCCAATGGTAGGCTCGGGGCCTATGTATGGTCTTGCGGATCCTCCTCTTGTCAGTCTGCCTGCTTCTTAATTACCCAAAATTCCCCTGTGCCCTGGCACCCAGGATACTGTTACCTTGTTGTGTTTCCCCAGGTTTTGGAGATTTTGGATGCATTCACTGACTAATTTTGATGTAATCCTTGTACATGCCAGTGCTTTGATAGCTGCTTGGCTGTCTGATCTTATGAGGATTTTTTTGTCAGTGTAACCTCTTTTAAGATTTTCCAGGGCACAAGCGTTGATAGCATGTATTTCTGCTTGAAAGATCAAGGTGTACTTCCCTAATGAGTTTGATTGCTCATATTTTGGGCTTATGCAACATACCTATACTAATTTGTTAGGCCTGCGAGTACTTGATATTCCGTCACCGCTACGTATACTTCGGCAGTCACGCAAATAAATACATTCATACAAATAGGGGGGTATACCATATGTGGTGGGTTATATATAGCCATACGCATTGATTAATTGTAGGTAATCAATGGCCTTCCGTTTATAATCAGTATTGTGCTTAAGTACTTTCGTTAGGTCACTGGGAAGACCACACCGTGCTCTGTGCGCTCTAGTCACATGTCTTACTGTTACAATTGCTCCACACATGGGGCATTACCTCGGTCTCTTGCTGATGAGATGTCCATGTGTTACTGTTATTAAAAAATTTATTGTTAATTATTAATTCATTGTAATGAGTAGATAAATTTTGAATTATTCTATAACGAATTGGAGATCCGGGGGTATGGCGTATTCTTTGACTGTTGAATAATTAGGTACAGCCGTTTAAATACAAAATAATTAAATATAAATTTATTCGATGGTCAAACCTACCTTTTTTCCATAATATACAGCATGAATATGCAATGCATTCTGATTCATGCAAACTAGCAAGGGGAGAAGAAAAAGGAAAATGTAAATGAACATTCATTGGTGGATTACAAATGAAAAAAATTCATACCGCCCGTTTGAAATAAATTGATGATTTTTAATTAAGGGCATTACACAATGACTCAAACTCCTCAAGAGATAATTCTCAAATTTATTCATGAAAAAAATCACTTGTAAATCATTCTCAACAAATATAATCGTTCGTGTTTTTTGTGCGTGGGGAATGTGTTACGTTCGCATATGCAAACGATCATTGGAATTCGATTCGAGCGGAAATGCCTTAAAACAATTGTTCCACAATTATGTTCGTACTTCTGTAAGGGGGAGTTAAATTCATACAATGTGAAGGGTACAAAATACAAAAAAAAAATAATAATAAACTCGGTTATCCCATAAATCTTGACAGCGATTAACAAAGGCTATGATGTATGCATCCACCATAGAGATCCCCTTCACATGAAATAGCACCGCTTATAATTATTACCATTTGATTTGTTCTCCAGCCCTCGTCATGTTTTTCCACAACTACAAACCCTGTTTTACAGATTGTTATACCACGCCGTGGGAATAGGTTGTTTTTTTTACACAGCCCTCTTCAACTCGCTCGAGTTACATATTTCTGAAGTTTAATTGGCGGTTGTGGTAGAAGATTAAGTACTTAAGTCACCATTATTGGTGAAATAAATCTTATTAAGTGTAGAAATTGATTTATTTTTTCTTCCGCCAATTCATCAGACATGCCTTACTGAAACATATGAGCGTCGGGCCTTTTGTATATGATTTTCATAGTTACTATCAAGAATTGCTCACCCTTTGAAAAACAAAAAAAATTAAATAACACACTTATCTGCTTCATGTTCGTTTATGATGTGCAAGATTCTCGTGAATCTGACCTACAACATTTCTTAATTACAACAAGTATTTAAAGTTTTTATATTAAAATTTATATTCTGTAAAATATACTTTTACCTGTGTTGATGGTTGATATCAGTACCTGGCAAACTTCATTAAGTCTGAACACTTTCAGCTTAGAAGTACACTCGGATGATCTTGAACGGATTGAAAACATACAAAACTGTGTTGCCATACATATCAATCAAAAATGGATTATTTCACTAACTGCAAATTCTGAACGTCCTAAACGTTTATCATCAAAGACTTTTCGACTTGTTTTTATATTCATAATTTATTGAAAAAGCTTTACGATTTGGTTTTTTTAAATATATTTTATTGTATTGTGTCCGACTGGATCGAAGTCTGATAGCTTAAGTGGTAGAACAGCGGCGTAACGGGGTCGTGGGTTCGAATCCCGCTCGTGACACTGAATTTTTATCTCAACTAAACACCTTAATTAACTGTGTATTAAATTGATGGATCGAACGACAAGCCCTGGGAAAATGTGAAACGAATCGACCTGTGCCAGGCGGAGGACAATTTCATACCCTTGCGTCTCATTGCACTTCATAGCTCACAGTTTTTTTTTACACGGAATAGTTTTCACTCTCTGAGGAAGCTCAGGTGGGAATAAATTCGAGATATAAGGACTTCTTGAACTCAGACTGAGTGATTGAAAATAATTTTAAAATTAGTCAACTTAGCTAATTACAATGCACGGTCTAATTGTTATATTTATATAAAAATAAATAGACATGTATATGCAATTACATATTCACATTCTGCATAAAACTTAGATCCATCACATCACAATAAAAATGTGTGATTTGCACGAAAAAATGGACAAATTAGAAAATGTACATTTTCTCAGCCTTTCAAGTCACAGACCTGCGCTAGGTCTCATTTTTTAGAAAATTTTACGCTGAACAAGTGTGCCTTTTTAAATTTTTTCCTTCAGTGTAGCTTCAGTCATTCATCTGCTTTTTTAAATTGATTTTTTTAATACGAGGGTTCGCTGCAGCAGAGGTTATATCAACTTTCACGGTGTTATGTTGGGTTCGAATGCAGGGCCGCTGGATTCGAACCAGGGTCCTTTACCATTAAAGCGAAGAGCGTCGTGCCAACGCCTAAACCTTTGCGGTCACCGACGCCCCCATCATTCATCGGTCAAATCAAAAATTAGGGAACGTATTAATTTTTGCAGTTTTTACGAAAACTATAAATTGAACTGTGGAACCTGAAAATCGTCCTTGGACCGGCGCCCTATAGAAATCGATAGGGAATTTTAATGAGCTTTCAATTGGTCGCCTTCTACTTTGCCCGATTCCTCAACAGTTGGTTAGTTTTAAGTTAAAAACCATGGTTTTTCACGTGCTCATGGATCACCGATCACTCATCGTATTTTACCATACATAAACCTATTATTTCAAAACGTTTTATGAAGCCAAACTGCCACAACACCTGTGAAATGGGAAGGAAATGTTGAATTTCAGTGAACAAGTGGTTATCAACAGGAGCATACCTCTTCCCAAAAGGTCAATGTAATTAAAAAATTGTCGCTTTCCTGCTAATTTTAAAAGGTCCTCGGAACAAAAGTTGTAGGGCAGCAAATTTACGAAAACACGACGTTTCAAAAGTTACGTTTTCTTGAAGATGGGGAGAGCAATTGAAAGCTTATTAAAATTTCCTATCGATTTCTATAGGGTGCCGGCCCAAGGACGATTTCCTGGCTACGCAGCTCAATTTGAAATTTTCATAAAAAGCGCAGAAATTAACTTTTTTTTTTCATTACTGATTAATGACAACATAGGAAAACATTTAAAAAAAACATCTTGTACAGCTTAGAATCTTCTAAAAAATGAGTCCTAGCGCGGGTCTGTGACTTAAAACGACTGAGAAAATGTCCAAAGTTGGCCATTTTTTCGTGTAAAAACCAGGTGGCGTTTGTTTTGATGGGCAGGGTACTCAAAGATTTTACGTAATTGTAAAAATACGTTGTGTGGTCTCCGAGTTATAAAATGTTAAAGGTAGTTCGTTAAAAATCCATCATCTCCGGCCCACCTATTCTCACTGTAGGAGTCGAGCACACCACCGGCTTCGGCTTTTGATTTTGACGAATCTCTCCGCGTGTAATAACATATGATTATCGTATGAGATTATTGTCTTTGTCTATTTTCAAAAACGTATAGACGTTTTATCGACAAATAACTATCATCTCCGAGTACAGAGGTCTTTTAGGACACTCAATTTAGTCCGAGTTTTGTCACTGTGTCAACCCTTTCGGCCTGATGACCATGGGATTCTCGACGTTTTTTAATTTAGGTAGGATATTATAATAATAAGAAAAAGCCCAGGCCGCCTGGAATGTGGTGGGGACAGGTTAGTGAGAGTGGAGGTTGGCTAATGTGCCATGGGGTCCAATGAGGCGGAGTACCCATACCAGTGGGCGTGGTACAGGCGCCGCGCCAAACCGGCATAATATCTAATCTTCTCTTTTATAAAACCATTCTAAAATAATTATATATACATTGATACTGTTTTTTTACATTTCTGGAACTGCAAACCTTTGAATAACTGCAAATTTGGACTGTAGTATTGTTTCAACTAAAAATGTATTGACGCATCAATACTGGTCGCTCAATTGATTCTATGATTATAATTTACACATTTTTTTAATTAAAAAATAATTACTTATGATTTATCCCATGGGTGGAGGTTCTTACCTCATCGCCGATTCCTGCCATAATACGGAAAATCCTTCCTTATTAGATCCTTATATTGATTAATAAGCTTTAACGTTCATCTAATAAAGTTGAAATTGAAAAAAAACTATAATAAAAAAAATTACGTAAAGAGAGCAGCTTTTTCATATGTCGGACGAGGTCAATGTTAATAATACAGTTCGCGCTGGTATAATTTAATAATAACGTATACTTTTTATGCAATACTTTTATCACTAATAAATCACCGGATCTTATAATTTATTGAGTTTTACTACTCTGGACAGGCCAAAAATGAAAATTATAAAAGTTGAAATAGAATTTTTTAAAAATACGATTAAAAACAATCCTAGAGGAATGCTTATTTCAAAAATACACGCAAATTATTTATATGCTAACGAATTTTTAAGTTAGTTTCATTTATTGTTTTTTTTTTGCTTTTTTTTCTTATCCAATTCGTTAGTTTTTGTGGTTTGCTTGGCCAATTAATATCTTTCAATTAATTAAGGTTTTTAGTTGAGATAAAAAAGTCAGTGTCACGTGTGGGATTTTCGGCTAGATACGCCGCTACTCTACCACCTGAGCTCTCTTGGCTTCAATCCACTCGGACACTAACTTCCCAACTCAACCCCACGACTTCAAATGGTGGGGACACAAATTTTTTCTTAACATTATTCCTTTTATCTTCTTCTTATCAAATACTTCGTAGATTAAGATTTAACATCAAATGAACTTTCGGGTAAAAATCCCAAACTCCTGGATACGATTGAAATTACAAATTACAACTATACCAACTCCTTCCCACAAATAATTTGCTTACAGATGTTTCATTGCAATTGAAAATGTTCAATTCTCAAATGTTTATTGTCCTCCATGCCATGAGACCTGGACAGATATCGTGACGAGGCGTTGAGAAAAAACTGGCATGGTTATCAAAACTATGATCATTACTGGGAAACTTACCTGGCCCCATTTTCAGAAGATGAAAAATTTAAAACAATTATAGTCTAGATTATAAAGAAGAGTGAAAGTTGTTCCATGTTTTTATCTTATGTGTTGGTATGTTTCACTACCAACGGTTTCTGGATAAATTGTTCTATTCATTTCCTTCGTTTTGATCACACGCGTTAAACTATGTGTATTTTTTATAATATTATTTCATTTATTATTTTTTAATATAATTAGTTTAATCATCTTTTTTTTTCATTTCATTTTCTACTTATAGAAACTTAAATTATGAAAAGAAAGTCATCAATGGTACAACTTGGAGTATCAATCCTGTTTAAAATTTAAATTAGATTGATCACTTTTTTATGAAGGAATTGACGAAAAAAAAACTTACTGTGAAGCTTTCTATCAATTTCAAGGTCATCATCAGGGCAAAAAAATTTTCAATATCAATGTATGTAAAATTGTTTTGCTCTGATGGTGATCTTAAAATAGGTCGAAAGCTTGGCAGTAACGACTGAATTTTTTTTTTTCATCAAGACTGAGTTGAGTTCTAATCTTTTTATAGTTAATTAATTGATTAATATTATCTGCTAAATTATAGTAAAAAATAATTTTTACACATAATACAAAGTAATTTAAGATAATTAGTAAGCATTAACGTTTGTGCTAGCTGTAAAATGTAAAAAAGGTTTTAGGAAAATTTAAAAAAAAAAATTATACGTCTGCTCTGTTTGTTTATGATCATTGAACCGTTTCAGCCAAGATTTATTTCATAGAGGTGTCTGTGTAATTTTTCTATTTAAAAATAAAAGGAAGTTTGTATTGACTTTTATGTAAATACGTGATATTAATATGAATTAAGAAATTAAAGTTCCCAGTTTTAATCACGTCTATTTTAATATAAATTAGTATTTGCTTCCTGGACGGAAACAGGCCGGCTTGATGATATAAAGATCCTTTCTTAGATACAAAATATTGTCAAATATACTTGGCCCTATTAAACCCAATCAAAATGGACAATAAATTTTAAAGCCAATTAAAAACGGCATCCGTTTTTGATTGGCTTTTCTATCGGCCCCACCCTCGATCACAATAAATCAAACGTAATAAAAAAGGGGGATAGGAACCGGTTCTGAATACTATTCCATCAAAATGGAGGGGAAAACGAAGATCATTCTTTATGACGGACGTTATCCTTGTGTGAGAAATGAACCTCCATGCCCGGCATTTTAGTTTACGGCGATATTCAAAATGACCGATATTGATGAACGAATATTACTTTAGAAGGTAATAATAATATTTAAAAAAAAAAAGTATCAAAACGGACTGGTTGATTTGTACTAAAAACTAGTTTCAAGCAACAACTACGCAAATAAAAATAGAAATTTTTAAATTGAACAGGGCCTGAGGTACCCTGTATAATTTTTTTTCCCAAAAAATGTAAAAATTTGAAACTAGCCTTAAAAATATTAAACACGTATTTTTTTGATAGCGCCATTGGTTAAAGAGAAATTCTAAAAGGTTTTTAACAAGATACACAATAAGTAAATAGAAATTATATTAATTATGAGAAATAATATTTGAAAACATCCAGACTGAAAGTAATAAAAAATTATATAATTATATAAAAATATATTATATTATTACACGATGTGTCAATGATTTTAATAAATTATATATTGGTAAGCACTTTGTTTTATCATGTTCTCAGAATCAGTCTGATATATAAGACTTATCATACATTCTAAACTCCGTCTGATCTCACAAAAGTATAAACGTCCAACCGTCGAAGTTAAATGATTTGTTTCTTAAGATATTTCTTAGATATTTCAAACAATGAGGAAGCATTACGCAATATTAAAATTGAAAAATAAAGCAAATAAATTAAATTTCGCAGTTAAGTTTACAAAAGATAATTATTTTTTAAAATTAATTCACTAATTAAAATTATAAATTAGATTATTTATAAAAATTATTATAAATGAATTAATTAATTCAATAATTTAGTTTAAATATTAAGGAATGCATTTTATTCTTAAAGAAAAAACCGGAACTTGTATTTATTTGTTCATTTTCCATAATAACAAGGTATAAAGATTAATGGTCGGCTGAAAACGTAAACAGGACATTAATAATTTGTCGTTTACCTTTATAGAGTGTTATAAATATCTTTTTACACTCTATAGATTAAAATTAAAGAAAATTCGTTTAATTTCATCTTTTCCAGAGCCATTTGCCGAGTGAGTTGTTTTCTTTAATGAAACAATCAATTTGAGTAAAAATTTATTTATTGTGTTTGTTCAAAAGTAATGTTTTAAGTCGCGAAGATCTCGGCACATGTTTTGGCCAACGACGGACGCGTTCCGTTACATTGTCGAAGAGACGGGTGTGCCGCGCTCTACTGTCGACGACGGTCTGCAGCGGTTTAGGTCCACCGGAAGTCTCGGTAAAAAGTAGTGGTAGGTAGTGCTCTTGCCACACTACGGTTATTTGACGGAAGTCCTACAGACGGTTCTTAATACAAGGGTGAGCTTTAAAACACACATAGGGCTTCGAGGAATAGCCTAGTGTCTAGACGATCCGGATCTGGTTTTCTACCTTTATCGAGTAGAAGGGCTGTCCGCAAATCAGGATCTCGCCTGGACACTTGAAAAATGGGTGGCTGTTCTCTTCACAGACGAGTGCCGTGTTGGTTTGTGGCAATCTGATGACTGGGGCCGTGTTTAGCGAAGAACGTTTGCTTCATGTGCCATGACTATCGATTTTTTAAAAGATAGTCAGTTAAGACATGAGGTATCAGTATCTGATTGGTGCCATTCGCACCATAAATTGTAGATAACTGCTTGTTTATGCAAAATAATCGCATGTACCTCGATCTACTGGGATCCTCGCTCGGTCCTCTGACATCGTTCGCGACAGACGGTTTAGACATCGTTCGCAGTGTCCAAGAAGCGTTGATCAGCTTACAAACTTGTAGAAGAATGGGATTTTGTTTCACAAGGCAAAATCTCGCGGCTTATTAGAATGCTTAAGGCATTCCTCGAGGTCATTGGAGGTAATACAAATTATTAAGAGCAAAACCTTGTAATAAATTGTTAAATTTTAATACAATCTTAAATGAATTTTCTTTCAAACTATCATAATTAAACCCATGAATGTCTAATCTTGTTTTCTTTGGTTTGCATTAAAACAAATGGTTCGTAATTAATCAAATACTAATAGTTAGAAATAAACAACAAAATATGAGTGACCGGAGTTTTTTTTTTTTTTTTTTTTTTTTGCTTAGTCGATTAAAAATTTGTTATTAACTTATTATGTAGTAAAATATAATAGTGGTCACGTGATTAGTATTTAATGTGAACCGTTTGTAGTGCATCAGTATTTTTGTTGAAAGGAGTCAAAAAATAAAACCAAATCTAATGTTCCTTCGATGCAAGTGTCAAATTACATTTTTTAAAAATTCTACATATACGAAGTAACACTATATTTTGTTTTAAATTATAACTTGATCAGCTCAAGCTAAAGTGACAGCGTATTGATTAATTTGAGGTCAGTTATTATCCTATTAAGCTGTCCAAAAATAATCGTAGTAATTTAATGTTTTTCATTTATTTAATACCGATATTTAATAAATAATTAATCTTCATTACTAGCTTACTATGTTTATTTACAACCCGGTAAATTTTTGTCTCGGCTATTTAATTGATTATTCTGCCCGGGTTCCTCGTAAAATACCCCAATTTTGGCCGTGCTTTAAAGAAAATCGGGTGTCTTTGTATAATAAAAAATTACCTTAATTGATAAATTGAAATACGATAAACGTTAATTGATGAAATGAATAACTGTCAAAAAAAAAAAATCGTTAAAATTATGTATACGCTTGATTTTTTGCCTGATTTCTTGTCTAACGTCAATGAACTTGAAACGTAGTTATTCAAATTTAATTTTTAAAATACGTATCACAAACTTTAAATATTCTGACGGCTAAATGACACAAAAACATCGTTATTCAAACATATCCTGTCAATGTTGCAAAACGAGTTCGAATTGAGCGGAAATTGAAGTGAAATTCAATTTTAAAAACTGTGTCAAGCGGATGGTACACTATAAACGTTGGCAGAATCCGACGCGGTTCACGAAGAAAAAAATTATTTATAATTTACGAAAAGTAAAAAAAAAAAGAGAATTACATTAACATACTGGAAATTATTAGAAAAGAATGATGAAATTAAACATGACTTTTATCCTTGACTTTTGCACCTTCACATTTTCATTTAATACTAATAGTAAACCTTCAAATTAATTTACTAAGAAATTCTTCCTCTTGAGCTATTATTAAAGAAAATATTTTTCAGGTTCAAGACACAAAAAAAGTTCAGATTTAGTTAGCAGCGAACTTTTGCTTTTCGCTTTTATAAATTTTAAGAGGCGTCCCTGGCACCAACGGTTTAGGCGTGGACACGGCCCTATCACTGTAAAGTAAAGGACCCGGGTTCGAATCCAACGGCCCTGCATTCGATCCCGACATACTTACAATTAATTTTTTTTTTTTTTTAAAAACTACGGCACCCCTGAGAGTTTATACGACCTCTGCAGTTGTGAACCCTCCTTAAAACAATTAAAAATTTAAAAAACTTAATTTTATAAATTTTATTCTAGAATTAAATAATTAATATTCATTACTAGTTTAGTATGTGCATTTACAAACCCGTAAATCTTTGGCTCGGCATTTTAATTTATTAGTCTGCCCTGGTTTCTCATCTCCAATTTTGACTGTGATTTAAAGAAATTCTGGTGGGTTTTCTATAATAAAAAATTAGCCTAATTGATAAATAAAAATACGATAAAAGAAATTGGTAATATGAACAACACCAAGGATTTGACAATGTTCATTTCAATGTTGATTCACTAGAAAGAAAATTTTTAACTTTTTTTATAATTTAGAAAAAGTAAAGAAAAAGTTAGAATTATATTAACATACTGGAAATTATTAGAAAAAAAGTGATGAAATTAAACATGACTTTTATCCTTGATATCTGCACCCATTTTTATACTGATAGTAAAACATCAAATTAATTTACTAAGAAATTTTTCCTCTTTATTGATTAATTATTGAACAAAATAGTTTTGAATCAGGTTCAATAGAAAAAAATGGCCAGATTTAGTTAGTGCTTTAATGTCGTTTCAATAATTTTGATGTATCCTTAATTGAAATCCGTTGAACTTTTGCTTTTTAAATTTTATTCCAGGATTTAACCACAACTTTTTTTTTCAAAAAAACAAAAAATGCAGCCATTATTCATCCACTTTCTTACTATATTATTATTTCTTTCAAATTTCTCAGAAAATTAAAATTGTAACCTTCAGATTTATAGATTACATATTTATATTGCCTTTATTAAAAAATACATATTCTTCTGGAGAGCATTAAAAAAATGAATGGTCGCACTGAATCACAGAGATTGATGTGATTCGATAAACGTAAAAATTTAAAATATTGGACTTTTTTTTAAAAATGCAGAAGGGAAAAAAGGGGGCCAACGAGAACCCCGTCTGGCAATAAATCATGCAGTGGATAGGCGTAATTGTCAATTTATATGCGGTCTCATAAATTTCCTCCTAGAGGCCTCATGTATCCAACAATTTTTTTATTTATAGGACGGCTCCATACGATGAAATAACACATCAGATCGAGAATGTTGTTGACGTGCTCGGCCGGCGAAGTTCGTTTATTCGGACTGGCTGAACGATGAGATTCTTCTTGCGGGAATATTATGAAAGAACAATTCACGACTTGACCGGCGTCAACGTACGTACTTTTCACTGAAAAAAAAATCTTCTTCTACAATAGATTTTCATATTATCCCACACATTTGTTAAAAACCAGAAAAAAAATCCTCTCGAAATAAAATATTTCATGATATTAAATAATTAAATACATTTCAAGGTTATTTACATAAAGGATGCGTCTAGTAAAGAACGGAAATGGCCAGTGTTGCATCTTCGGAAGAAATCAGATAATGAGGATACGATTGAGGTGGAAGCACGTTTTACTTATTTTTATTAGAATAAAACGAGATTTAAAATAAAAAATATACGTACCTATCAAAGATCAATTTACCTATTCCAAAATTGTTTATTTTACAATTTTACAATATTTTGCAGTTGATTCGTATAAAAGCATGATCGGTAGTCAAAACGGATCGTGACGCTCAAACGGCTTCAGGATGAAAAATACAAAGACAAGGAAAAGTACGTACATACAAACACGCACAGAGCCGGCGATGACCTCGGTTATTTGTCGGCTCCTAAACTTCCCACATAGGTCGTTCTTTGTTAGACCTCATCGTCGCCTCATCAGCGTTTAAAAAAAGAAGACTCCCAATAAACGTTAACGAACCAACAAACACGGCTAAAAGTATTACTGTAGTCAAACTTCTTAATTTCTCACTCGAATAAAACTGTAATGAGATATGCGGGGTTTAATAAAATTATTTTGTTAAGCATCCGACAGATATCCTCTATCGAAAAATTTTGCTCATTAATATTAACAGTTAGTCGGTTTTGAATGTTGAACGAAAGTTAGAAACAGAAAAATTTGTATTTCACCCTAACTGGAATATTTGTATTATATACTGACAGGAAAAAATTCCAACCATTTAATATAACTTGATTTGTATATATTTTTTATATATTAATCATTGTTTCAGGTTTTTTAACGTTTAATAATTGAGTCTTGTCTAAAACAGCAAAAAAAAAAAATAAATAAATTTCTAAGGATAATGAAAAAAAAAAGATGGGCAGATAAAATTTGTTTTAGAATTTTAATTAACATTTAAATATCTCGTACATATTTCCTCCTCTTGTCTCCTAGATATCGCAGCCGCCATACTTTTTACCAGCTTGGAAATGTCCCTTTGCTGGAGGTTAATCCATTGGTCGCAAAAAGTCCTTTCAAGATCGTGGAGTGATGGACGTGTTCTTATTCATCTTTTGAGGTTATCCCATAAATGTTCGAAGGGATCTGGAGAACGGGCTGGCTAGGTTGAAACCCTGATGTTATGTTGTTGAAGGCTTGCACTACGCGAGCGGCATGAGGACAGGTGCTATCCTGCAATAGAATTGTCGCTGATTTCATCGAGGATAGGAAATGCTTGATGTTCCAAAACTTCATCCGCAAAGGCAGTGTCCGTCAAATACCCTTTACTAACAACAGCCAACACCTTGTGACCGTCCATTGAGATTCCGGCTCACACCATCGTTGAGCTATGTTGGAAAAGGTTGGCTCTGGCAAAAATCACAAGCTTCGTACCTTTCATTTCGCTTTCCCCACACTCTTTCATGCCCATCTGGAGACCGTAGAGCAAATATACACTCAACTATGAAAAGTACAGCAGACCAATCATCCAACGATCTATGGCTGTGTCCTGGATCCACTGCGAGTCGGACAACTCTGTTTTCTGGTCGATTCTGGTCCTCTTACGTGGCGATTTAGGGCGATACTGATTTAATCTTCTTCGCGCGGTACGTTCAAAGAGTTGTACACCTCAAACTTTCTTGAGCTGATGAATCGCTTGTATAAAAGAAGGTGCCCGTTTCCCAAAATTTTCAAAGTCCAAAAATAGTCATCCTGTGGTTCTGTTTAACCTAGGGTGTCCAGAAATGGGCTTTCTATGGTAGGACCCAATTTTTCGCAAAACGTTTAACGGCTTGTCGCAGAGAATCGTTGGGAACTCCGATGGCAATAGTCGTATACCTGATGATCGTCCATCATCAATCAATAAGTGCCACATCGCGCGCAACATCAGTTTTAAGTGTTAGCATTTTTAAGGAGAAAAAGCTTTATTGCTTCAGGTTAGAAATGTGACTGAATAAACATTTTAAATTTCGTAAGAAGTAAATATCGAAAGATCTTTTATCCTTGTTCTGGATAAAGAATTAAGGGTATTTACCTCTAATCGATATTCCAAATTTAAAACATAGCATAAAAAATATTTATTGGTAACAACAATGAGTAAAATTAAGGCAATTTTATTTTAATCGAGAAAATGGTAAACAATTAATCGGACGGAATTTTTACCTGACAATACATTATAAACATACCATGGTCATAGACAAAATCGTCAAAACGAACAGACTTGAGAACGCGTAAAAAAATATTTTAAATAATATTTTTGCATAAATTATCAAGAAAGAGGAAAAATAGGAAAATATCTGATTTGAATACAGTTAAGTAAACGTTCTCCATATTAACAAGTGGCTCAGGTACGAGGGGCCTCACCCTTGACCGGTTGCTGAGCAACCTCTTCGTGACCGTTCGCCATCTTGTCTTTTGATTTTTCTTTGGGCCACCTACG
Organism: Cimex hemipterus; assembly: GCA_039619505.1. Taxonomy (NCBI): domain Eukaryota; kingdom Metazoa; phylum Arthropoda; class Insecta; order Hemiptera; family Cimicidae; genus Cimex; species Cimex hemipterus. The sequence continues at coordinate 5,359,652 of CM077108.1, forward strand.
AGCCACAACGGATCGGTTAGTGGGCCAATGTCAACTTTTGAAAATTCCATCCGAGATACGAATCCTTCAACGATATGCAAAACGCCTGCGTACATAATCCAATTATTATCTTTATGCCCGACCTAATGATACCTCGGTGTCTCCATGTTCTATTAAAACGATAACATATTATTAACGGGCCATCTTCACAATTAGTGTCAAGTTTAATTTGAACATCCACTTAATTCACACCTTACCTGAACAATTACAATCAATGTTTATCTGCTCGTTACCAATTTACGCCTGATAAACTGCCATTGATCCTTCCATTTTCGACCGTAACGACCGTTATTATTCCAATCGGATCATTTCATCTATCAACGATGATAAATCCATAACGGTAATAGAGCTTTGAATTGCTACTGTTTCCCAAGTCCAGTATTAGCAACAATTGGCTGTTAAATTAATTAATGTCCGCGTTGAAATGGCGTAAATTAGGCTAAAAATCTTGACACGTTTATTGGTCTTTGCCCTTTTTACTTTTAGTCCCGTCAATAATAAAAGTTTTACCAAAGCATTGACAAACACCAAGTGTATAAAAAATAATGGAAAACTGTTTTAATACTTAAACATTTCAATAGAATATTAGCAATGAAAATATTATGCACTTATAAGCAAAAAAGTGGCCGCCCTCGTTTAAAAAAAATAAATATTTACAAATGCTACAATTTTAATTTTTTGTTGATTCCTGGATATTTTTTAAAAAAATGTACGTACAGGTAAATAAAAATAATAACAAAAAAAATTAAACAAGTCCCTAGTTTTCGTGGTCCGCTTGACCTATTAACATTTTTCAATTAATAAAGGTTTTTAGTTGGGATAAAAAAGTAAGGGTGACGAGCGGGATTCGAACCCACGGCTTTCGGTTAGATACGCTGTTATTCTACCACTTGAGCTATCTCCACTCGAACACTAATTTCCCATCTCAATCCCATCGAATCCCGCTCGTGACTTTTTTATCTCAACTAAAAACCTTAATCATTTAAACTTAGTAAAGCAATTTTACCAGAAACAATTAAATAAATGTTCAATTCAGTTAGGTGTATTTTTCTATTATATATTAGGTGTATTAATTGAACAACTCTGGCATTCGGCTTGGCATCGATTTTGTGAGGTTTTGTACTTAGAGATGTGGGATATTATCTTTACAAAATTCTTAACTCGCGCAAATTTTCTGGCATCGTTTGTTGACTTTTTACCCTCTTTACAAACTCGTCCCAAAAGTGTTCGATTTATGTCAGGACGACATGCTGGCAAATCCAGCGTTGAATTGAAACCCGGTCCAATTAGTCAACAACGATGCGAGCTGTGCGGGGCCTTGCATTGTTATGCACAAAAATAAATCCGTCACCAATTAGTGGCCTATAAGGAACAACAAAGATCATGTTTCGGTGACCTTCCATACGAATGCCAGCCCAAACCATAACACCACGTCCTCAAGAAGCGAAAATGTTGCAAGGGTGTATACTTATTAACTCTCTGAGCAGTCAGAAGACTTCAAACAAAACCTTGACTCATCCGAAAACACGATTTTAGTATAATATTGCTCAAACCAAATGATTTCTTGCGAAAGTTAACCGAGATGTTCTGTGACTTGTCAAAAGTTCAGGATCAGTGTCATACCTAAGACGGCTTCTATTCGCCTTGCAGTGAATAAACTGACATTAATATTTCTAACTTGTTGAGGCCATTGCTTGATATTGTTCACGGTTCAATGTCGATTATGGAATACATCCCAAACAATAAAACGATCACCTCTCTGAGACGACCTGATCCATGCCTTCTTGAGTAACCGCCAGTTGGCTTGGTAGGGATGGAAGAACCTTTCGGACAGTTTTTCCAGGAATGTTAACTACCCGGGCCACATACACCTGACTTCTTCCACCTAGTACTATTACTCAAAAAAAGTTTAAAAACTTAAAAATAATACAATTTAAAAAAATTAAACCACCGGAAAGTTAGAAAGATGTTTTACAGAAAAATAAACATGGTACTTTCACAATTGATTTATCTTATAACATTTGACGTTAATCTTGAAAATAAACTTACTTTCAAGTTTTACAATTACAGAAAAACATGACAGAAAAGTAATTGCAATTATTACAATTATTAACAATATACAAGGGGGCGTCGGTGGCCGCAACGGTTTCGGCGTTGACACGTTATATATAATATCATATAATGAAATTAACCTACCCATTGTACCGCAGCGTAATTGATTAGATGTGTTTTTTTTATATACGATCCAAACTGCAATAAAACCCAAAATTTATGTCAAAATTCAATACCATTGGAAATTTATTTGAACAGATAGTTTATAGATAAAAATAAATTTTGATATCACTCATTCCAACCAAAGTGTTTTAAATTCAGAAACGAAAGCGAAGAGAGAGGCCGGATCCCCATGACCGAAACGAACCAAAAGTAGCCGTTGTAATAAAATTATACTTTATCATTTCAAGCATTAGCATTATTTTTGTATGATTAAATTGTTGTTTCAAATAATTCTTATCATTTTATTGGTGGAGAAAAGAATTTCAAGGCTGTAACAAAACGTATCTTTGCAATAAATTTGTTTACACGTCAAAGAAAGTAATGCTGACAATTTAATTAAAATAAAATAATTTTTTGGTAGTAAAACGAAACTGTCCAAATCTTGTTATAAGGATAAATATTCCAATTTACAAGGAAAAATTAATAGTTACGTTTTTTAAAATCAACTACCTATCTGTGTATTATATAAATGATGGGAAAGGATGCTTTTAAACAAAGTTGAAATGGTTAGGGATGATTGGGGCATTAAAGGAACAAAATTTTCCACCTTGAGCAGGATAATGTCACGAAAGATTTGATTGTTTAACAATATTGTTATTAATATTCAAAATCGATCTAGGATAAGAATGCTAATATGCGAAAGGCTAAGAACCTACATTGTATGGATTCTGTTCATTATAGTTAAGTCATGTGGTCAGAAATTTATTATGTAGTAAATTGCTTTTTTATGGTTTGAATAGAGTAATATAACCTCTCGTCCTTGACAGCTACATTTTTTTGTCTATTTATGTTTCAAGGATCTCACATCCGCAGATTTTATGAGTAATTAAAAGTTGACAGTAATGGTTACAGCAATTACAAGACGATGCGTCCATACGAATTTTGTGATGAAAGAAGAAAGCGGGTTTATGAACTCCCAAGGCACTGCGGCCTCAGGCTTGCTGTATCCTCCCAGTTCTCTGCTTCAGTGCAATAGATTCAATCCTTTTCAAAAGTGTTATTTCATTGACTGTTGCTGCTACAAATTTCATTCGATAAGTTTTTACTGCATGCTCGAAGATGATAATGGTTACTGTATACTCCTCGTCATTGCAAATTCTGCAAATGGGATCATCGTTATATGCCAATTTTGTTCAGATATTGTGACATGACAATGTTTGTAAATCCCAGTCTCTGAAGATGATCTCAATAGAGGTCGAAACGTTGGTCCAAATTGTTTTTCTGAAACCTACTGCATTTCTCAATTACTGAATAGTTATTTCTATTAATGTACTACTTATGCATTGGTAAATAGTAAATATTTAAGTTTTTTGTTATAAATATTACATTTAGAATATCATTGTATTTATTTAGCTTAATGCTTTTTTTTAATGGCTTCATGTACTCCGCACATTAGCCATTGCCAGATAATAATGTTATGCGTATTCGTTTTGGAGGGAAGGGTATCGTGAAAAAAAGGTCAGAGGCGATGGCGAGAATTGAACCCACGACCTACGAGCCGAGAGCCTCTATCCCTAACCAGTTTTTTTTTTTTTTTGTATGTTTACTTTATAGGACTTAGTTAATAATTAATCTAAACACTGACAGACGAGTTAAGTTTATTTTCTTGTTGGAATTGTCTATAATTTTTATTTTCTTCATATGCTGTTCAAGCTGCAACATTTTTTTTAATATTTGATGAAAATGGTTGAATACCGTACATTAAAGTAATTGCTATTTATAAAAAATTGAATTACGTAGTGTTGGTAATGTTGCGATAGTAAAAAAACAAACTATTGTTAGCGTAGGTGCTATGTTAAGGTAATCGAGAGGAATTTTTTTTATCTTTTTAGTTTCAATGTAAAATGTCTAATTGCTGCGTATGCATTGTTTTCAAAGAACGAAGGAAAGAGGGTGAAAGGGAAAAACGTGTGAGTGAGAGAGAACGGCCGGGGGAGGAAGACAATGCTGTAGATAAGGACCTGTGGTTAGGGCCCCCCCTCTCTTTAATTTAATACCAAGGCCTGTAGTGAGGAGATCACGCCACTTGAGCCTTGCACGCCATTCACGCATTCCAATACTGTTTGTTTTAAAAACACATCGGAACTGGGAAAGCGTGGAATTTCAATCGTTCAACTTTCCTCCGGCACGAAATCCGTTCAAAGACCAACGCATACGCGGAACATGATGAAGCCGAAAGGAGAAACGCCCCGCTCATATTGAAGTCATTTTATAAATGAACAACAGTTTGATAAGAGTGAAATAGTACAGCGTTTTGCAATTAAAAATATCTCAACGGTCCTTAATTATGCTTTATGTTATTTCGAAACAGACTTAAAACTTCTACACTTTCATATTTGTATTCCACATACAATATCTAGCACATTAAAAATTGGACATCTCTGCAGAGAGCAGTGAGAGCAGTGAGGGACAACAAGCTTAGGGAGATTAAACCAAATGTAGGCCCTTGGAGCTCCTCAGTGCGCGACTCGCGGCACGAAGAGACTGTTGACGCGACTTAGAATCGGACATTGTAGGCTTACCCACGGATACCTTATGTGCAAAGAACCGGCGCCACTCTGCGATTGCGGCAGGGAATTGGTCACAGTAAAACACCTCTTGACCAATTGCCCTAAGTTTGAGCAACAAAGAATATGACACAACCTCCCAAGCCAATTAGCGGAGATTCTTGGCGATGACCCCGCCGTGATCAATAGACTATTTGAATTTCTGAGATGAACGCGTTTGATACAGAAGATATAAATGGAACGGGTACACGCGCGTGCTTGTGCACACGTATGGAGGAATGGAAAGATGGAGAAGGAATGTAAAAAAAAGCAAAAAAAAAAGCAAAAAAAAACAAAAAAAAAACAATTGGGGTGTTTTTTAATACAAAGACAATTTTGCCAAGCTTTCGACTTTATTGAAGTCATTTTTAAGACCCCGAGTTATAAAAAACAATGAAAATACACATTCAGAACACTGATAATACAATATTAAATCAATTCAATTAATTAAGGTTTTTAGTTAAGATGAAAAGTGAGCGTCACAAGCGGGATTCGAACCCACAACCTTCTACTTGATACGCCGCTGCTCTACCACTTGTGCGAACGTGATTTCGATCCACACGGACGCTAACTTCCCATCTCAACCCCACCTTTTTGCCATTTTTTAATTTTGCTTTTTTTATATCTTTTTATCTCAACTAAAAACGTTAATTAATTGAAAGATATCAATTGGTCAAGAGGACCACGAAAACTAGTAGATAATACTATTTGGAGATCGTGAGATGCGGTCTGGTGTGACGTAGGTTTCAGTAAAACATTTTCTTTCTCGTGCCGAAGTTCGATCTTTATTGAGATCATCTTCAGGGCCAGGGATTTACAAATATTGTTTAACTTATCAAGTGCATGTAGGATATGAAAAAATGAATTTATACAATGATAAAAATTCCAGGAAGAGAACCATCATATATCGAATCTTTATATACACTGACAGGCAAAAAATTCCACCCAATTGATTTTTTTTTTCATTTTCTGGATAAAAGAAAATTCTGCCCTTAATTTGTCCCATTGTTTTTACTAATAAATATTTGTTTATGCAATGTTTAAGTCGAGAATATTAATTAGAAGGAAACTCACTTAATCCTTAATTACAAAAAAAGTGTAAAGGATTTTTCAATGATTACTTTTTACGTAATTTGAAATGATTATTTGGAGATCGGTCTCGGATTTATTTATTCAATTTTAGACTCGATCAAATTGTTTGTTACACAAAAAACAAACACTGATTGAGTGCAAATTCTCTGATTGAGTCTCATATTTCTAGCATAATATCAATTTTTCACATCCTACATGTATTTCTATACTTAAACAATGCTTAAAAATCTCAGGCTCTGAAGATGTTCTCAATAAAGATCGAAACGTTGGCGCGATAAAGAAAATGTTTTTCTTAAAACGTAAAAAAACACATAATGACCCTAATGCTTGGTTATTTGGCATTCGTATGATTAATTTATTTGATTGATAAAATACCATATATTACCTCGGTCCAAAGTGTTGACAATAGAAGATTTTTTAAGTTTAATGTGTTTACATTTGGGAAATTTTGGATTGTTGCTCAATTAAATTCAGTCCAAGTAAATAAATTTTTACATTCCAACTTTAATTTAAAATAGTGTACCTAATCCAGATTGGGCGTTAGTTTGTTATTATTTTTCTCAATCAAACTAAAGGTTATTAAAGACACCAATTTTTCAATAAAGTAACAATAAAATTAATTAGTTTATAATAAATGTAGATCGCGTTAAGAATAAAGTGAAAACATTTTATTTGTAAAAAAATATTTCGCAGTAAAATAATGTGTTGATTAAATTATAGATTTTTAACTTTTCCTCAAGGAATAACCTTTTCCGCAATTCAATTAGTCCCAAAAAAAGTAATCATTCCCCCCAATCACACAAAGCTAATTGACAATCATATCATCATTCTCTTCTAAAAATAAATTTTTCTACTTCCGCGGAAATATTGCCTTTTTACAATCAATTAATCTATTTCTCAGTGTGTTCAATTACTCAATCGACCTATAATAATCGATTCACCTGATAATAATTTCAATCGAAAAGCGATTTCTATATTAGTTACTCTTCTTTCCTATCGTCTAACTTGAAATTAATTCCACTATTATCTCAATAATGGAATCAATTTAAGTACACATTTGCGTAAACAAATCTGTAAATTATTAAAATTTTATTTATGCTGAAATAAAAAGCCAACACACATTAGACTAAGTGGAATCATTTGTATTTTCATGTTAAGGGTTTTTTCATCATTGATGTGTTTAATACTCGTGCAAATTGGTCGAAGCATTTTTATATTTTGTCACTGGCAAATCTCCCAGCGAGCTAAGAGCACAATGAGAAGTCACGAGTTTTAGTTTCACACACTTCAGGAGTTCAATTGGAATAAAAAAATAACTCAATTAATTAAGTTTTAATAATTTAAAATACAGTTAAATAACATCGGCAAATATACACCATTAGATAAAAGCTGATTTCAAAAAGAGGCTTAGGGGGAAAAGAAAAATCACAGTCTCACCTTTTTAAAAATGAATTGAAAAATGGCAAAAAGGAGGGAAAATTCAAAAGGTGAGGTTGGGGTCGGAAGTCGGAGCCCGAGTGGATTGAGGTCGCAATAGCTCCAGCGGTAGAGTAGCGAAGGTCGTGGGTTCGAATCCCGCTCGTGACACTGACGTTTTTATCTCAACTAAAAACCTTAATTAATTTTTATAAAGAAGTTTAATATATGTATATTTTGATGAAAACTTATTAATACTACACTAAATGTTCGCGGAGGATTTTTGGGACCAATTTATGACAAGTAGATTGGACGAAAGACTGTAGGGAAAAAATAAACACTCGTTAATTAATACATTCTATATATTAAAAACTCTTAATAAATATTAATTATAATTATTGTTAAGTAACCTTGCACAAGTTTAGCTTAATTTTCATTCTGTAACTGTTGTCCACGTTTAAGTGATATTCGATAGTATTGTACGGTAAAAAGACAATAGAAGAACTGGGGGGGGGGGTCAGTGGAATATTTGTGCTGCAGTTAGGTCATGCGGTCAGAAATTTATTATGTAGTAAATTGCTTTTTTTATGGTTTGAATAGAGTAATATAACCTCTCGTCCTTGACAGCTACAATTTTTGTATCTATTGATGTTTCAAGGATCTCACATCCGCAGATTTTACGAGTAATTTAAACTTTGTGTATATGTATACGTATGTGTGTGCCTTTTTATGGAGGGGGGGGTAGGGTCGTGGATGAAAGAGGATCGGGCGACGAATCGAACCAAGACCGCGGGGGTCCATAATCAGAGAAGCTATCACGCTAACCACTCGGTACCGCGGTCCTCATAGAAAGTGTTTTGTGTGGTCTGCGTGTATTTGTGTGTGTGTGTGAGAGAGAGAGAGAGAGAAAATAAAGAGATGGATATATAGAGAAATAGAGAGTTAGAAAGATAGAGAGAGAAATACAGACATACAAAGAGATATAGATAGATAGATAGATAGATATACAGAGAAATAGATAGAAAGACAGAGAGAGAAAGAAAAAGAGAGAGAGAGAAAGAAAGAGAGAGAGAGAGAGAGAGAGAGAGAGAGAGAGAGAGAGAGAGAAATAAAGAGATAGATATACAGAGAAATAGAGAGTTAGAAAGATAGAGAAAGAAAGAAAAAGAGAGAGAAAGAAAGAAAGAGAGAAATAAAGAGGTAGATATACAGAGAAATAGACAGTTAGCTAGACAGAGAGAGAAAGAAAGAGAGAGAGAGAGAAAGAGAGAGAGAGAGAGAGAGAGAGAGAGAGAGAGAGAGAGAGATAAAGAGATAGATATACAGAGAAATAGAGAGTTAGAAAGATAGTGAGAGAAATACAGAGATACAAAGAGATATAGATAGATAGATATACAGAGAAATAGATAGAAAGACAGAGAGAGAAAGAAAAAGAGAGAGAAAGAAAGAAAGAGAGAAATAAAGAGATAGATATACAGAGAAATAGACAGTTAGCTAGACAGAGAGAGAAAGAGAGAGAGAGAGAGAGAGAGAGAGAGAGAGAGAGAGAGAGAGAGAGTGAAGCGTGAGGGTGAGGAGGTGGTAGAGGTAGGACGAGAGAGGAGTGACTTATTAAGAAAGATTATCTTACGGTATGAATTTATGAATTTGCTTTATTAATAGAAATTTATTTGAAAGTAAGACTTGTTCAACTTTACAAGTTTAGGATGCATATATAAGTTGACAAGGTTACAAAAGTATACACTGTTTACAATTTCTAATGAATGTGTAATTGAAACTTTGTTTAAATTGCTTTTAACGGCACTTTTCCAAACGTGCCCACCTCGAACAGTTTCTCTTAAGTAATATATAGCCTAGGTAATTGTGTGGAAATGGTAATTGAGTCGAGTTGAGGACTGCTGAAGGCTCGGTATAGTAATGACGGTTTGACGTGCCTAACGAACCTAATGAGGCAAACGTTAAAAATCTATGTTAATGACTGCAGTGTAACGTCGGTTCGTTACGGCAAAGATGTTGAATTACAATAAAAATATATTAATATACATGGCAAGGACATATATTCCGATCCTTCTGGAATGTGTAATTATCAAAACTTATAATAGGCTCGAATTATTATGAAAACAATTCTGTCATGCGATTTTTATAATATATGTAAACTTGAGTGTTCCGTTTCCTTAAACATATACACTCACTTAAAATAAAAAGTAATTATACAATGTAAGTCTATAATTGACGGATACTTAGACAGGGGGAAATATACGTCGTAATTTATTGGTTTTGGTTTGTATTGTTGGCCAACTGTAAAATTATAATTGATAATATATTTAAGTTCTGCGCACATCCAGTCCCTCGCGCAATTTCTATTCATGCCCGAGTAGGCGTTAAAAATGTAAAATAATTCAATCATAAAAGCAATATCTTACAAGTACTAAAGCTAATTGGTTAAAGTGTATTGGCCTATGGTAGTAGATCTAATAGTGCCACTGGGGCACGGGGCACGCGATGGATGATGTAATTACAACCAAGTCCTGTCTAATGTAATGTATTGCATTACAATATTACAAGTCGGCGATCACGCCATCTCTCTACGGAGTAAAAAAATTGCTTTTGGTCTTAGGAGTAATTAGAGCAGCGGAGCTAGAGGGAGACGGAAAAAAGAGAGAGAGAGTGAGAGAAAGAGAAACATATTTTTCAATTAAACCATTATAGCGGCAATATTTATCCTAAATTTTCCAATTTTTTTTCTACAGGGTTTTCCAGAACAAAGGATATTTCTACCCTCGTGATGCCGGTGTTTTTGAAAATAAAAACATTTGTAAGTATGTCGGATTCGAACCCGGGACCTTTACCTTCCGGTGATGAGCGCCGTGTCAACGCAACCGTCGCGGCCACCGACGTCCCTTTTTTCCAATATTCGTCTTCCATTAAATCATTCTTGTAGGCAAAAGTTTTTCTCCTTTTCTCGTTGAAAACTTGAAAAAATTGATGGGAGGGGACTGTTGTCAGAATTTAGAGCGTGTCTTAATTGAGGTGTTAAAGCTCAATTACGGACGGGTCAGATATGACCAATAATGACTTACCTACACACAAACCTTTCTCAATTGACGTTTACTATTTCCAGGTCATCTGTTGTTTTCATCCTTTAGACAATATACGACTAGTTCTGTATATGATTAAATAAATTTGTTCTAGTTTCTTCTACATTCGACATCTAGATTTCATTTTTACCTGATCTAAATATCTGGGTTTTTCATCCACACACGCTTGTAGAATAATAAATATATAATATTATTATGTAATATTTAAAATAGTATGTTAGTGCATTATGCAAACGATTAATAATCATATACTTTAGGAAAAAAAAACACGTCTGTTTTTAAAATAATTTTCTTAAAAATTTTCGTTTCAAGGGTACGAGGTTACACGACAGACAGAAAATTCCGCCCACTTGTAATACAATTTGATTTGAATATATTTTTATGTATCAATCAAAGTTAACGTTTTTTAATGTTTAATAATGGAGGCTTTGCCTAAGAAAATTGTTAGGGGAAATGAAAAATTTAAAAAAAGACGGCTAGATAAATTTTTGTTTTGATAAGATTTTTAACATTTCAACAAACGCATTTCCTCCTCTTGGGGTAATTGCATTTTGAAGACGCGCCGGCATATCTTCTACCCTCCTGGAAATTACAATTTGCTAGAGATTAGCCCAAATTTCACGAAGAATCCTTTCAAGAAATGCAGGACCTTTTAGGGATGGGGTACGAGTCTACCCAGACATCTAACCCCTCGGGGTCTTGGGCGCCCAATCTGCATAATATATAGCCCAAGCTTCACGAAGAACCCTTTCAAGACCGTGGAGTGATGGATCTCTGGGTTTACCCCATAAATGTTTACTGGGGTTCAATTCTGGAGAACAGGTAGACCAGGCTGACCCTGATGTTATGCTGTTGAAGGTAGGTTTGAACTATGCGAGCGGCATGAGGAAGGGCATTATCGAGGAATAGAATAGGATTGTCGCTGATTTCATCGAGGATAGGCAACGTATGATGTTCCAAAATTTCATCCATATAGCGAGTGGCCGTCAGTCTCCACGAACAAACAACCAACTCCGAGCGACTCTCCATTGAAATTCCTGCCCACACCATCACTGAGCCACGTTGAAAAGTTTGTCTGTGGGAAAAACTGCAGGCTTCCTACCTTTCTTATCACCTTCTTCACTCTTTCACACCCGTCGGGAGATCGTAGAGCAAATCTACACCGAACTGTGAAAAGTATAGCAGACCGATCGTCCAAAGTTCAATGGCTGCATTCTCGACCAAATTGTAGCCGTGCAACTCTGTGCGCTCTGGTCAATTCTGGTCTTCTTACCGGGCGAAAAGTCATCAATCCATATGGATTTACTTCTTCGAGCAGAAATTTGGACACCTCGAACTCCCTGGAGCCGTGGTTGACCAGTTGACCAACACAAATCCTTTTTTAACGGTGTCTCGCAGTTTTTCGTATGGAACCCCGATGGCAATAGCCGCATACATTATGGAACGTCCATCATAGTACCATTAAAAATTGAAATTAAGAAAACAAAGTTGACATCTAAACAATTTATTTCTTCGAATTCAAATGAGGCTGAATAAAAATTTTAAATTCTGTAAAAAGTAAAAATAATAATAAAAAAAACAAAACAATTTGGTGCAATGTTTTGCCTGTCAGTGGATATTGATTGATTGATATGAACCCTCGGTGGTCCTGGTGTTTTTGAAAAAAATCCATTTGTAATGTAAGACGGGATCGAGCGGCTGCTGAATCCAACGCGTTAACCGTTGCTGCCACTGACACCCCAATATCTTTGATGGAGCCAATTGCTATAAGGATGTCGACTCGCAAACTAACGGCCAACTCCCCAAATATGGAACCCGTTTTCAAGACGATCATCTTACTGAACACCATCTAAGGATCCAATAAAAGAAATTTTCCTGCAGGAGAAAAAATAGTGAATTGCTAATGGTAAATGTACGTGCTTGGTGGTACAGGGTACAGCGGACAGATTCCATTTATTATTGTTATTAAAAGTTATTGTTATCTTATATCTTATTGTCACCAAAAACATTGAACGCATATTTTTATTTTTTACCCCAAACTGAAGTTCACATATTTAAATGAAATTACGCTAGAAAATTTTTCGAATCAACTAAAATTTGGCTTTGTAAAGCTCATTCATTGATTCGTATTCCCAAAAATTAATTTACATACATCTCTAACCCAATTTATTAACTTTTTTCAGCCAATATAAAGTTTGTAAATTGTGTAGTGAGGAAATTTAAGTCAACTAAGTTTCACAAGTTGATAGTTGATTAGTGGTGCTGCAAGTCGTTGAACTCATGCTGAACCAGCATAGGGTCATTTATGCCCCTCGTGACTATTACTTTCTGTTCTTCACTGAAGACGACGGAACGCGTTTGATAATTCAAGAAATCAAATAAAAGATTTCACGAGCAATTCATGATATAAAATAGATTTAAATTGAACAATGAACTGTTTTATTTGTACTTTTTTACAACAAACCAAAATTATGAGAGTGTACATTTGTTATTATAATAATAGGATCAGGGTGTCGGTGGCCGAAAGGTTCAGTCTTTGACACGGCGCTGTTCACTAGGTAAAGGTCCGGGGTTCGAATCCAGCATCCCGACATACTTATAAATGTTTTGTTTTTTCAAAAACACCGGCATCCTGAGGGTTTATATGGCCTCTGCTGTTGCAAACCCTCGTTAAAAAAAAGAGAAAAAAAAATTGGATCAGGCATCAAACCTTTTCTTCAGACCTTCAGGATTGTGACAAAAACTAAGTTCATAAATTTTTTTATGTATGGACGTTTTATGTAGATAAGGAACAGGGGTGTCCTGGAGTGGAAGCGTTTTCCAAATCAAGTCAATTTTACGGTTGTATGATGGGATTACTCAACCAGAAAAGGAGTTCTTTAGACATCACCGTTAATATTTAAAAACAGCCAGATGAATTGAAACTAATCAAATAAAGGGTTGTTTTGATAGGAGACATTTTCTTAGAAAATCTAAAATATTTGTTTATGAAAACAATGTTTATTAACCAATAAAAACGCGCCTACAAAACGATTTCTCTGCAAAATTAAATAAAAATAGAAAGTGTTAAGCCTTTTATTAGCTCCCAAATTTCAGTAACATTCATTCTTAAACGGAATGGACGTTTTAAAAGCAACCACCAAATATAACCTACCATCAATTGTTCAATGCACTGTTTTGAGAAACAAGTTATTGGTACATCATCAGTGGTGCTACAGGAGCCGCTATAATTTTTTTTTAACCTTTGAACTTTTTTTTTGCGGTTTCACAAAAGCGATACATTAAAAATATATTATTACATAAGCGAAACAATAGGCTCAGGTAATTTGTTAAATTTAATACTCGGAAAAAGTTGAATTTCCTATGAATTTTAGTTTAAGAAATGAACCTTCTTAGGTAGTAATTAAAGTTGTTTGTTTTCAGGTGTGCCCACCGACATCCTAAACGAAGGCGAAATTACAGACGAGCTCTTCTACGACTCATGAATAGACGTTGATGCCAACGTTTTACGCTGGAAAATAAGAAAAAGAAGAAAATAAAAACTGTCTTATCCTTTTTACACTCGATCCTGACCCCTCTAATTAGTCTGCATTCCTCAAACTGGGAGAAGATACAAAAAAAATATATATACGGGAAAATTTTAATAATTGGTTGTGGCCGGCAAAGTAATTCAAACGAATGTCTAGAATTAAGCCGTAATAATTATAATCAGAACAGAACGATCCTTGTTCGTACGCACGTATGAAATGAAAATGATTCTACTTCTGAAATTTCTCGTAGCCGTTGCATTTTTAATAAATTGGCCGACATTGAATTTTGAAATTCAGACTGTACTGGTCGACGCTCTTCTCCATTTCTAGATTTCGATTTAAGTAAAACAAATAACTGTCAAATAACGTTGATAATGGTAAAATTTTTACTGCAGAACTTAAGTTCAAGAAGCACACACTTGTAAAAAATCAAAATTATGAATAAGAATCATTGAGCTTGAATTGGGACGGTATTGTTCGGGGGGCCTTTCTTGATGTGGCCCAGGCCTGGTGTTTGGCACCCAGGCTTGCTGTTCTCGCTCAAGGACATCCTTCCTTATCCTTCGAAGCTACCTCACTGACCGGTACTTCCGAGTCGTTGAAGGATCGGCTTCTTCCCCAAACCACCTTCTCCTTGCTGGTGTTCCACAAGGCAGTGTTCTGGCGCCTGTACAGTACCAAGTGTACATGGCAGACCTCCCATCCAATCCTCAAACTACCACTGTACGATACAGCGATCCTCTCAAGCAATTCTGAGCCAGTCATTTCCACTTCAAGAACGCCTCACATTACTGGAATCATGGTGTAAAAAATTCAACCCAGCGAAATCCACCCACCTAACCTTTACCCTCCGCAAAAAGATCCCTCCTCCAGTCTACTTCAATCATATACCCCTCCCAATTGCGGACAAGGTGCGCTACCTAGTACTATACATTGATAAACGTCTAACGTGGAATGCCCACACACGACTGAAACGACAAGAAGTTACAAAACGTTAAAGAGCATTTTCACGACTTCTTGACAGACGTTCTAGCCTACCTCTCTTAAACAAAAGACTACTTAAGACAATGCGGACTTATGGACTGGAAGTGTGGGGTTCATCCAAACAATCCAATATCCTACGCGTCCAAAGAGCCCAATCCAGCATCCTCAGAAAAATCCTTAATGCTTTTATGTGTCCAACGACACTCCCATAAAGACATTTTGTCCAAGATGTAACCCTCTCCAATTACCAAAAATTTTTCACAAACCTCCCAATCACTATAAATCCTCTCATCCCGACGAATTCTACCGACTAAAAAGACGATGACCACGGCATCTTCTATCCAGTGAAAATTGAATAAAGAATAGTTAGGAGTACTACGGGTTGGTAGTTAAAAAAAAGATCTTTATGTAATGTATTGATTGAAATAAAAAAGGTAGCGTCACAAGCGGAATTCGAACCCACGATCTTCGGCTAAACACGTCGCTGCTCTATCTCTAAGAGTAGGGAAAATTCGAAAGGTAGGTTGAAATGGGAAGTTGGAGTCCGAGTGCTTTGAAGTCACATTAGCTCAAGTGGCATTTTTAGCATCTGAGAGCCTGATTGCGTTGGTCGGGATGTTGAGATGTTCAGAGTCCACCTTTTCTTACTCTCCAGACTTATGAGTCCGAGGATCAAGTCGACCCATCCCAGATTAGCAGAGACGCTCATCCTTTGCTAAACAGCGAACATATTATATAATTAATTAGAATCCGTGGTCCGATTGATTGAATAACGTCATTCAATTAATTAATCTTTATAAAAAATATTGGTTGAAGCAAAAAAAGGTCAGTGTCACGAGTGCGATTCGAACCCACCTAAATTCGCTCCTGCTCTACCACTTGAGCTACCGCGACTTCTATCCTCTCGGATTTTTATCTCAACCAAAACCTTACATAAAAAGAATAATTGAAAGATGTGACTCGGCAATGGAAAATTCTGTCAGGATCGAAGCCATGAAGTCTCAAGTGGTACAGCAACGGAGTATTATTTAGCCGAAGGTCGTCGGTTCGAATCCCACTCGTGACACTGACTTTTTTTTATCTCAACCAATACCATATATAAAGATTAATTAATTGAAAAATATTATATAATGTGCCTCACTTTATTAAAACGTGTTGTTTCTTAGATTCTTACAGAGCGCGTGTAGGCATACCACATGATATGACAGTTGGGTTTTAGAAAGGTGGCGAATATTTGGGTCCCATGTTCCGGTCGAGCAACATTTTTCCACCACCCAGACACAAACGTGGGCTATCGCACAAAAGTTATTTTCTGGCTGAAATTTATGTATTCATTAAGAACCATTTTATGCTTTTTAGACTACTTTTATTGGTAGCAGTATTTTTCTATTTAAAAAACATTTTGTGAAGCTAGCATTTGTTTTTTCTATTATTGTAATTTCACATACTTAAAAAACTTACATAATTACAACAAGTATAATAGGAAAAATTTCTCTTTCTCAAGTCAAATTTAAGAATTTTCCACTAATAATTTACATTTTTTGTTTCATTTCATCTGTTAATCTAGGTCTTTTTCTTTCCACATTTCTTGTGTAATAAACTTCTGAATGATTTTTTATTGTGACAGTTACTACAGAAACTAAAGAGCCAAACAAAATTAATTAGATGTATATAAGTGGATCTATAGGTATATTTCAAGTGCAATTACAAGGAACACGTGTTGCTTTCTGCATTTCAATGTGCAACGATGCAGGTTGATGGACTCCGGGCATACTGGATAATCGGATAATCCGCCCTTAACTTTTCGATGAAAATTTATCAGAATAAAGTTACATAAAAACATGTAGATAGAGAAATTGCAGTTCGGTCGCTGTTGAAAGTTGATTTTATGAAGATTGCGAGGACTTCGAAGGCTCGCTTAGTTCAAGGAAAGCCCGTCAATATTTTGGCACGGTGGGAACTTGTTACCCGTCCTATTTCTGCCGATTTCCCAAAGTGCCAGATACCGATAAGGGCAGACCGTTATAATTTTAATCCTGGGAATAATTAATGCTCGGGAATTCGCCGAGACGACGTCTGACTCCGGATAAAACCGCCCGCCCAGTTATGACCTGTGCCGATTTAAGTACATGCTATTGTTTTGACTCCTTGTAAACCTTGGTGTTAAGGGGAAGAAAATTTTTTTCTCGAGATAAAAAACTAAAGGGCAAACATCTGCTCCCCAAAACCCTGAAATTGTCGACCTAATATCCGACCATGGGGCCCCTTCGGAAAATATAGTTTTTATCCTCTCAGCCCTTGATTTATCTTGACAGAACCAGTTCCGCGCCGCATCTGTAGTTCGTGGATAATTGCTGGAGCTAAGAACCGTGACGAAAAAAGTACAAAAAAAAAAGAGGAAAAAGTTTATTGTTTTTATTTCGTCAAAGCTCAAATATACATATAAACAATGGTAACTACATAAGGAATTATTATTTAATAATTGGGAAATATTCTATTTCAGTATAACTTCAGCATAGTGATAAAATAAAAATATATTTTTATCTTTCAATAAATCTGTATAGAAACTATTCAAATTACTTTACTTGGATAAACTTTTCAGCGATGAATCTGGAATATATTGCAAAATCCACTAGTTTTCGTGGTCCTCTTGATCAATTAATATCTTTCAATTAATTAAGCTTAGTTGAGATCAAAAAAGTCAGTGTCACGAACGGGATTCGAACTCACGATCTTCGGCTAGATACGCCGCTACTCCATTCGGAAACTTCCCATCTCAACCCCACCTTTTACAGGTTACACGACATTTATTGGCAAAAAAGGGGGAAAATTCAAACGGGATTGAGATGGGAATTTGGTGTCCGAGTGGATCGAGGTCGAGTGGTAGAGCAGCGAAGGTCGTGGGTTCAAATCCCGCTCGTGACACTTACTTTTTTATCTAAACTAAAAACCCTTAATTAACTGAAAAACATTGCAAAATGTTATTTTCAATAGAATTCAACTTTCATAATTATTAAATCTTACTTCAGTTAACGGTGTAAATTTATAATTGACCTTCTTCTGAATTAATATATCACATTTGTCAGAAAGACCCCGCAATAATGGCAACATTATAAAGAAAGGTAAACACTTTGAGCTCTGAAGATGATCTCAATAAAGATCGAAACGTTGGAACGATCAAGAAAATGTTTTTCTGAAACATCACACCAGATCGCACCTCACGATTTCTGAATAATTATCGATTACGGTCACTAATCACCACACATTTGTCAGAAGGCTTAACAAAAACTGGGAAAGATTCAAGACTTAATTTAAGTACTGTTAATCAGTTTTATGTTTTATAAGTGGCATGATTTTAATTGTTTTCCTTCTGATTCGCTGGGTGTTATGTATTAATCAATTTATGAAGTGGTTAATGTGTTTTTATTAAAAGTATAAATGGCAACTATAAATATTTTATGTAAATAATAAACTTTATTTAAAAAAAACTTAGTAATGTAGTAATAAATCTCGTTTATGTGTACCTGAAATGGAATAGAATGAGAATTTGAGAAATTCGAAAGAATTTACACGGTAGTTTTTATACGTTTCGGTATGTAAAAAGGCTCTCTTGGTTCACTATCTTCCGTCGTTTGGCAGGGATTTAAGCAGGGAGGCTTGAAGCCATATTTTCACCCATACCAGCCATTTTTTATTTTGTTCTTTATTATTTGCTACCATGTAACAAAACCGGAGTTGGTTTTTTATTCAATTTTCACAGTGTTGGAACAAAACTCGTGCTGCTTTCAATTTTAACAGTGGCACCAGCTGTGAAATGGAATTTTTAAGCCGATGAATCATTGGGAAGAAACGAATAAAAATACGTACTTACAAACTATCGAGAGGGGCCTCCTCACCCAGTTAGGAAACATCTTGTTACGACAATTCAACCCATTACAATTTCAAATACCCTCATAACTAATTTATACTGTATTTCATTATAATATTAATCATTGTGGAACTATTGTTCTGGCATATAATGCAGTCTAAAGATATCCGACCTGTAAGGGGAAAAAAACAAGCTGATATAAATGTAAAAAAAATTAATATTTAATAAATATATTGTGCCTAAACCCTGCAGAGTGGGAGAATATTAATTTTTTAAATCACTTATTGTAATGATTATACATTGTCTTTTGTATAATTTGTTTTGCCGACCGGTTGCTGCCATTGCTGCGTTCCATCGAATTAATTCAAATGCGAAGGTGATTTAATTTCTCGCGTTTGTCTTCAGGGCGAGTTTTCCTTTTGGACCTGGTTCATTTTCACTGATTTTTCTTTAAAGCTTAATTTCATACCTTTCTGTCATAAATTGACATTTTTTTAACCCAAAATTACTACATACAGAACAAAACAAATTTAAACGTAATTTTTTAGAAATGGTTTACATCAACAAGGATAAACACAGCATCAATTACAGAACAGATGCATGCAAACTCAGTCGCAGCTACATTACATTCAACACATCAAATATTTTTCGCATAGTCTAATTGTCCAACAATCTAATTTTCCTTTTCCCATTTATCCCTTTCTATATAACCCTGAAAGAATATACTGGCCGAAACATTACCATCACATTGTTTTCTCTTTGTCGGCTCTTTTCACCTCAAAGAAGCCGACGACTTATGCAAAATTGTCTCTTCTATACCCACTTCCTTCCCCACCATTTCAAAATCCAACATATATAAACATTAAACAGTAAAATCTCACTGGCACTCTCAACACGACATGGCACAATTACACAGAAGACAAACACTTTGAGTGAGTAGAAATACTTTGATGGAATATAAAATATAATTTTTTGCATTGTATAAATTCACTTTTCCAAATTCTATATGTATTTTCTAAACGTAAACTATATTTGGAAATCCCAGGCCCTGAAGATGATCTCAATAAAAGATCGAAACGTCGGCACGATAAAGAAAATGTTTTTCTGATACCTACATCACACCAGACCGCATCTCACGATATCTCAATAAACTTTATAAATTATTATTCAGATATCGTGAGATGCGGTCTGGTGTGATGTATGTATCAGACCGCATCTCGCGATACCTGAACAATTATCTATTAACGGTCACTAATCTCTACACATTTTTTGGATTGTGACCAATTGCAATTTATCACTTCATCACAAATAAAATGACGATATTACTTACCGTTAGTGCTTTTATTATTAAAATGATGTGATAAAAAAACATACATATGTAATTATACAGTAAAACTATTATAATAAATTAAATGTGCATGAAAACGACGTATTAGCAGAAAATGTAAATAACATTAAACGTAAATAAAATATTCATTAAAAAATAATACAGTATTAAAATATTAAAAAACAAACATATTAACGTAAAAGCACAGTTAACATCTTAATCAATCAAAAGATCCTAAAGTAAGGACAGGATGTGCTCACCTTGTCAATTAATAGATTTTATCCCACGAAGTACGAAGGATAAAGTTAACAATAGAACTTAATTTTAATTAGACGGGAGCTTTACAGAGAAGTTTCATTATTATTATGAACCCTTGGTAAAAATGACACGCCCATTTAAAAAGCGTTATCACCAGATAAAAGCCTACATTCATATTCATATATACACAATTTATACTAGAGTTATCTATTACTAACATTAATTATAATTTTTTCAATGCTAAGTAGTTATACGGAAATTTGTTAAAATAATGTAATTAATGGCACATAATACAGACACAATATCTGCAAAACAAAGTACGAAAAAACTTGATAAACATTTATCATATTTTTTAATGTGAATTATAATTTAGTGGAATGTCGGTGGCCGCAACGTTCGGCGCACATCACTGTAAGGTAAAGATCACGGGTTCGAATCCTATCGACCCTTCGAACCAAACATGCTTTTTCTTTTCAAAAACCACAACGACCATAATGACATTAGTTCCTTCTCTAGGACGTACTTCGCTTCGTCCCATTTCCATTTCCATCTGTTTAAGGACAAACTTGTACTTTGATTTTACCTAAACTCGGAACTCACTTTTCACCTGTAAATGTAAACTAATTTGTTTGAAGGTAAAGACTGTATTTTTAAAATAAATATACATTTTAGATGAAAGTTCGATACCTTACCCAAATAATTAGTTATAAATAATTCTACAAATGAGTTTTCGTCTATTAAACAGAATTTAAAGTCTTCACTAGTAAAATATGTCTATTTAATGTGTAGACTTAATAGGAAAGCATACAGTATAATAGTATATAAGCAGCATCGCAAAAATGAAGTTTTTTTAGTAAATAATAACATATAGTTTAAAATAATCATCATTATAAAAAACTGCAAATTAATGCTAAGAAGATCAAATATGTGATCGTAAGAAAGTAAATATAAGGATTATGGTCCGAGTTTAATCATAAATAAGAGATTTCAATGAATTAATGAGATAAAAAGTTACGAGCGGGATTTGAATCCATCATCTTCGGCTAGATATGCAGGCTACTCTACCACTTGAGCTATCGTGCCTTCAATCCCTCTCGGACACTAACTTCCCATCTCAACCCCACCTTTTCGATTTTTCCTCCTTTTCGCCATTTTTCAAATGTGTTGTTTGATTCTCGGCTAGAAATGAAATGGCCACCGAGAGCTTTACTGAAGGTATTAATTAATATGTTTCAATTAATTAAGTTTTTTAGTTGAGATAAAATTGAATATTGGCAAAAAGGAGGGAAAATTGAAAAGGTGGGGTTGAGATTGGAAGTTAGTGGCCGCGTGGATTGTCGCGATAGCTCAAGTGGTAGAGCAGCGGCGTATCAAACCGAAGATCTTGGGTTCGAATCCCGCTCCTGACACTGACTTTTTTACTAAAACTCAACTAAAAATCTTAATTAATTGAAATATATCGATTGGTCAAGCGAACTATGAAAAATAGTGAATTTAATAATCATATAGTTGATCGAGGAGGAAATTTGAACTTACCATTAAGAATTCACTATATTCATTATATATATGACTATCGCTTAATGTTTAAATTTCACGAGTTGGCTATACATCAAATGAAGAAGTGTCCACAGTAAATTGATTGATTGAAAGTTTCCAGGGTATGTATACTGCGCCCTTTAAGACCTATTGTATCCCTCGTTCTCTGCCTAAAGCACATCGGTGAGTCCTAGTTCATCAAGGAACTTGATTCGTAGGCCCGGTTTTATTGGTTGAAGCTCTTCTATGGTCACATTGTACATTCCAAAACACTTCCGCCTTCAGGCAAATCTAGTACCGCAGTTTGTTAGTAGATGTGTTCATGTTTCTTCTGCTTCTTTGCAGAATCTGCATGTGCCATCTTGGTTTGCTCCAATTTTCTTTAAATGCCCATTTAGTCTGCAGTGTCCTGTTAGGATTCGCAGTCTAATCCTGCTTCCTTTGACACATTCCATGATTTCTTTCTTTCCGAAATTGGTTAGAAGATTCTTGGGTTGTTTATGTCCAATAAGTGAATTCCAGAGTTCCCTTATTTTCTTTTTGTCCTTCTGTCTGAGATAATCGTTAATAGTGTGGATTCCTATTCCACAGAAGGGTTCGGGTCCTGTCAGCGGTGTAGCTGCTCCTTTTCTTGCGAGGATGTCCGCTTTCTCATTGCCTTCTACTCACATGTGTCCACAGTAAAAGATAAAGAATAGATTTTCAACATCACAAAGAGGAAATTAAGTCATCACGGCCACACAAAACGAAGAGAAATACTTGAAATCTTACGGCCGATTGGAAAGAAAAATTGAAGGTAATCATTTGCAGATGAAGAAGAAGAACATCTTGGTTGAAGAATCTAGATGAATGGTTTACATTCATTTCAGCAGATCTGTTTCATACAGCTGTTTCAAATGTTAATATTGCACTGATGATGCCTCAGTCCGGAGGCAGCACCATAAGGAGAATAATCAAAAATTCATACTGCCAGGAATATAATTATTTTAAGATGCTTTACAATAAATATAACTTGAAATAATTGAATCTGGCCTTTTAATTTTTAGTCATTTAAAGAAATTTATTTTCCTAGTTCTATAGTAACTATTTTTTTTTAAATTACACCAAGTTAGGTTTAAAAACGGGATTGATGGTTTTAGAACTAAAACAGTTTTTTTTTTTGTTGAGTCTTTTGTATCATAATAAATTAATCGATTTATTGATTTGTCCTGTTTTCTTACGAATGCAAATATATAGAAATTATTAAATTAATTATATTCAATATTAACAAATAACGCCTTTGTGACGCTTTTAAGCTCAACAGTGACACTCACTACACTTAACATTGAATGAATTGCTCTTTGGGAATTATAACCATACAAAAACCAGCATTTAAATCTACTCCCAATCGAAAAATACTAAAACGCAATTCCGGCCCCTTTGAGAGAATTGGAAACTGGCCATTTTGGAATATATGACTTTAGTTATAAATTATAATAAAATCGTTCACTCAATAATAAGCAACGGAAAAGAAACAAAGGAACATCCTTCATATCGAAGGCCGAATTTTCGGACATTCTTTCATTCCTCGCAAACTTTTATTATAGTACCCTCAGCGGCCAATCTGTGCAAATGTAATACATGTAAAAAAAATTTAATTAAATAAGATGCTTGTTTAACTGATGAAATATTCCAATTCGGCCTTAATAAAACAAAGCCGCCAAAAACCAACCGTGAATAGCCAACATGTTGGAACTTGTTTAAACATATTCCAACTTTATAAGGGCAGTATGCATTATAACATTTGAAATATATCGATTGACTCTTTGTTAAAGTCACCTGTAAACTGTGAAACCTGGCTAACCATATGACAATTAAAAGTTTAGTCAACTTCGTTAAGAATTATACATTCATGCATGAGCCAATCAATATTTTTCTTTTGTAGTTTACGTGTTAAGTTCTGTACGTCGAAATATGTTTTCATATACAAAAACAAGAATTATCTTGGCTCATCATTAAACATGACATGTCGAGATTCTTTTTAACATGCGAACTCTCTAAAATATTATAGTTTCCTAATTGTATGCAATAAATAGCGGTGAAAATTAATGGTGTACAATATTAATTTGCACCGGGTTTTTTCTCGGCAAAACCGTCAAATCGTTTTCGCCTGCTTTCCACCTGGTTTAGTCTGTCAAAAGCGTCTTTTATTTTAATTCTAAACAACAAACCCATAATTGAAGATGTCGAAACGCCGAAACACGTATGACAGACCAAACTAGTGATTATAGGCAGCGCAAAATGATCGGTAACGACCAAACCACAAGTTAACACGAGTTGAAAGCTTGAATGTTGACGGTCTTCAAGTTTCTTCGGTATGTCCCAATTGTGCAAGATCGTTTAGTTAAAGACACAAAGACATCCTAGAAAATTCTTTTGGAATCAATACAATATCGATTCTCTCCTTCAGCTTCTTCATAATTTTCCATCTACCAGTGTAAAAGATAGTGGCCAAAGGTTCATGGCATAAAAAAAAAGCTCTCTATGTTTTCAGAACGGACGGTATCGGAAGATTAGTTAGAAGCAGCCACGGTAGGTTCTCTACCCTGCAAAGATAGGAAATTATTTTCACCTGGGAGCCGAGAGATAGCGTAGGAAGATCGTTTCCTGGAGAAACGGTTTTCGGTCAATAGGGTGGCCTCCAGGCAACATGGCTGATCACAAAATGGCTCCACCTTCTTTTCCGCCCGTCTTATTTTTTTGTATGGAGCGAGTCCGCGCCGTTCCACTGCCAGCTTTTTTCGCCGGCTGAGAACTTAAAAATCGTTGTAAAGCCTGATAAACTGTTTTCAACTTTATAACTGCCTAAAGTAGGAAAGTATAAGTTTTACATAAGACTGAAAAACATTGGTGGTTAAGAGTTTTGTGTCGGTTCTTTGGTTAAACATTTTAGAAATTTAATTTAAGTTTATGCTGAGTTAAAAACATAAATATATTAACAAATTAATCTAATTATAATAACTGTGTACTTTTTGGATGGCCCGGCTGAATTTCTCTCGAATGAACCAACGACGCTATAAAAAATTATTTAATATTCTTTAGTCTAGTTTCAAATTTTTCCTTTTTTGAGCAAATCATACCTACCTATAAGCTATTCTATAAAGGGTACCTATAAGCTACCGAGTTCAGCTTCAAAATGTCAAACACGGCCCCGTACATCTTGACACACCGTTTTTAAGAATTTTTTGGCGCTGAAAAAAATGAAGTTTGAAAAAAAATCGGATTTTAAATTGGTCAAAAAATGACAAAGTAATGGCGAAAAGTTTGAAAAAACGCTTTTCGTCTGCCATTAATGGAGTTAAGCAGTAAGTTATGGCAGTAACATCGTAATTTCGACGAAAAGTTGAATATTTCACTGTACTTAAATTCACTAATTTCGCGGTCCGCTTGACCAATTTCACTGTACGTTCGCGAAAATCCGAATTCTCCATGAAATGTTGGAAGGGTTTTAGATTAATCACAAAATAAAATTAGAGATGTACTCCGTACTTAGAAATAATTGTAAGCCGTATCGCTTTTAACTTGTCTACGGTCTTCGGGAGTATGACAGACGTCTAATGTTCCTTGCACAAAGGTCGATTTAGGAGGGTGAAAAAAAATTTTTCTTCTTGGGAGACTGTAATTTTCTTCCATACTTCCTATGGACTGGTGAATCCAAGTTCACCTCTACTGGCATACTAAACCGTTGGAATTTTCGATGATGAGCATAGGAGAATCCAGCAATTTCGTACTCTTGTCATCATCATCGTTCACATTATCAATGTTTGGTGTGAATCTGAAATAAATTAATTGGTTTTTATTTGTAGAAAATAATTTAAATGGTGCTCAGTTCAACAATTTTTTGAAGGAGGCTTTGCAGATACTATTGGATGATGTCCCTCTGTAAAAAAAAAGAATGAAAAAGAATTATTTGCAGGTGAGACGTTATTTGAACCATCACTTCCGGGATGGATAAGACCTGATGGCCCGATCTGTTAGCCTCCTCGGTCACCCGATTTAATTCCACTTGACTACTTTCTGTGGGGCCATGTAAAAAACAGTGTCTACTCCTATTATAACTCTACAACCACAGTTGAAGAACTGCGGCAAAGGAAAGAAAATGCTTATCAATCCATCTCCTCTGACTCTATCGATCCCAGAACCGGTGAAGAGTGGTTAAAAAGAGCAAATCTTTTCATCTTTAGGCAAGGTAGGTTCAAACATGAAAATAATAAATAGCAAACCAAATGACTTTTTTTTTCAAACTTTTTGACCGTTTTGAAATCCGAGTGCGCCGTTCATTTGAGCGTAAAAAATGATCTGTCACAATGTATGAACTTTTGAAGTTGTACTGGGCTTGAATTTCTTTTATAGTTTTTCTCCAAAAAAAGTAGAACTTTGAAACTAGATTAAAAAAATATAAATACTTTCATTGCGTCATTGGCTCAATAAAAGTCCAGGTGGGCCATCTTAAAAGGACACCATGTATAGCACAGGCTGAATCATCTCCTTGGTAAAGCATGAAGGAGGAACGTAATAATAGGCAATCATCACTTTATTTTCATCACAGTCGATTCGTACAGATCATCTTTAAGATGAAGAAATTACTAATGGCAACTGCTTTACAAAATCGGCGAGAATATGAAAACTGGAGTCGTTACAATGGGAAGTCATCAGATTTACTTATTTCATTGTTCCAAAAAGGTCTTGTTTTAAATAAATATATTTTTGCCAGTAATCCTCAACGCACTACTTCCGTCAATCTTCCACGGTGAGAGAAACTTCTAATCCCAAATAATTGTTACGGCTTCTGAAGAAAGTACGTTTTATGACACATAACGAGCATTTTTTTCCAATCGATATTTCGTTGATTTCGTTTATTTTATTACCAGGAATCAGTTCAGTCTAAATAATCTCCCCAATATCAAGATACAAGTCGTGATCATAATCTCATGATCACATTCAAAGATTCTGATTAACATTATCTAAAAGCAGTCTATATATTATATACAATTAACAAATGGTTCGTATTAATTCTTCTTTTATATAAAATGTGAGGTTTCTTCTTAAGGTCTGTGAAGTTGTGAACTTGTATTTTCACATTATGCCTGCCAGCCTGTTCACTTGCTTTGGTAAGGTCAATTGGTCAAGGGAAAGTCTTAAGCGTATTTGGTCATCCGGGCCGGATAAATTATTTTTCCCTTACGATAGAGGATAAACCGTTAATAATTACAATTTTGGATATTACATTGGATGGAATATTACAAGAGATATTATATGATGGAATTATGGTATAAACCCAGTGAATAAAATGACGAAAACAGACTAAAACGGTGACCAGTAACCAGGATGTTTGGGTAGAGCAAATTACAACTTCTTATAAGCCAATAAAATATTACCTGTGTATGTTTCACTTGATTTTGAGTAATTATCATAAGATAAATTAACAACTGATCAGAGGGGCATCGGTGGCCGTAACGGTTTAGGCATTGACACGTCGTTCATCGATGTAAGGTAAAGGTCCCGGGTTCGAATCCAGCGGCCCATACATACTTAAAAATCAAAAAAGAAAAAAACACCTGATCGGGCAATTCGGAGTTTTATGAAATCTAGCGAAGATATGAAAGTTCATTTTTTTCCCTACAGTTTACTACTTACTTATCCACTGAAACAAACGAATAAATTTTTTTCACAAAACAGGGTCCGCAACAGCAGAGGTCATACAAACCTTCAGGGTGCCGGTGTTTCAAAAACAACCTCGTAAAAAAAAAAATAAAAATAAAAATCGGGCTAATAAAATGACAATTATTCGTATGTTTCAGTGGATAAGTAAGTAGTAAACTGTAGGGAAAAAAATGAACTTGTGAATGTTTTTTTCTTTTTGATTTTTAAGTATGTATGCGCCGCTGGATTCGAACCCTGGACCTTTACCTTACATTGATGAACGCCGTGTCAATGCCTAAACCGTTGCGGCCACCAATGCCCCTCTAATCAGTTGTTAATTTATTAATAATTAAATTTTTTAGTTTTTATCCCTGATCTATTCAAAATTACGATTATTTTTTCAATTGGGTAAGTAAAACGTTCTCTCCGAAAGAACAAAACGTTCGGAAATAACCAAGCCACAAATAAAACGTAATCCCTGATAATAATAATGATAATATTTTATTATGTTATATCTTTCCAATTTACATGAAACTGATTTATTAATTATTAATTAATGATACAATTTGGAACCGGAAATAGGCCACACACGTCGTTCAAGAAAAGACAAAACTAAATAGCTGTCATGGCGCACTGAATCGGAAACATTCTTTTAATTTACTATTCTGAACCACTCTTAAAAATAATTAATTCAGGGTTTTATAGATTCTTAGCCTGGTGTAAATTTGTACATCGATCAATGCTTCTGCGCCTGAAACGGGGAAACACGCTCGACCAAGGGTCTACTTGTAAATTTCGAATTCATCGTGGTTCCTGACCTATTGTTGAAACTTTGCCGAATTGAAGACGTGACGAATTATCGACGACTAATACCATATCGCCGAAATGAACCTTTGAACGAAATGATAAAAATTGATAAAATAACCTGAGGTTTTTTTTTTTTTGTCAGAACATAGAAGAATTTATATTTTCATAATTGCTGAATAACTAGAGTTTCTAAAACAGGATTAATTTTACATATGTAAGTGTCTACATTTACACTTTGGAAGACGTATTTCATATTTATATATTATCCCATACATTTCGTAGACCCTTTTTGTAGACTGGGATGAACTTCTCTTGATTCAATGACTGTATATATAGTCTCGTTCAAAAGTTTTACCTTTTTTTTCTAGAAAAATTAAACAGGGCAACTCAGGCTCAGATCAATTACAAAATTTCAAATACGAACACAAATACACTAATAACACAAATTTCAAATACACCCTGATACATAATTTATAACGGGCTTTTTTACACTGAAAACAATGGTACACGCAGAGTTTCAATTGGACATACGACAAAGTCGTGACAAAAATGAAAATAAGAAATCATTTGGATTGCTATTTATTTATTATTTTTTATATATTTGTTTTATTTGTTTTACAAGGGTTCGCCACAGCAGAGGCCACATAAACCTCAGTGTTTGCCGTGTTTTTTTTTTTAAATTTGAAAAAGCCCATTTGTAAGTATGTCGGGTTCGAACACAGGGCCGCTGGATTCGAACCCGGGACCTTACAGATATGACCGTATCAACGCCTAAGCCGTTGAGGCCGCCGACCCCTTATTGCTATTTATTAATCACATTTCATGTTCTAACTGTCTACTGTGCGTAAAGATGCAAATATTTGCTCTTTTTAACTACTTTTCACCGGTACTAATGGAGATAGAGTCAGAGGAGACAGATTGGAATGAAATAGAATTAAATTTCGGTTATGATTGACAAACTATTTGTTAAATGGCCCCACAAAAAAATAATTAGTTACATCCAAGGAGGCGAACAGATCGGGCCATGAAGTCCTATCCGCCTATTCCGGAAGTGAGGATTCAAATGACCTCAGATAACGTCATAATTGTGTGCGTACTGGAGAACGATTATTCGTTGATTCAGAGGTATATCATCTAGTGTTGGTAAACCTACCTAAAAATTATTCAGATATCGTGAGATGCGGTCTGGTGTGATGTAGGTTTCAAAAATACATTTTCTTTATCGTGCCAACGTTTCGACCTTTATTGAGATCATATTCAGGGCTCAAAGTGTTTGTCTTCTCTGTACTTGTGCTATTCTTGCGCGTCCTGTTGGGAGTGCCAGTCACTGCACAAGTACATCACACGAGACCGCATCTCACGATATCTGAATAAATATCGATTAACGGTCACTAATCTCTACACATTTCCTCAATCAAAAAATTGAGGAAATGAGCACCATTTAAATTATTTTAGTAGAAATAAAGCCCAATTAATTTATTTCCGAGAAGTCTACACCAGACGTTGATACTTGGCACCACCTGATGATGACGACAGTAAGAAATTCTCGGGTTTTCCTCTACCCACGTTCCAAAATTCCAACGGTTTAGTATGCCAATCGACATTCATCCAAGAATAATCGGCGGCCCGAAGAGGACAAGTACGCTCCGTACGGATTAAAATTCTAAGTCCGGAGAACATCACGAATTTTATTTTTTGAAACACCTAAAAATCCTAAACCTTTCCAACATTTCAGAGAGAGGTATTCGGATTGTCGCGAAAAACGGTACAATATTCAGCCCCTCGTCGAAATTACGCTGCCGGTTTCTTGACAATTGAACTGCAACTAATCCGTGTCTCATCATATTGCGAATAAACGTTTTATAGTTTATTATAGCTATTTTATTGTTTATTATTATTGTTAGTTTATTATTTTCATAGTTTATTCTGGAAGCGATCAGGAAATTTTTCTGACTACAACTTGTCAGCACGACACTCAGTATCACCATTAATAAAACAGTCGTACATACGCATCTGCGCTGTTCATCGTAAAATGTGCATTTCGGTTTGATCTTTTTTTAAAGGAATACTGAATGTAATGAATAGGCACTATAGTAAAGTTTATTTATTTACCAGGAATTATGATTTGCTCCCATAATGCGAGTTTGACAAACAACGGCAGTATCTAAACTATAAACGCAATTAACGTTTACTTTAATGCAAAACCCAATTACTGGAATTAACAACAAGATAAACTTGTGTGTGTGTGTGTGTGTGTGTGTGTGTGTGTGTGTGGTTATTAATGTGGTGTGAAGTAGGTTTCAGAAAAACATTTTCTTCATCGTGCACGTTTCGACCTTTACTGAGATCATCTTCAGGGCCTGGGATTTACAAACATTGTTTACATGTAGGATGTGGAAAAAATGAATTTATACAATGCAAAAAATATATTTTACATTCAATCAAAGAATTTCTTCTCAACTTCTCAACTCAAAGTGTTTGTTTTCTGCGTGTCGTGTTGAGAGTGCCAATGAGATATTGCTGTTTTATAGGTATATGAAATATCCTTAAAAATGGTGTGCCAGGACCCTTATAATTTTTCTTTAAAAATGTAAACATTTGAAATTAGTCTTAAAAAATTTAGACATGTATTTTTTCTATCGTCATTGGTGCATGCGAAATTCAGCCAGGCCATTTAAAAGGAAACCCTGTATATCGAAACTAACACGATAACTAGCACGAAAAGAGAAAGAGACAAAGAATGTTAATCGGGTTAAATGAGGATAATATTAAATCTTACATAATTGTAATTGGATTTTTTAAAAAATCCTAGTTTATAGAATTATTTTCCCTTATCTCTATTATTTGATATTATTTTTACAACTTCATCAACAAAATTGATTAGTCCATAATGCATTGATGTTTTTGGACGTAGTTAATGTGGCAGCGGTCTAAGGAAAAAGTTCGAGCCCTTGATATAAGCCTTTTTTTTCCTATTGTAAATGCCGTACTTACTCAATACTCCACACGGGCTTTACAAAGGAGTTTCCAGATTAACACGATATACAATTATACAATTGGTTAACTCTCAAATCATATTATTAAGCCGAAATAAAACCACTAGTTTATAATTATGAAGCCTAATTAGAGGAATCTAACGTTAAACTGTGATATTATTATTGTATAATTGCTTTTAAAATAGGAATATCATGTAAAACCTGCCCGTTTAATTATTCATTTGTGATAAAAGTTGAACCACGGTTTTCCTCCTGCTAACTAGAAATGAATAATGCAAAATTAGCAACAATCACTTCCATTAAAAAACGCTGAATTAAAAAAACAAAAAAACAATCAAAAATTTAAATAATTTTATTTCCTACTGAAGAAGGAAGAAAATTCGAACCAAATTACGTAGGGATAATAACTTGGCAAAAATCTATTAATTAAAAAAAATAGGGATGCAATTAACACAAAATCTCAGAACGTATCGAGAACAAGGATGATGAGCTATTCTCGTAGGATCTGAATGTAAAATAATTAATAATAGGCCACACGAAGTTGACACACGGAAACTACTTCTAGATATATATGTACATGAGTTTCACTTTTATGGCTCCATAAAAAGCGAGTGTAGCAATGCCAATGAGTTCCTCGTTCCTATTTTTGTTGGAAACAATGTTTTATTATAATTTACAAAGAGTAATGAAAGAATAACGAACACTCCAAAACCACTAGTAAATTTATTTCTTTTTTATATATGTTTTTATTAATTTATTTTTTCATGAGGGCTCGTAACAGCAGAGGTCGTATAAACCCCCAGGGTGCCGGAGCTTTTGATAGGGCCGTTGGATTCGAACCCGGAACCTTTACCTTACGAGAGGGCCGTGTCAACGCCCGTGAACCGTTGCTGTCACCGACGCCCAAAATAAATTTATTTATTAGCATTTAAGTTGTTATTGAGACATGTTAGATAAATATTTACAGATAATACTGACGCAGTAAATGCTTTGAGTCTCTCAGCTTTACTCGAAGGCAGGATGCTGGATAGGCTCGGGGCAAATTGGTTGGGGCGAGTGGAGGAATCGGGGAATCAGGAAAATTTCTTGGGAATTATTTTATTTATTGATGTCAGTGTGCAGGGCGATCCGGAAACAGATACTGGGAGAGATGGCTATGATTTCGAGGACTTTAGATTGGAGGAATGAATTCGTTGCTAATTGGTAGGCCTTGCCCCACAGTCTATGACCAAATCGGTTTTTTTCATCTGACCAATGTATTTAACATCATATCCCAGACGACTGATAATAATTTATACCTCAGCCATACTTGGAGCGAAGTCCTGCCATCATGTTGTCATTTGTAGGTTATTTTAATGACAGGTACATATCGTGCAAATAAAAAAAAATTATTCGATAGACCAGGCGCATAAGGAATAGTATATCTGACTATATACTCAAAGGGTTGTTTGTGTTTTCAATGCCATCGGACATTTTGTGAATAAGAAATTGATTACTTAAGCGCCTGGACAATAATTTTGTATAATTATTCTTATGGAGAATGTAGGTAATGTTAATTTTGTTATTTTATTTTAAATATTTTACTGCTAATTGTAAACACCGTAGAAATCAGGTTTCCCGTACAATTCATCTTTTGTAAATACGAATGGGATCTGTAGTAAAAAATCCTACCACCTTCTCCTACTTTAATCAACCAATCCATAACAATATTATCACTTGGACTTCTTTTCAGCGTTACATCCAAGTATGCTACTGATCCGTTTTTGTGCTTTTCATATATAAGTTGAGGTAACCATTAGCATATTCAAAAAGTACTGAAACGATTAGAAGGTATGGTTAGAAAGAGAACATCCACATATTTACAGATAAATTGCAATGGTAAAAGAAGATTGGGCTACTATCGACCTAAACCATCAGGTCATGACTGATTCCGCCAGTATCAAGATAGTATTCCTCCTTAGGCCAATAATACAATAACAACATAATTTTAGTTAATAATATAAAGCTATCTTTAAATTAATTAAGGTTTTTAGTAGAGATAAAAAAGTCAGCGTCACAAGTGGGATTCGAACCCAAGATCTTCAGGTTAAGAAGATACTACCGCTACTCTACCACTTGAACTATCGCGGCTTCGATCCACCCGGGTACTACCTTCACCTCAACCACAGCTTTAAAATTTTCCCGCCTTTTTGCCCTTTTTCAAATGTCGTGTAAGCTATTTGATTCTCGGCGACAAATGGAATGGCCGCGGAGAGCTTTAGTGAATATACACTTCATTTTAATTTATTAAATTCACTAGTTTTCTTGGCCCGCTTGACCAATTAATTGAAAGATATCAATTGGTCAAGCGGACCACAAAAACTAGAGAATTTTAAAGATAATTAAACAAATTAGAAATCCTTTATTGCTTTTAATGTTTAGGCCCTGATGAAGATTTTATAATAAACTTGTAGCCTGGAAAGTGGCTCTATTTTGACCCTCTAGAACATAAACCTGATCTCAACATTCAACAACATAACTCATTTAACTGGTCAATCAAACACAACGTAAATATTTAAAAATTAACATTTTGAACCGTCCATATCCGACAGTTAGTAACTAACCAGTTAAAAATAATATTTTCAAAATGTCTATTAGGTGCTTTTAGCATTATATCGGTAATGATGTGTAATGAAATTTTAATAACTAACTTTCCAGTCGGAAATGTAGTGTACAACGCGTACCTTAAAAATGAATAAACTGTACGTCTATAGAGTAGTAATAGTCGTAATATCGTCAATAATTCCTGGGGGTCCACTTCGTCTCAAGCAGAAAGTGGTTTGATGATAATCGGTGTGTTTACCGCAAAATTATCAACCGAACAGAAACTAGTTGGCGAATGGTTGCTCGTAGGTGAAACATATCTGGTGAAAGAGAATAATCTTATGCATATAAGGTAACGATTGAGAACTACTGACGTCAACTCCGCGCAGAGAAATTTCACGAAATAAAATTCAATTTTAAACGCCGTGGAAAGTAAATCGGATTATTTTATATATATAGGGAACTATAATTGAATTTAAAGTTCCAAGCATTAGTTGCAAATTTTATTTGTTTATTTAGGCAACCGGTGGGGTATTGTTCTTTGCTTTTGACTACTGTTTGAGTTGGAAGGGTTGTATTGTAGTTCTCTGCTGACTCATGTCCTCTCCAGACAACATCTTCATACTCCGCTGACGTTAAGTGCTCACATATTAATGACAGCAGTGACTTGTAGAAGAAAGAGACATTTCTATTCTGGCTCGAGAGCTCCCATCTTCTCACACGGACCGGCTTCCGTATACAGGTCGATCTTAACCTTAACGAAACAGGGCCAAATCCGAGGAGTGGACGGATGTTTAACCCCTCTTGTGAAATTCTTGTTAAAAGTGTAGCATTTTTTATACAGAAAAGTTATCAAAATTGAATAAAAATAACTTAAATGTTCAGTTTCACCTGAAACACTAAAAGTAACTAAAATACACAATATTATCTATAAAATAATCGCAAAAAAATGTTAAAGGAAAAGAGAAAAGAGAAAGAAACAGCAATGATTTAATTCAACCTTATTCTATTTTCATAAAATAAACCTGCTGTGGATAAAGTTTAAAAAAGCCTCGTATTAAATTCTTTTAATCAAATATTTAAAAAGGTTATCACTTCAAATCCACATGGTTTTCATTCGCACACATCCACTGGCTTATTGTATTTATACTGAATTTTCTTCAGATTTTTATAGTGTTGATCATAAATTTCTACTACAGAAATTACAGCAATTCGGTATACGTGTTTACCTATTACGTTGGCTTGCATACTACGTATAAGTTTGAAATAAATAAGGTTTTTAGTTGAGATAAAAAATCACCGGCTTGAGCGGGATTCGAACAAAGGACCTTCGGCTAGATACGCTGCTCCGCCACTTGAGCTATCGTGACTTCTATCCACTCGGGCGCTAACTTCCTTTTTTCAACCCCACCTTTTGCATTTTCTCTCCTTTTTACCACTTTCCCTTGCTACCCATTTTATCTCAACTAAAAACCTTAATCAATTGAAACGCATTAATTGGCCAAACGGAACAAAACCTTAGTGAATGTATTTATAAGGTTGAATGCCTAAAATGAAATAAAAATCGAGAAATATCGTGAGTTTTGTAGGAACATTTGGAGTTTCTCAAGGGTCGCGATTAGGGCCTTTTCTAGATACAAGAAATATTGTATAAGTGTACTACAATTTTCGACAAATAGTATTTTTTTTTTTTTTTTTTTTTTTATTTTTTTTTAGTTTTAAGGCCTGGAAACTATATCGGCCACCAGGCAGCCTTCTCTTTTTAGCTGTTCTTTTCGTATCTTTCTCTGTGTATTAAATCTGATAATTTTTTTGTCTGATTATCCAGCCAAGTTATGACCTTGTGTGATGAGATAACGGTAACCAACTCTCTTTCTTTATCCTATTGGCTATCCTCTCTGTACCTCAGGGCCAAGTCAATTGTGGATAAAAAAAAAACACAAATACATAAAAACATTTCATGGTTAGCATTCACACTTGAAGTACTCTATATCCCTCGGGGTACTTGGAACATGATCCCCTCCATTTAATAATCCCAAATAAATACATTCGTACGACATACAATAGTAATTGATCGCATTTTGTCCGGGATGAATGCAAAAATTAAATGAAAAATACAATTATGTTAGTACCAATAAAATAATTTAATAATGAAAAATACACTTATGTTAAAACTAATAAAATAATTTAATAATGAAAAAATACACTTATGTTAAAACTAATAAAATAATTTAATAATGAAATACAATTATGTTGGTACTAATAATGAAAATCCATTTATGTTAGTACTAATAAAATAATTTTAATAACCTAATAAATATGAAATAAGGAAGGCAAATGGGTGTTTAAAGTTATGCGTAAAAATCTAGTAACAATTTTCTAAATTTTTGTCCTTTTGTTGTAAAAGCATTGATATTCTTCCCATTTACGCAAATAAATACATTCGTACTACATACGATAGCAATTGATCACATTTTGTCTGGGGCGAGTGCAAAATTGAACTCAAAAATACTCTTAGGTTAATTCTAATAAAATCATTCAATAAACCTTATAAAAATAATAGGTTAAAAAATTCCAAGTTCTCCGTGGTCGAAAACCTTTATTCAATTTAGTAAATTACATGGATGTTTCGGGCTCCTGGCCCATCATCAACGTAGAGAAACAACTAACCATAGAGAAATCTCATGGTGTAATTCCGAATTTGAAGGTACACCCACCAGTAATTTAAAGTTAAAAAAAAAATTTATACTTGGATTATTCAAATGATACATATATATTATTTTCCCACACCGTTTATTTGTTAAGGGGGGGATGTCGTCAACATGGTTTTAAAAATGTATATATTTTATTTTATTCCCTTATTGGTCTATTTAATTCACTAAATCCAATAAGGGACTTAAAAAATATGTTTCAATTACAGTTTTTAAAAAACATATTCTGGTGATGGGCCCTGAGCCCGAAACGCCAATAAGTGAATAAAGGTTTTCAACCGCAGAGAAGTTGGGATTTTCCAACCTGTCAGTAGAGAAGATATGAACCGTGGAGTTGGTAATATGTAAACTAAGACGATTTATAAAAATGGTAATAAGAAAGGCAAATTGATGTTTAAAGATATGCGTAGAAATCGATTAATAAGTTTCTAACTTTTAGACCTTTTTGTGAAAAAAAATTACTATTTTTCTTATTTTCTGGATTGGTTCGTATATATCGATATCATTTTTTTCCTCTAGTTTTAATGTATAAAGATATTATTCTACATGGCTTTAGTATGTGCTAAATTTAAATTCTCCGAGTATTGGGCAAAAGGCTGAAATAAATTATTGTGAAACGGAGTGGCTGCATTGAAAAATTGTCATACGAACTGAATAGAATGTAATTTTTTAAGACACAAAATAATCCAAACCAGAAATATATGTAAATGTTTAAGCAGATATTTGTCAATGGAAACTGCTAACATTAATTAGCGTTAGGGAATCTTGATTCATAACGCACGTGAAACTTTAAAACGTCTTAACAAAAAAATATATTATTCAAAGTGCAGATTTCAAATTACTTCTCCGCCTATTCGAAAAGATCACGATTTTGATTTATATTGGCGATAGAAGTTAATTGAAAGAAAGGAAATGTAAGTAAGGAAATAAAGAAAAAGGTGGCGCCGTAGAGGAGATTGCGCCTTCTTAATACAGGCACGCCGACTAATTGTGACGCATTAAAATTAATGGCGTATTTTCACGTAATAAGACGCCAACAAAGAAATAATTACGTCCATTTCCTTTTGTAATACCGTTTTAAATATTATATAAGGTTTCTCGTACGGCGATGGAGAATTACATATAAAGTACTAATTGACAATGTGAAAGATCCTTGTTAATTATAGAAATCGAAACGAGTCCTGTTTTCGATTTTCAATCTTAATTTGCGTATAAAACTCAAAACGATGTCCTACTGTTCTCAATTTGATCTTCGAAAGGTGCTTTAAAAAAAAAAA
The DNA here is from genome assembly GCA_039619505.1 of Cimex hemipterus. Classification (NCBI taxonomy): domain Eukaryota; kingdom Metazoa; phylum Arthropoda; class Insecta; order Hemiptera; family Cimicidae; genus Cimex; species Cimex hemipterus. The sequence continues at coordinate 5,397,676 of CM077108.1, forward strand.
GAAAGTTGTGTTCATTTAACTCGGCTCATTAAGACAAAATATTTGGCATTCCAACGGATTTTGACTAGTGATTTTTGAATGCGATTGGTTATAGAATACAGTGTGTTCATTTTTAGGTAGGTTATGAACTGTTGTCCATTTTTTTTTTTTTTTGTAATCTTAGGTTGTATAGCCAAAGCTGTCAGATTCAGTTTTTGCCTTGAAACATAAAAATTTTTGTAATTAAAGTTATTCTGATTGGGACATACTTTCATCGTCATTATTCTTCCGCCTGCTTTGGTATTATTTCAAAAGGGTAAATTTACTAAATTAACACTTACTTTTCGGATTCTATTTTAATACTAATATTGAATTTGTTGACTAGTGTACAGATAATAAAAAATAAAAATTAATAATTAAATATAAACAAGGTTTTAAAATCTTGTAATTGTTTATACGATATTTCCTAATAAAGAAGTTTTTTTTGTAAATGATTTTTTGTTCTGGAACTACATTTTTCCTTCAAACTTCATTTACCGTGTATACATTACTTTTTACAAAAAGAACATAACTCTTGGAAATGATGAAGGTGGGGTGAATTTGTAGATTCGCTCATTTTATAAATGATGGGTCTACTCACAGATTTGTAGTTTACAACGAACCGGATTTCAAGCGTTCAAAGTTCTTCATCAGGTCGAAGACAACACTCTTCACCCCGAACGTCCTGTAGCGGCATGTATTTTTACAGCAAGAATAAAATAATTGGAAATTATGAAAGTGGGTTGAGTACGTAGACTCACTTAACCTTTGAAATCCGGTTTGTTGTAAACGACAAATTCTGTGAGAAGACCCATCATTTACAAAATGAGCGAATCTACGAACTCACCCCGCCATCATCATTTCCAAGTTTTATTCTCGTTGTAAAAAATAGGTACATGATATTTAAAGGGATAAAAGTTTACTGCCAGAAAAAATGAATAAAAAACTATCAAATATTTAACAAAAGAATAAATTGTATCTCCAAATGAATAATAAATTTTTACTCCACTTATAATTTATACATTCCCATCAATATCAGCCAACCTTTTAAACTACTTGTTCAGATTATTCTTGAACAATTTTAGTGACTTAGGGGATAGGGATAAAAGGCCACAAGGCTTACTGCACCTCGACCTGAATAGATATTCATTCTCCTGTTATTTATAACTCACTGGCCAAGTTAAGGGCATTAATCAGCCTTCACAGCTTTGCCAGCGGCTACTTACTGTAGGATCTTGCTTTAGGTTTTTCTTGTCCTTTTTGCAAGGACCTGCACCTACGTTGACCTTCACAGAAACATAAAACGTGTTCTGCGATTCCTTCCTCTTCCTGGCAGTATCTGCACAGTGACTATTCTGTTCGTACTCCTTTACGGTGCATATGCCTTCTTAGATGGCCCTGTCAGAGGAGTCCAATGGTTGCCTTATTCCACCAGGTTTTGTACTCATTAAGGATCCATTTTAAAATGTATCCACTATTGTGACTAGAATGTCCAGGGACCTATGCCATGGCTAGTTCACTTCCGTCAGGACCTCCATGCAATTCCAAACACTCTTTGCCTTCACCTCGTACGAGGGTACGGCCCGAAGTGCTGCCTGGCCGTCAGAGAAAATGACTATCTTCTAAGAATGTATTCCTAACCGTTTTATTTCTCTGGCGCATTTTTCATTTGCTATTATTTCAGACTAGAAAATTGTAGCATATTTACCTAGGTTTACTGTCGGTTCTTAGGGTTCTTACCGAAGACTCCCTCTTTCGTAATCTTATTGGTTTTGGAGCCGTCAGTATACCATTAGGAGTTTGCCTTTAGCGGTATCCGTTTGGCCAATTTTTCCCGTCCTGGTATCAGTGCTTTGTACTTCTTGGAGAGCTTATACTTTGGAGTAGTGGTATGAATTGGCATGACTAGAATGGCAACTGCCTGTATCTCCTCCCTCAGTTTCCATGTTTATTTAAATGACCTATCCTCGAAGATGGTTGTCCATTTCTGACCAAGGGCTGCTTCTCTGGCTTCTCCTCGGATTACAATATGAAGTAGTTTAACATCACTATCATGGCCACAGTTGGCGTTGAGCTCATGGCACCAAAGACACTGAGACAGGCTTGTCTTCCGCTTAATAACCATGTCGTGCCTGAAGAGTTTGGTCCACCACACGATCGACGCATGTGTCAACATTGATCTTAGGACGCAGGTCATTTTGGCGTTTAGACCCCAGTTCTTGGCGCAGAGGTTTCTGCACCTTCCCAGGCAATATTGGCTCTCTGGGTAGTTAGTGACACTTATGTACATCTCTTCTAGTTTCTGCTACTTTGCAAAAACTTTACGAAAATAAAAATGTACAAAGTTATTTTAGTTACGCTTTTCAATTTCCTGGGAAAGTCAAAACTAGACATATGCTACGAAGTTATAGTTAAAATAATTAAACTTAAAAATTAAATAAATTTAATTTATACTCTAAACGTGATAGTAGTTTGTACCTTAACAATCCCGCTCCTGTCTCTGACTTTTTTATCTCGACCATGATCGGACCACGAACTGTAATGGATTTAATAATTAAACTGAAGTATACCTTCACGAAAGCCGTGGCCATTTCATTTGTTGCCGAAAAATGGCAAAAAGGAGGGAAAATTCAAAAGGTAGAGTTATGATGGGAAGTTAGTGTCCGAGTGGATTCAAGTCACGGTAGCTCAAGTGGTAGAGTATTTCGCCGAATGTCCTGGGTTCGAATCCCGTTACTCACACTAACTTTTTTATCTCAACCAATACCTTACATAAATATTAATTAATTGAAAAACTGTCTCCTTTATCATCCTGTTGCTCTATTAATTTCTTTTTCATTCATTTCATCAAAAATTCAATACTAATAAAAAAAATTAAAGGATTATTAAATTATATATTAAAGATTAATTAATCTTTTAAATTTTTTGCTTACAGAGAATTTATTATTTTAAAAAAATCAATAAAACTTTGTATGAACATAGAACAGGAATTTATGCAGTTATATGAACATACAATCACAATGACTCCATACACATTATAAAGAATTAACCCCCAATAATATAATAGTATTCAAAACATTTTAAATAAACCAAAAAAAGTAACTTGTAAAAGGTTCCATTGTGTATAACATGAAATTTATAGTTTTCGTTAACTGTAACAGGAATAAAAAGGCGTTCCTTTTCATGGTGCAACAATTAAAAACACTCTCATTTAGTTTGCAATATGTTTTTTTTTTATTCAGTATAATGTTTGTTAATTAACTGTAACAAATTCCATGCGCCAATTTCTAAATAATTTGAAAATAACCGACCATGTATACGATCGATCGTACCGTTAACTGTCAATTTTTACAAATGATCAGACGAATTTTCGGATAGCATTGAAAGAAGGCGGAAAACAATAAGGTGTTTCCGACGTGAATGGTCGTGGTTCTGAGGACAATTAGATTCAGGAAGGTCTAGATAAGCATAGATACCTGGTTCCCACTGGGTTCGCCCGTAAAATTTTATTTCATGAGAAGCCCTGCTCTGTTATTAGCGGTCGTGAGAGTCGGCTTGGACTTCTATTGAAGGTATTATAATGTCGGAAAAGGAATTTCCTCCTTGTTTTACCAGGTTACAAAAGGACCTTTTTTCGGTATCGATATATTTATTAAACGCATTGAAGGAAGTAACGGTAGAAGTTAAAAATCACCAAGTCATCACAAGTTGACTATTAAATATCGGCTGTTTTATGTTACGTATTTACTGTAGAGCTACATCCATGAAAGTTTTATTTTTTTTTTTAAGTTAGCATGTCTACAAAACGATATTATACAAATGACTTCTTGCGTTAAATAAATAGAAATGATTTTTTTTCTAATTCACGACAGAAAAGAACACAAAACGCAAAGTTATAATCGTTCGGCATGTTTTCACCCACCTAAAACGAATTGACTAATTATATAATTGAGCTTTTAGAGTTAATAGCAGTAATTTCCTTGGCAGTGTTGATTTGTAACTGATAGATAATATTATAAAACACGGGGTTTTTTCACACGTATTTATTTCTAGTAACTGTATTCAATTGAAAAAAAAAAAATTATATATGAATGTACGAAATTTTAGCCAAGATCAGACGTTTAGCTTTTTTCCTATGATTTCCGTTATAAGAAAACAGGATCTGATGGTAGGAAATAAATTGGAAAAGCCAACTTATTTCCTACCCGTCAACTTATTATGGAGTCCCACAAAAAAAGGGGTTTTATCACTATCATAAAATTAAAGCAGGATCTATCGAACACGTCATGCACTGTATTAATTAGCAAATAATGATGGACATGATAATGTAACAGGATAATTGATGATGAATTCTTATGAAATGTCTAATCGTTACATTTCGCTGTCAGATATGTATCTTATACTAGGAAAAAGAAAAGAAGCATTTAATCCTTTTTTAAAAAGATGGTTCCTACACACATTAAGTTTCGAGCCCTTTAGCTCATCTTCAGTTGAAGGGTTTCCACAAACACGTCGAAATTAATGTCATGAGATTTATTCATGTCGAGATACGTGTTTTTGGAAACTCTTGACGATGAGGTAAAGGGATCGAAATCCGGATTGTTGCGAAACAACTGAATGTGAGTGAGAATCATATTTTTAACAAAAGGATCACCCCATCATTTATAATTTCTAAGAAGCATTTATGTACTTTACATCATATCATAATTATGCGTCTTTTGTTAGCTTTTATTTTAGATGTCTACGATGTACCAATAAACATAAATATTAGTCTTTTCGATGCTATCCACATTTACTAAATTATTCAGAAATCGTGAGATGCGGTCTGATGTGACGTAGGTTTCAAAAAAACGTTTTCTTTATCGTGCCAACGTTTCGATCTTTATTGAAATCATCGTCAGGGCCTGAAATTTAAACATTATTTAAATTTAACAAATACACTTTTTTTCCACATCCTACATATTTTTGTTAAATTTAAACAACGTTTGTAAATCCCAGTCTCTGAAGATGATTTCAATAAACATCGAAACGTTGCCACTATGAAAAAAAGGTTTTGCAGAAACCTTCCTCACACTCGACCTCTACCCATGATTTCCGAATAATCTTAAAGTAACGGTCACTGATCTCATTTCTTAATATAATAATTAATTTTTTTGTATAATAATTTTTCACATAAATTTTTTTGTTTTTGGATATCAGGATAAAATATTTGTGGAGACAAAAATAAATATACTCTGTGGACTTGGATATTGATTGATCGGTCTGTTGGATGTTATCAACACATTTACAAAATTATTCAGAAATCGTGAGATGCGGTCTGACGTGACGTAGGTTTCAGAAAAACGTTTTCTTTATCGTGCCAACGTTTCGATCTTTATTGAAATCATCTTCAGGACCTCGGAATTACCAACATTTTTTAAATTTAACAAATGCATGTCGGATATGGAAAAAATGAATTTACGCAATGCAAAAAAATATTTTTTTGTTCGTAGTTTGTACATTATTAGATTTAACTGGGAGAATATGATTGGTTACTAGCGACGAGTATAATCATAGGTCCGAGTATGTCTAACCGTTAAAATGTTTGAATTATTAATGGTTAAATTCATGTCTAATGTTATGAGAAAGATTACTTAATTGATTCTAATAAAAATAAAATTTATTTTCTCTCTCCCTCCCTCTCATCTTTCTCTGTACTTTTTTGGCATACCTCATTTATAGGAATGTCTTCGGATTAAGCTGTTCTTTATTCATTAAGTGATATTAAAGTATATAAACTATAATTAATCAGAAAACGTGAGATGCGGTCTGGTGTGATGTAGGTTTCAGAAAAACAATTTCTTTGTCGTGCCAACGTTTCGATCTTTATTGAGTTCATCTTCAGGGCCGTGGATTTATAAACGTTGTTTAACTTTACCAAATACATGTATGATGTGAAAAACGAGAAATTTTTACAATACAAAAAAAAATTGTTTTTATATTCAATCAAAGTATTTCTATTCTATTGAATATAAAAGAATATATTTTTTTGCGTTGTGTAAATTCACTTTTTTATACTTCCTACATGTATTTGTTAAAGTTAAACAATGTTTGTAACTCCCAGGCTCTGAAGATGATCTCAATAAAGATCGAAACGTTGGCACGACGAAGAAAATGTTATTTAGAAACCTTCCTCACACCCGACCACAACTCATGATTTGCGAATAATCATATAATAACGGGCACTGATCATATTTCATGACAATAATTTTTTTTCTTGTATAACAGTTTTTAACATAATTTTTTTCTGGATATCCAAATCTTTGTCATATGGCGACGATTTGTATGATGTGCAACCTTCATCCTGTAAAATATTAATGGATAGAAAAATAAATACACTCTGTTGACTTGGATATTGATAGATGTCGGTTTTTTTGGTTGCTATCAGACACGATATTTAAAACATTAATGACATGAGATGCGGTCTGATTTGACGAGGTTTCAGAAAAACATTTTCTTCATCGTGCCAACGATTCAATCTTTATTGAGGTCATCTTCTGGGCCTGGGATTTACAAATGTTGTTTAAATTTAAAAAATACATGTAGAATGAGGGAAAAAGTGGATTTATACAATGCGAGAAAATTTATTTTTTTATATTCAATATATAGAGGTAAATTCAAACAATGTCTGTAAATCCCTGAGGATGATCTCAATAAAAATCGAAACGTTGGCACGATAAAGAAAACGTTTTTCTGAAACCTACATCACACCAGGCCGCATGTCACGAGTTCTGAATGATCATTTTCTAACCTGTCACTAATCGCCACACACACAGGTATTTACAAATTTCAATAATTTTATACTTTTTATACAAATAGATGTAGCATAATACATTTGATGAAAGATAGTGACAAACATCTATAGTTTGAATGTTATCAACACCGATATTTACAAGTATTATAGGCAATTTTGACCCTCGATATTCTTTCATTTGCATTTGGTCCAAAAATTAAACAATTATTTCAGCCATTTAACTTTTATTATCTTCAAAAATCCAACAATTATTCTCCAAATTTGCGATAGGCTTCAGAAACAGGTCAGTTTAATATGTTGTCAGAAGAAGCTCTGATTAGGAATGATTCACGTACATATAACTATTTGTAAATATATATAACGTCCTTTCGCAAGCCTCAGTCTTGAACTTTGTTTTATACCAAAACCATAGTTACCGAAGTGTTGAATACGTTTATGATCCCCGGTCCATATATTTTGATTGATGTAATACTGAATGAATGAAAAAAGAATAAACCACATGCTACCAAGGCAACACGTTTAAACTATTACAGTTAATTAATAAATTAAAATAAAATAAAAAATTGTTTAACATGATTTTTTAAGTTCAATTACGACCACTGGTTCAATTCATTAAGCTCAATTAAGAAAAAGACAAAGAGTGTGGACATGGTGGTACTCAGTTCTCACATCTGATCAACAACGGCAAAGCTCTTTTATAGTCTGAAGCGTCGAGGAACTGCTTACTTGAAAAGTCCCGTTGAAGGGCCTTCTTTGTTTCGGCTCTGGTTGAAACACATCTGTCGACCCAAGTACTCGTTTTAAACATTTTGTAGCACATTTGAATTAATGGAAGCCTTGGATGTACTTTAATTAAGGGAAAAACTTAGGCATGGCTTGAGTGAACTTAATTGTTTAAGCTACTAACGACAATTGTCGGCTAAGTTCTTCTATAGCTCATCAGGCTTTGAAGCTCGCGTTGCATCATAATGTAGGTAAATTCTAATCCGGCAAACATAAGAAGATAACAAGAGACACGTGACCGTGAAAGGGGAGTTGGCACAATGCTGTCAAATCAAGGTAGGAAGAGTGAATACTGGCCAATTAAGGGTCGTCTCCGCTATCCAACAATTTGACTCAATTAGAATGATTACATCTGAGAGGGAGGTTCATAGATACTGCTCCTTCCTTCGGGGTTCCCATAGAACAATCTTCCTCCATCGCAAATTCCGTCCATTGTAAGCTTCCCCAAAATTAGACAACGAGCCCATGGCTTCAACCCTCTTACAATATTAAAACTGAAGAATTAAGCAAATTATCCAGACGAATTTTTCAACCTTCGTCTTTCAATCGATATAGTTGATACGCCTGATTACATCTGGTCCCCTTATTCTCCTGTAGATTGTACCAATTTCTTTATAAGATCGATTCGCTTCAGTTATTGATAAGCTAAAAGTAAAATAGAAGATTGCGAATTTGATTTCCCATCATTTCACACACACACACACACACACACACAAATAAAAAAAAATGATGATTCTGATATCGGCTCTTACATGATTTCTATATTATTAGTTATTAAATTCACTAATTTCGTGGTCCGCTTGACCAATTAATATCTTTCAATTAAATTAATGTTTTTAGCCGAGAGAAAAATGTCAGTGTCACGAGCGGGATGAAAGATGGCAAAAAGGAGCGAAAATTCAAAAGGTGGGGTTGTGATGGGGAAGTTAGTATCCGAGGGGATCGAAGACACGATAGCTCAGGTGGAAGAGCAGCGGCGTATCTAGCCGAAGATCGTGGGTTCGAATCCCGCTCGTGACACTGACTTTTTTATCTCAACTAACAACCTTAATTAATTGAAAATTATGGGTTACAGAGTTGTTATTTAAAGGTTGCCAATTCAACTGGATCCATTTTAATCTCCAATTTATTTATACTTTTACGTTTTTTTAAATAATTTGAAAACCGGAATAAATTACACGTTGATTCCAAAAATTGCTTGAATGTATATCTGGGTTTGTCTGAAATTTCCGGAAAGCGTAGTTTCTTTTGGATGACAACCCTCCGTTTTTGAACACAGACACCAAATCAGCATTTGGTAATATGAAAATAAATATGATGTTTTATAAAGTAATATGGCGAACCTTTCTGATCGTCATGACCAACATTCGGCCCGTATAATGAATTTATGTGGACCGAGAACAATTTTTCAATAGAAATTATAGCCATGTACTTCGTTATCATCAACTATGCAAAAATATTTTAAAAATAGATCATGTTACAATGTAGTTGTGAGATTTGTGCATTTCCTATGATCAAATCTTTAAATCACAGACAATTTATTAATCTCCTTGAACAACTAAATACTAGTCATTTGGATGTACTAAAAATCACAATAAAATCCGTTGGTTAAGTTTGGGAAAGGTTTTAAACTGCCAAGAGGATATAAAAATATTTCTAACTTTTAAAGAAAATGTGGATTTTTCCAGAATTATTAAATCTAAATTGAATTTGTGATTTAGTATTTTCTTTGTATATTCTCACAAATTTGAACGAATTTAACACATGTTTTCAAGGGAAAAATTTACTTGCTCATGATTTAATACAGAAATCAAGGGTCTTTACACTGAATTTCAGCCTTTTTTGTCTACGAATCTGGCTTGATACAAATTTGATCATTTCCCAGTATTACAGACCATACCATCAACTGTTTTAAAAGAAAAGGTTCAAACATATTTTAAAAATATTCTTGCACTAATGACAGAATTCGAGCAGAGTTTCGATTGCTTCACAAAAAATTCATAAAATTCTATCTATTATCCTGAATTTAATACTGTATAAGTCAATGACTTCCCTGTATACAATTAGAAATAGTTAATTTACAAACTATTACATGAGAAATGTCGAGAAGAGAAAGGAAATTTGTGTAATTTTTATGTGCAATTGAAAAATGAAAAATATGGAAATTTAAAAAACTTGCCAGGACATATTTAGTACTTTAGCTCAAATTATACAATAATTTGTACAAATCTTTTTTTATTGTATCTAAATAAAGGATCAAGATTGAATTAACATTTGGTGGCTTTGTTAAAAATAGCCATTACAAGTACAGAACCAGATATCAAAAAAAAATATTGAGAGATGCAAACCGCCTCAATAATTTATTGTATTGATTTGCTCAAAATTATTCATAAATAAATTTCATGATAACATTTCCTTTGCTTAAAAAATAAGTGTTTTGCATAACATTTTTCAATTTTAATTGTAAAAACATTTATTTTCAAGCATCTCTTCATCCAGAAAACTCTTTTCAGTTTTTTTTCTCCACAGAGAACCAATCAGAATTCTTGATCGGGTCCGAAAGTTGATGATCAGCAAGGAAATTATTTGCTAAAGGATTAACATATTAACTTTATATATCAGGCTAATCCTTGAATATTTCTTCCGGCTCATGAAAATATTTGTTTTTTCCAATCCGGCCCTGGGGCAAATACGGTTGGCCATGGTCTAGACCGTAGATATCTAGACATCAGATCGTCGTGAGTTGACGTGTGGTCTGCGGGTTCGATCGATCTCTGGCCTCGTCGTTCATTTTCAGACAGAATCACAACGTCAGCTTACATAAATGTATCCCCTTCTGTAGTCGTTACGTACTATAAAAAATAATATAAATCAATTTCAAACAAAAAAGCTCTTATATAATTATCCAGAAATCGCGAGATGCGATGTGGTGTGATGTAGGTTTCAGAAATACATTGTCATTATCGTGTAAACGTTTCGATCTTTATTGAGATCATCTTCAGGGCCTGGGATTTACCATTATAATTTAACAAATATATGTAGTGTTAAATTTGAACAATGTCCGTAAATTCCAGGCCCTGAAGATGATCTCAATAAAGATCGAAACGTCGGCACGATAAAGAAAATGTTTTTTTTTTTTAACCTACGATTACTGAATAATTATGGACTAACGGTCACTAATCACCAAACAGTCAGATGTAATGTCACCAGCTGTTTATTTTTAATTGTAGAAGTGGAACATAGATGCGGTCCCAGCCATGTGGGTACGACGACATCACTGATCCACTTCTAGTATTAAAAATTATGACGGACTTAGGTTAGTAATTGTATTACAGTCTGTTGGTCTGCAAGTTTTATCAAGTTCTCCACTTTCTCATCTTCAATTTTTATTATACCCCATCTGCCATCATCTTTTATCTAATTTAATTTGCTTTACGAGGGTTCGCAACAGCAGAGGTCATGAAACCCTCAGCGTGCCGGTGTTTTTGAGAGAATGAAGGGCCGCTGGATTCGAACCCCGTACCTTTACCTTACAATCAAGATCGCCGTGTCAATGCCTAAACCGTTGCGGCCACCGACGCCCCTGTAATTTTATTGCTCTTTTGTTAGTGGCTGTGTGAGGATCTTGATGTACTACACCATTTTATCCGATCGACAAATAATCTAAAAAGTAATTAACTTAACATTAAGAAAAGCAAGAAATGAAAGAAAGATAGGTTTGAATAGTAAAACTTAGCAAAAGGTCATTTTTTATGATATTTATCAAATGGATCAATTAGGGCTTCAAAAATTGAAGTTTTCTTATGTTTCAAATAATGTTGACGTTTAACTTTGCTTTTTTTATTTGCTGTGTGGTTTTTTTTTCTCAACATGGTTGAAAGTCTTCAAAGAGTTAAATTCACGGCCAGTTTTCATGGTGCGTCATAATTAAATGTCAGTTACTATGGAACTGAATTGGAATAATTGGATAATATAATTTTTTTTCTTATGGATGGAGGGATCTTGCGGACCCTCAAGTATACGTTAATTTGTATATTCGCCTCCTAATAATTGTCGTTTGAAACACATCAAATTTTTATTGACTTACAGAAATTTTTCAATAAATGTACGTACGTACAAGGTGTTGGAAACATTGACAAACGCACCCAATTAACTTACAAATGTGAGAAAACGGCGCGAAAACGGTTCTCTGGTGAAGTCCGTCGACAATGAAGCAGTTCAGCCCGTAGCGTCGGTATAATCCAGTCCCAGATTTTCAGCTCGACTGGAGTAAAATGCGGATTAATGAAGCTTACCAGGATGGGGTCGCACACGCCCTTCATACCACAATCTAGGCCTGATTGGCCATGACCACAACTTTCCTCTTTTGTAAGCTTGATTCGATGATCAATTATTATAACAAATAAGTGAACCGTCATCGATAATTTGAATGATAAAGACAATTAGAATCCGTCGAGAGTCCAATAAATGAATAACGATAAGGTGGAATTATTCCTCATACGACCGAATTTCAGTTAAAAAATATTTCACCTTTCAAATAAAGCAATAATCGCTAGCTATATTTGCACTATTATTTTTTTTAAATGTATAAGATGGAATACTAGTTTAAAATAATTAAAATACGTCGGTGGTTTGTATAATCGTTTTTTTAAATTTCATAATTAGTGGAAGGTAATTCTTAGAGATGAAAATAATTCTAATATGTCAACCTGCACTTCCCAGGGTTTCTTCTATTTTCAAGAATTAAATCAACGAACCGACCAGATGTGATATTTAGATAACGTTGAAAAAAATTTCAAAATTTTTTTTGATACCCCGTTTAATTGTGTGAACGGAAATATCTGACGATACATCTTTTCAAATTGAATTTGACTATATGGTTTTTAGACTTAAGTGAGAATATAACATAACTAGGCCGCTTACTGTGGTAGGACTCGATTACGCCGGATATTGGTTGTTGGCTGAAAATTGATTTAACTATGATCTATATAAAATGAAAACAATTATCTAAACTGATTTATATAACTGTTTAAAAAAACTCCTGAAATTGGTGCGTTCAGGTACAAAAATAGGTCGCAAAATCGTAGGGCAATAAAACAGTTGAAAACGATTTTAAAAATCATCTCACGGATGAGGCATAGAACCCACCAAAGACGATGTAGAATTTAATAAATGAAAAAACATTACTGTGATAATAATCCAAATAAAAAATGATGAAGTTTTACGAATTAAATTCACTTGTTTTAGTTGAGATAAAAAAGTCAGTGTTCTGCTCGTAACATTCGAAAAATGGTAAATATGAAGGAAAATTCGAAATGGGTTGGGGGATTGGTTTCTAAAAATCACCTGCATGATTGATAACTGATTCAACTTAACACGTAAGAAATATAGGATTATAGCATAAAAAGAAATTAGTTCCCTGCGTAATGCAAACGTTTACAGATGAATATAGGGAGTTTAATTAATATTTTTATTTTTTGTTAAATTAATATATCAGTCTTTGTTTTGAATATTACTCTCAATTTTTCGTGTTCTTCTTGGGCAATTAATATCATTCAATTAGTTAAGGTTTTAGTTGAGATAAAAAGTCAGTGTCACGAGCGGGACTCGAACCCACGACCTTCGGCTTGGTACTCAGCTTCTCTACCACTTGAGCTGTCGTGACTTCAGACCAGAGTTGGGCAAAATCTAACTAATTCAATCATGATTAAGATTTTTGATAAATTGATAAATGAATCATTATATGATTTAGTCATGATTAATTCAATCACGAGGTATGACTAAATCATACAATGATTAATTAACTCATGACTTATTCAATCATGATTAAACTTCAATCAAAAATCTTAATCATGATTGAATTAGTTAGATTTTGCCCAACTCTGGCTAAAATGACCACCTACCAAAATCCAATAGACTCAGGATAAAAATTTAAAGATGAGAGTCGTGCTTAAGGCCAACCTCAAAAAATGTTATCCCAAACGAAAACCTTAGTCGAAAATCGAAATTTAGTCATGACTAACTATATTATGACTAAATTAGTCATCCCTCGTATTTAATGTTAGTCATGACTAACTATATTATGACTAAATTAGTCATGCCTCGTATTTTATGTTAGTTATGACTAATTTAGCCATCAATCTACTAATGACTAAATTAGTCACTTACTACCAATCATGACTAACGTTCTGAGTGATCAATCATTAATCATTAGACATGACTAATTTTTGCCCAACGCTGCTTCAGACCTCATCGAATATTATGATTGTGTCAAATTATAGACCAACAACATTTTGCCCGTTTTTGCTGAAATCTTTGAGAGAACATTTTAAAACAACAATTGTTAGACGAAAGGTGCATATCTTCCAATCTGAAAAATATAAACATAGGTGACCACAGGGCTCCATCTGTTATTTGATCTATGCAAACGACATTTCCCTTTCCTTAACAGTAAAGGAATAGTATAATTCAATTTTATGTACTTAAGGTTACACAATAATATATTTAAATACGTGGTGTAGGGCGAGTAGCCAGTATGATATTACATGCAGATAATATTACTTCTTCCATTAAAGTAGATGTTTCGAACTGCTGGATTCGAACCCGGGACCTTTACCTAACAATGATGACCCCTTGTCAACGCCTAAACCGTTGCGTCTAAAAGTCATATTGGTTGGATGGTTGGTTCACTGCAAATGGGTTACATCTTAGACCAGATAAAACAGCAATTTGCTATGAGCATTTGTGATCTATCTGGGGTCTCTGACAACCCGGGTTTTGGTGATCTAGGAATCCGTATTCTCCCGAATCATAAAGGGTAATCATTGTGGGAAACAGGTCAAGCGCTTGAACTTTAATATATACCTTTGTGCTTGGTCTCATGAGTCTGCTTTCCCTAAAAGTAATTAATAAACTTATTTACTATGCATTTATTTAGTCAAAACGTATGACATATTGGTCCTTGCATTGTAATGAAGCCATTCGGGGGTCACTGACAAACTTGGGTATCACGAAAATTGACAAAAATCGTTGCAATATTATGGCTACGCACCCTATGCAAAATATTTATATTTACTATTGTGAAACTGATGTACATAAAATGTAAATAAATTTGGAAATAAATATTCCACTCGTAACACCCTAAAATTATATGTTTCACAAGATTGCAAAAGTCAGAAAATTATACAAATTACTGGATACTAACTTAAATATTTTTAGAAGAAATAAAATCGCATACGTCAAAATCAGGGGAAAAGCCTCCGTGGATCCAATGATAAATAAAACATAAACACAGTTGAAAGTGATTAATGCCAATGGGAAAAAGGTCGTGCTGGTCTGGACAGCGCATGGACCACCCCATCCTAACCCCTCAGCAGACGTGTTGAAAATGATGAAGAATAACGTAAAAGATAAATGGGAAAATGGCTGGGTACAGTCTTCTGTAGATAGACTGGCATTATTTGCCCCTGCTCAATGGAGGTCGGGTAGAGAAGGTGAAAGGGCTATACTTACGAGGTTGCGCATAGGTCTTACTAGTCTTATACATGGGTATTTGATCGCGAGAATGTGACCACGTCAATGCTCATTATGTACCGATAAATTAAGCGTTGAGTAAATTTTACTATGCGGAAAACTAGAAGGGTGCAGGATGAGCTACCGCGTTCCTGCTAACATTTTACGTTTTTTTTAAAAAATAGTTTGGGTCTGTGAAGGGTTGGCGTGAACAAAAATAATTAGCTTGAATGTGCCGTGATATCCCCCACCCAGAGGAATATCAAGTACTCGACGGTGAAAGTGTGTTGTCGAGAGTAAAAGTAATTTATTAGCGTGAATGAGGATTTAAATATGTTCCGGAGAATATCGAGCACTCTGGGGAGAGAAAGTAATCAGACTGTCTTGTTTTGTGAGATGAAAATTTTGAAGGAAAAACAGCGAAGAATTTTCCGTTTATAACGCATAAGTAATGGATATCGCTACTACTTTACCATAAACGGAGAAAAATCTGTAGCTCGTGTTAATTCTCATTAAAACCTTAAATATGAAGGTGGTATTGCTTGGTTATTTGACATTGAAAGACTGTCACCTAAACAATAGACTTACATTATAAAATAAAATATAAGTTAATTATCGTCTT
The DNA here is from genome assembly GCA_039619505.1 of Cimex hemipterus. NCBI lineage: Eukaryota > Metazoa > Arthropoda > Insecta > Hemiptera > Cimicidae > Cimex > Cimex hemipterus. Next base: position 5,413,404 of record CM077108.1, read on the forward strand.
CTGTTACATAACATAATAAAAAACGTAATAATAAAAAAACTGATTGAATTTTGTGTATATGAAGTCATTCGTTGAAAAAATACTTGTCGGATTGCAACTATACGGATGGTTAAAAAAAATCGAACATTAACTGTATTGAACTCTTCCAGCCAAAAATCCTCCAGACGATCAGCGACGTTCCTTTTTCATAAGTAACATACTCTCCTCTCCGAATTCCTTACGTTACTGACCTAGCCAAATCCGGATATCTCAAATTCCACTTTAATTATCTCTCTTCATTTTAATTTCTTCATCTTTGACCTTTCCAATCTTACCATCCCTCTAATCTCCCATGGACGGGTTGCTGACCTCGCTACCAACTGATCACATAAAACAATCCACCCGGTCATTGATGTGTGGCTCACAACCACGCTTAAAAGGCCTCTTTTGTTTTTTCGTGTGACCTATTCACATATTTCCTAAATCGATGGAGTTGTAGATAATTTTAATAATAATTAAAAATGTTCTGGTAGCGAATTCATGCTCCTTATGGAAGTGGATGTATTAGCCATACTTTACTAATTGAAAAGAGCAAATTTCGCTTGACCTACGACCTCCATAGTTACAATGCAACCCAGATTTTAATGGAAAAGTAAAATTTTTATCTACATAGATTTAATATCACTGATGGCCCTACCTGCTGTCAGTAAATACGTAGTAGTTTGTACAATGTTCTAGAAGGAATGAATGTAGTTGCTTTCCAAAAGTTTCAGTTTTCAAACTCAAAACATTTCGAGGTATTGAATTTTGGTAACGGGCATTAAATTATCATTTATAACATCAAAAATAATATTATTTGAGTAGTAAGTTATATACTTCTCAATTAGGCTGCTCGTGGCAAGAATCGCCTATTGCAGTGTTGATTGCGCTCCCTTTCTTATAAGTAATTCATGTGTACTTTGTTTCATTTATTTATATAGCATGTGAAGAGCCATCAATATATTTACTTATGATAATTTAATTAATAAGAGTTAGTATTTTGAGATCGTTAGGTGCGGTCTGGTGTGACGTAGGTTTTAGAAGAACAATTTATCGTGGCAAAGTTTCGATGCTTGTTGAGGTCATCTTCAGGGCTCAAAGTGCTTGTAAATGTGTCTTTGTTGTGGGTCGCGTTGAGAGTGCCTACAGCCAGTTGATGTGATGGATGAGGATTAAGCGCCGGCATCACTGTTCGTGCTGTGACCGAGCGGTGAACAATATGTATTATGTGGAGGTATGCATAGGTTACAAATAAATAACAAACAAAAATCACTCATGATTTCGCAGTGTGTACGGTCACCGATTTGCACAATGTTTGAATGCAACGGTACGAATAGTTCGTTACTTCGTACTAGCTGTTTTTGTATGTAGATCTTATTGCAATTAACAGATGGACTAAATATGAAATTAAACTGAGGAAAAATAAATTATTACGTTAGGACATTAGGGCGAAGCAGCTGCTCTCTGACAATGCAAGGCCCACCTTGTCATTTCCTAGTTGTTATGTCAATTACCTTTTCTGATCCCTGTTGCTATACGTGTAATTGCTTTCGGCTGCCCTTTTCTTCACCGACAGAAGGGTTAGTCTTTTCCAAAAAATACTAATATTACCGAAGAGGCTTTTGTAGGTAGGACACGCCGAGGGAGCTGAAAAGAACTACTCATTTCCACTAATTCTAGCAGAAGGGATCTTTCTCATGCCGTCAGGTGTTGGTGCAATTGCTGTCGTTCTTCGACGCCGTCTTGATGAATTTTAATTTCTTCCTTCTATTCTGTCGTGTTCAAGTCAAGAGTTCCACGTATTAACACAAGAATTGATATGGTACTCGTACATGCACCATATCGTGTTACTTCACTTTTAACATATTATGTACGGGGTAAACATACACTTCGTCACTTAATTAACCACGCGGAGGCCACAAATAATTGGTACGCCGTTTGAATAATAAGGCTTTAGTAATACATTTCTAACCACCCTTTCACTCTGAGGAATATGTGGTCTGAAGGCACCCTTTAAACGCAGGCGATTTAATGATGGTTCGAATGTACTCGGATTTTGAAAGTGAACCTGCCCAGGCTTCTGCACGTCTACCCGGATTGTCGGCCCGAGCTCTGGATTTCTCTTGCGAAAGAAGCTTCCGTCGACAGTGTTGACATCCTCTGGAAGCGAACAGGGTAGTTTTGGGGGAGCAGGTGGCCATTAGCCTCCCGCTAAATTGCTTTCCTCTCGTCGAATAATGAGCGGTAGGCGAGGGCGGGGGCACAAATTACCCATGGTTTGAGGACGGAATTACCCAAATCGTCGCGCAATGTCACTTGCCTGCTGTTCTCCCTTCTGGAAGGAACTCCTTAAAACGTAAGTCTTATCACTATTTACATTTACTATCAATCCATTGCAAAATCGCGCTTGGCATGCTTGGAGAGGTCGCATTAGATCAATGCCGTCCTGCACAAGAGCTCATAAATTTACATCAGATAACATTTTTTTTTTGGACGCGTGGCGCAGATTTACTAAAAGAACAAAGTTTATGCAATTTCCGTGTCACATTTATTATTGCATGTTGTATAGATGAAATCTAGACGGTTCCTGCTCTCTTTGAAATCCAAGGTCAATGTTAAAAAACCCCAACTTGATACCTTGGCCTGATATAACCCCCAATACAATTTAAATTTTAAAATGATTAAATATTTGACTTTTTTTGTAATTGACTGTTTGTAACGCAATGACTGAAATAGATAAGCACGTTCTGCCTTTTTCAGCAGAAGAGATCTAAAGTGAATATACAAACATTTCTAGAAGATGCTTTGGTGAATAAACATGATAACAGTAACAGAAGAAACTAAATAAAATCAATAATCTGCGAACAATAAATCAATATCCATTACTGATTCATTATTCCTACTTCATAAGGTCAATTCATACTGACATTGGCAATGTGTTCGTTATTTTACAATTAATGCCAGGATAGAATTATATTTATTTGGTTTTAGTATTGGTTTAACCAGTTAGTTAATTATTAAAACAAAATATATAAATTGGAAATGTATAGATTATTAGATTATTTATTTTGGAAAAGTGGACAACTTATTTAAATACTTGCGATTAATATGATCCGCCCTGGAATCGTTCAGCGTTTATTCACACACCTTTCGTCGTTCAAATTTCATAACTTTATTATATATTATTTATTACAGCGATATTTATATTAGAATATATTAGTTGTAGGTCAAACATTACAGGTATTAAATTCTCTGGTTTTCGTGGTCCACTTGACCAATTACTATCTTTCAATTAATTAAGGATTTTAGTTGAGATAAAAAAAAAGTCAGTGTCACGAGCGGGATTCGAACCCACGACCTTCGGCTAGATACGCCGCTGCTCTACCACTTGAGCTTTCGTGACTTCGATCCTCTCGGACACCAACTTCCCATCTCAAACCCACCTTATCTCAACTATAAACCTTAATTTAATTGAAAGATATTAATTGGTCAAGCGGACCACGAACTTAGTGAATTTAATGAATTAAAATGAAGAATACTTCGCTAAAGCTATCCGTGGCCATTTCATTGCCATTGCCAGATGGGCACTCAAACTACTTAGGCACACCTGAATACATTTATATTTTTGGTGGGGAGGGAGGAGTAGTGTCAGTGCCATCTTGATTTGTTGAGAATTTTTTGTCTGTGCAAATCATTCAATATTTTCTAGCATTCAGCTTGAAAGGTCAAGGACAAAAGAACTGAGTCCTTTTATTCGTAAGTGTGAATAGATAATTTTAGTTGAGTTGTAAAAGCATCACTACAGCTCTCCGTGGTCATTTCGTTTGTCGCCAAGAATCAACTATACTACACATTTGAAAAATAGCAAAAAGGAGGGAAAATTAAAAGGTGGGGTTGAAGTTAGTGTCCCAGCGTATCAGTCACGATAGTTCAAGTGGTACATCAGCGGCGTATCTTTCGAAGATGGTGGGTTCGAATCCCGCTCGTGACACTGACTTTTTTATTTCAACTAAAAACTTTAATTAATTACAGGCATTATTAAATTATTGTTATTTATCACTAATATATCACAGTTTATGAAATTTTGGTCAGAACATATAAATTCGGACTTATCTGATCTATAAAATATATAGTTGTATTGTGAAATAAATACCTTTTTTTGACAGGGGCATCTAAATACTTGGTAATTTCAGCCTCGAAGCATAAATCAACAAACGAACACAATCACACCAATAAATACATTCACACCAGCACACATTGATCGCACTCATACTTTTTAGTAGATGGAGTACTAGATATTCCTCCATCTACCTGTTCTCTATACTAAACTATCCTAATGGGTTTATCAAATTTCCGCCTTCTGACCAAGTCACACACACAACCTGAGTGGCTAAGGAGACGTTACTTCGCCACCAGCCCCTCCCCATTCACACAAATAAATACATTCAGTCGTTCAAGACACAGAAATACAAAACCCATAACTTAACTTCCATATGCAATTTTTTAAAAAATCGTAATTCCTTTAAAAAGCGAAATAAGGGACCCTGAAACGCGCTGCTGTGCCCGAGAACCCTTTTTTAATCTGGAAGTATGCCTACTCTCGCCCTACTATTATTTATTATTATGTGTCTATTTTGATGTATTATATTAATCACTGCCCAAATCAAGCTGGCAATGCATTTTAACCTATTATAAGGTCGTTAATTTAATTAAATTAATGTAATCATAAAGTTATTTTTCTTAAACTTAACATCAAATTTTGTTTTATCCAAATTATATTTTATATGTTTTATTTATAATTTTTCATTGATGCGTATCAAAACTGCTAGGTTAAAAAAATGTTGATTCTACCCACATCAATTAATACAGTTTTTATTAGTACCAACTTTTTTACTACAGTACCTAATGTTGTGCATTTAAAATTATGCAAATAATTCATTTCAGTTCGTGGTCCGATTGGACAAATATTATTTTCCAATTAATTAATATTTATGAAAGGAAAATAAAGTGAAGTACATTATATAATTTTTTTCAATTAATTAACATTTTTATGATGTATTGGTTGAGATAAAAAAGTAAGTCACGAGCGGGATTCGAACCCACGATCTTCGGCTAGATACGCCGCTGCTCTTACTACTTGAGCTATCGTGATTTCAATCCACTCGGACACTAAGTTCCCATCTAAACCCCACCTTTTGAATTTTCCCTTCGTTTTGCGTTTGTGGATTCGAATCCCGCTCATGACACTGACTTTTCTATCTCGACCAGTACCTTTCATAAATATTAATATGCAAGTAATTTTGTTCCATAATCCTTCTGGTGCACGTAAGAAATAAATAATAAAATTGCTTGGCGTCATTAAAACGTTTCGATAAGTAAATTCCTTAGAGTTTAAATAATTTAAAGCCCTAATACGTTCCATGTAGTTGTATTTGAGCGATGTTGAAATGAAAGTAAGACAAATAGGAAGTAACAAGTGATGGGTGTGTAGGAAGGGTTGTCGAACAATGGTTCATTCCGAACCATTACGTCTTGCCTTCTCGATCCCAAGTCCAAAACAACTCATGTGAAAACCCTTTTTGAGCAATTAGACAGAATAATTGTGATTCGCACCCCCTCACCACCGCTACAGCCCTTGGAACAAGGGTTTTTTCTTTGAAGGGAGAAGGGACGTCGCGCGCCCTTTTAATGGAAAAACCTTTTTGTGCAGCTCAACTTTTGTCCTCGCTTTTGAAAGTGGTCCTAATTACAGAGACAAATTACAAAATAACAAAAGCTTTGCTTTCAGTGAATTCCAGGGGATATAATTTTTTCTACTACTGGTTGATCACTCTCGAGTGAAATATAAGAATATTTCAACTCATATTGCAAAAGCGTGTCCGTTTTAAAACGTACCTACGTATAAAGAAGAGGTTTATTAATTAATCAAATTACTACTATGCTGTTTTTATATTTTTTAGCCTCTTCAGATATTTCATTCCAAATAAACATTATTACCAAATAATCACTACATATTATATGTATTACCTACCTTATTATAATGGTTGCTATACATTGACTATTTCTGGGCGCCAATATTATCGCAGGTTTTCCTTGTTCACACAATAATGTGCCACTTGGTCCTAAAGAGAACAGGTAATAAACACGTTAATTTGCCTGGCGTACAGTTTTAGGCGTTTGGTTCGCAAAGTGCTTACTTGATCCTGAAATTCTTCGCCGAAAATTAACCGTAACATTTAATCCGTTCTTACTTATGAAGTAGTGATATTTTGGACGCGGTACATCGAAAAAAAGCGTTATATTGAGAAGAAAAAAGAAAATTGAGCCATTAGTGAAAAATACCTTTTAAAGGTAACAGTAAGGAACAGGGGATGGGTGTACAGCTTGGATTGTTTTAAAATGCTCTATAGATAGATCGATGTAATAGCTGGGGTGTAATATACTGCACCCTTTGAGAGCTACTGTGTCCCCAGTTCTTTGCCTAAAGCACATCGGTAAGTCCAATTTATCAAGAAACCTGATTAGTAGGCCTGGCTTCAATGGTTGTATCTCTTCTATGGTCACATTGTACATCCCAAAACACTTCCGCCTTCAGGCAAATCGAGTACCGCAGTTTGTTAGCAGTTGTGTTGGTGTCTTTTCTGCCTCTTTGCAGAATCTACATGTGCCTTCTTGGATTATACCAATCTTCTTTAAGTGTCCATTTAGCTTACAGTGTCCTGTTAAGAATCCTATTTGAATCGCAGTTTATTCCTGCTTCCTTTTACACATTCTGTAGTTTCTTTTCTTTCGAAATTTGTTAAGAAATTCTTGGATATCTCTGTCCAATGAGTGATTTCTAATGTTCCTTTATTTTCTGTTTGCCCTTCTGTCTGAGATATTCATTAATAGCAGGGGTTCCTATGCTACAGAAGTGTTCAGGTCCTATCAGCGGTGTAGCAGACCCTTTTTATACAAGAGCGTCTGCTTTCTAGTTGCTTTCTACTCCTATGTGTCTTGGGATCCAGCATAGGCTGGCCTTATTCTGAGTACATATTATGTTTAATTTGGTTTTGCAGTTCAGCACCATCTTGGTGTTGATAGTTGAACTTAATGCTTTGATGGCTGCTTGGCAATCTGATATGATATAAGATCTTGCTTTTGTACCCTTTATTCAGGTTGAGTTGAGTATATCTATGGATTGCGTGAATTTGTAGTCAGCCTGTAAGATACTTGTATATTTTTCCTTGGGTTCTGAGTATTTAGTTCCTGCCTCTGTACCTTTTTGTCTAGATCCATCCGCGTACCCAAGGATGGTGCCATTTTTAAAAGAGGTGTTTTCCTCTCGTTCCCATACTTTTTTGGCACCTAGGTTTATTTGGAATTTTTATTGAATTCATACAACCAGTTCGTGTCGTCTCTTGGAACCATGAATATCTGATAGTCTGAAATTTTTTTGTTGCTGATTATGGGATTAAAAGTTGGAAAACCTCCAGAAGCAGATATTTCAGTCCTACAAGCTTTCGGACACGGATGTCACGGGCCTTCTGCAACAAGGTTCATATCACAGAAATATAAGGAGATGGCAAAACCTACCGTTAGGTGCCGAATTCTATGAAAATTGTTCCTGATCTGGGAAATCATTTTTTGATTTATTTTTCTATTGTGCTGATTTTAATTATTTTTCAAGTCCAATACATATTTAAATTGGTGTACGATCGTTTTATACATTACCAAATAAAATGCTAATTTGACTTTATTGCATTTTTACTTTCGTCCAGGGCAACTTCATAAATTAATTTATGCAGATCTGCCTCTGAGGGTGATCACATCTCTATAATCTCCAAATCCTTTGAGCGCCTACTATTACCAAGATTTCCTCAGTTATTGATTTATACTGATAATCTTATTTCAAAATAAAAATTCGCCTTCCGGGCATCTCATCAAGTTCTGTACCGTTACAGCAATTAACAAAGAACATAAAACATGCCACCGAGTAAGAGAATGTGAGTGCAGCAGCTTTTTGGATATCGATAGGTGTTCGATGGATGGCATTTGGCACCAATTATTCGATCTTAGTGTCTACTATCTTCAAGAGAGATCATCGGTCCAAGTTTACTATCCTCATCCACAAATATACATGCTAGCTATCCACATGGATGAGGATAATTATTTATGATCAGCCAGCTTTTACCTTTCAGCTTATGTGAGTATGATTTTGCGTATGCTACTTGTTATACTGGCTTTAATCAAGCGATTCGAAACTACAAAGATTTGTACTGAAACTATGACAATGGTGCCGAATTGGATTAGAGTAATCCCATCCAAACCCAAAGTCAAATTCTTCAATGCATCGTTCGATTTTTGGGCTTTTTTAAAATTATTTGATTATTTTTCTTTTTGATGTCTCTTTTTCAATAAAATTCTCAGGTGTGATTTTTGACCAACGCCTTTAGACGAGGACACCTCAACAAATTATAGAGGACAACTCCTAAAATAATTCTATCTCACTTTGACAATCCGAACTAAATCATTTTGAAACACAGTAAAACCAATTTAGTCATACTATGCTCTCCTTACATGGTGTCCTTGCGCAAAATCCGCCTTCCGCCGAATAGAACAGCAACACAAAATGTACTGCACGGCCAATATAGAGGGCGACTGATCTGTGGATACAATTAAAGAAAATGCAATTGTGACAGCTTGGATAATCGAAGAAATGTAGTTTGGTCGAGAACAATCCTGTCCTGTTCATCTACGCAGGCTTAGTCTGATCAAATAACAAATTGCATCTTTGTGATCGCCGTTTTACCAAACCATTTCTTTCTAATAAATGTCAAAATGAGGCGTACTTCCAAAACTTCAGCTCTTATTGAAATAATTTAGCTGTTGTTTATTTGCAATAATTGTACCCTGATACTATGCCTCCTTGGTTCTGCTAATAAAATAATTTCGTTCAATTTCTTTTATGCTATCAAATAATATGTAACAATTTGTTTACTACAGAATTCAGAGGGTCAGCGGGTTGACTAAAAAACTCCAGTCCCG
>CM077108.1:5429103-5458298 GCA_039619505.1 Cimex hemipterus
TTCCGACATCTAGGTCATTTCAGCCCCTAACTAAGTCTATATTCTATTCCCAATTTCAAACATTACATTCATATAAATAAATAAATCCATACAGTACACTCATTCCGTTTGGTCGATGGAGTACTTGATGTCCTTCCACCGACCCCTATACCCAAACAAATCTAGATTGGGGTCGATGGAGTACTTTTATAAACGTCCCGCCATCGACCCCGAACACACACTCATACGCTCTCAACGTTCAAGGGGTGATGATGATTATATTTCACCCTCACCCCTCGCCATTCACGCTAATAAATACACGCACTCAGACAAAACATACAGACACACAACGCATGACGTACTGAATACAATAAAATAAAACCAATTTCCCCTAATAAGCGGAACAGGGGACCAGAAATCGTGCTCGAATGCCATTTTCAGATTGGATGGTATGCCTTACGCTCCCTGTAGGGGGCCAAGGCATAACATGTTTCCCGTATATGGAGCACATCGTGCAACTCTGCATAAGGGGTAACTGCACACGCTTTGGCCCAATAACACAGTCCGTGTGTCAACCGCGTATGGCCTATTCTTAATCGCGTAAGGACGATTCCTTGTTTCTGGCTTAGTTTCTCGGGGGGCCTTGACTATATTACATTTTAAAAGTTATTAACTATAATGTCATTTAGAAAGACTAAGACAGAATGTAATAGTTGATCGATTTTTGAAATATGCAAATATTTTTTAATATTATAATTGAAGAGTTATGATTTTTTAAATTTTATGATTCTAAATGGTGTAGGTAACGTTTGTTAATGTTATTTTAACGTTCTGCAATATGTACCTGTTAAACTAAGTTTAAAAAATGCAAACAAGCTTTTTCAAATAAAACGTAACCTGTGCTTAATTTAAGTATGAAGATAAATGGTTGAATCTCGACCGGCATTATTAATAATAAACATAGAAGAATAATATCAAATTTTTATGAACTATTAAACATAATCAATCATCAAAACCATATCCCACGACTGAAACTTTTTTTGGTAATAATAGTAATTAGTTTATCATTATCAAATATGTTTCATTATCTAAGAATAACTGAAAGTATCTTTTGTAAATTCCTCTTTAACTTAATAAAAATGCTTGACGCTGCGGCAGCTAAATTTTTTTGAAAGTATTTTATAAAAAATAACAGTTATGTCTTTGAATAAAAAAGGAACTGCTTGCATCCTGCAACATCCTTAAAAATAAAATTTCGAACAGATATAGTAGAGTTTACGTACATTAAATAACTTTTAAATTCAGTTTTCCTTCAATATTTAATAGATAATTATTCAGATATCGTGAGGTGCGGTCTGGTGTTGTAGGTTTCAGAAAACCCCTTTCTTTATCGTGCCAGCGTTTCGACCTTTATTAAGATCATCTTCAGGACACTCATTCCGGAGGACATGGCCGACAATAAGCAGAAGCTCGCATCGGCCATCAATAGAGAAATTTTTGCTGAAATGCAGACAACACAAGGTATTTCCTAATCACAACAAAAATAATTTCAACTTCACAAATGCCCCACTAACTCAGCCAAGCGCCAAAATTAACGACATACATAAAAGCCACAATAAACTGAAGATCGAAACGTTGGCACGATAAAGAAAATGTTTTTTTTTAAACCTACAACACCAGACCGCTTCTCACGGTATCTGAATAATCAATTTATATTTATTAAACAACGTAACTTAGTAAAACTAATGAAATAAATTTATATATTGTAAAACGGTTCAAATTGTTATATTACTTGAGAGGCACAAAAAACGAGAGGCCATCATTAATATTTGAATTATTGCTTAAGCAAACCTCCATTGATTATCTTATAACAATATTACGTCCGTTTTAAAGGAAGAGAGATAAATAAAACTCAGAAAAAAAATTCCCACTTGTTTCAAATTGGCTTTTGTAAATAAATCTTTAAATAGCCAATCTTTTGTTTATTTTTCTGTAAAATATGTTTCTAACTTTCCGGTAGTTTGAGTTTTATTAAATTGGATTACTTTTAAGTTTTTAATTTTTTTCGAGTAATAGTACTAGGTGAAAGTAATCAGGTGTAGTGGCCCAACGTTTCGATGTTTATCGAGGTCATCTTCAGGGCTCAAAGTGTTTCTTTTCCGTGTAGATGTGTTGAGAGTGTCCACGGTTAATTGATGTGATGAAGAATGACACATCTACACAATAAACGAACACCTTGAGCTCTGAAGATGATCTCAATAAACATCGAAACGTTGGCAAAATAAAGAATGTTTTCTAAAACCTACATCACACCAGACCGCATCTCACGATATCTGAATACTTATCGATTAACGGTCACTAATCTCTACACATATTTAATAGATTTAAATTTTGAGTGGTAATTTTTTATAATTTATTAGATTAATTGACATTTAAACTTATTGCTAAGAGTATTACGAATGTGATTGTCTGTTTAAGTAAAAAAAAATCCGGCAAAGGTGTGAATGATATCTCATGATGATAATCGTATTTTTAAATATATATTTGGTATTTGGTTTTTATTTTTAGCATAGATTTCGGGTTAGTAGATAATTAAAGACTAAAACAACAGGACCAAACTATTAAAAAGGTTTTCGTCCTGCTATTATTCCATGACCATAACATGTTTTTGTTAACAAAACACTACTTTTTTCGGTCAACCGTCAATTTTTTGACGATCAGAATCGATAAAACCACCGAATAATATTGAAATTGTGACATCCTACGTACACATAATCTCAGAAGAATTGAAGTATGTAAATTTTGTTTAGCTGATGTTCATTTTTTTAGTACCAAATAATTTTAGCTTGTTATAATAACATTTATAATTGGAAATTTTTCAACGATAATTTTGTCCACGTTAACGTCTAGCATGAAAAGGTGTAACAAAATGTTAATTACATCTGCACATTTATCTACAACTGCATAAATTTGTCATTCATCAAAATTTTATAAAGCTACTGAATTTACTTATTTTTTATGTATGTAACAACTTTTATCTTTTTTTTCGGTTTTACCTTAACACTTTAAGTTTTTCTGTAATAATTTCATTAAGTTGTAAGTTTGTTTACCTTTATTTTATAATACACTTTTGTTTTGCTGTTGTGTTCTTTTCTATTTACTTCTACTATTATGTTTGACTTTTCTTAAAGATCTTCTCAACGCTATGTGACACAATCACAGTCCGATTGGGATTTGTGTATGTCTTTGTTGTTATTGCTATGATCAAACGTTATACACTCAACAATGAAACATAAAAATTGGGATATAATTTTGTTACTAACTTCAGTGAAAATTGAGAAAGGGGATAGTTTGAAAAATATGACACGGAATGTTCCAAACGTTCGGTGAAAGTAGCTGAACTTTAACGAGAGAACGTGCACATCCTTGATCCTAGGCGGTTAAGTGTTTACCTTTATAAAATTGATTAAAGGCTTCTGTAATAAATAATAATGGCTTGAACGAAAACTCGGTGGTTTTCTATTTATTTGCCCCGAAGTTCACACGTTTCGACAAAACTCGGCCGGTACGATTTGATAACTCATTGTCTGTCCGAAACGGAATTTGCATAATGAGGTTTACCACCGACACAATCTCCCGTGATATTTAATTCAAAGCTTATTTTCGATTCTAATCTTCCTAGCTCATATCGGTTACTGTTGTGCTTTAATACTCTCTCATTAGCAATACTTAATAAGGTGTTCTTAAAAACTGTGTTACAGCAAGATAAGGCGGGAGATAATTTGACTCTTTCTCAACAGGCATGACAAGAAGGGTGTGAGTCTTTTTGTTCGAATAGACTCAGAAGATTTTAATTTCCTGTTGTTTATAAAAACGAAAGTCACAACCCATGGCAAATCGTATATGTAGACTATACCTATAGTATAATAGACTGAACTATTTACAATTAAAAACTTATAACCGGCCATCGTATTACTCAATATTCTGCCAATGTCCACTTCATACCATTTACCAATAAGGAAGACCTACATAATACGCCGTCGTTTGAAATTCAACTCATTCAACCAACATTCTCGCTAATAAATAAATTCATCCGTAATTATAAGATTTGAAATATTTACAATGCATTGTAACCATCGGTCTGGTTTGTCCTACGGGCGCCAGATAGCCATATGAAATCAAATGGGGAAACAAAATGTTGGCTGCCAGGAGATACCTCCGCCTGAGACGGGAAGGTTCGCAATGGACCTGACTATTTTTAAATAAAGAACAATTACAGATAAACAAAGAAATAAAGGAGTGATGGTAAATTAACTATATTTACAGATAACGAAATAAAAGAAAGAAACGGTATCCTTATCCTAATTAAACTATGTACATGAAATTTAGGCATTTAACATACGATAAAATGTCTGATGTGAGCGCTCACTCTTCTTCGAGAGAGACCCGAGACGGTATCCGATAACTCGAAGGAAAACGATAGTCCGGTAGACGTACAAAATTCCTCGATCACTCTCGTAGGACGACCCGTGGAATCCTGACCGTGCTGATGTGGTTTCCTCTCCGCTCGCTCCAGTCCCGGCCAAAGTTCAGAGCGCCCGAGACAACACATACGCCAACTCTGGGCCATGACCCGGTTACAGCATTGACTTTTTGTTGACTGTTTGTTTGGCTAATGCCAAGCTTTCGACCTATTTTAAGGTCATCATCAACTCACAACTCCAAATACACTACGATATACCGTGAGAGTCTCCAGACTTCAAAATCCTTGCCAATATTTCTTGTACATATTACATTTAGGTATTTCATTTTACGAAATATGGTTTGCCCAATATGACCGAACATTAATCTAAAATGTATTTCTCAAGGTTGGGTTTTGTAGTCCAGTTTTCGCAATATTTAAGTTGTAAGACATTATATATTCTTTATTTTTTTAATTGAATACTGGTAGGTTTGTTTCTAATTTGTAAATATGTATGTGGAGAGTGAATAAGTAATTAAGCAACTGTCAAGATTTCGGCCTGTTTTAATATCATCAGAGCAAAACAACCTACAATATGTCTACGGATTGACATATTTCAGTTTTTACAGGCGATCTTCTGCGTCCTTGGCAATGTGGAGTAGAACTTCAAGAAAATTTGAGATCGCCTGTAAAATGTTACATATATCAAACTGTAGACATATTTATGTTTGTTTTGCACAGATGAGGACCGTAAAATAGGTCGAAAACTCGGCCGTAGCGACTAAATTTACTTTATTGTTGAAGATCAAGAAGGTTCGTAAGTGAAAACAAAAAGTGGTTGATACTTCTAATACTGAAAAAAGAAATTTCATGGATTTTTAAGACACCACGGGTTCATTAGTATTTGACGGACTGTCATCGGCTTCATTTGGGGTACTGTTAGTGGCTGACCAATTAGAGTTGGGTGTGGCCTATCCTAAGACTTGCTTGAATAATTTTCTTCATTTCCTCCACATTTTACTGTTGTATTTTAGTTTATTGACGTGACCCCAATTGACGTTCACTTCATTGTTTCCTAAGCGGTCCACTTCAAGTAAGGGCTTCGTTTTGAAAGCATATTTTTCACAATGGTATATTTTTCTTTGGCTTGGCGGGATTTTGAGATGCTGGCAATTGAAAATGCCACCCCGGGGGAGAAAGGAAGAATCAATAGGAGAGGTAAATAAAGGGTAGCGGATCCCCACCACCTTTGGAAAGTAATGAATAATAAAAACACGGAGAGGGAAGAAGGGGTGTGTTTGCAGGGGTGATGTTGCCTGGCGACCGCCAATGAGGCCCTATCCCCACTTGCTTATTATGCAAAATGGTGATCCCCACCCAAACCATCCCGGGTAGATGAAATTTTAATATTTGGAATGGTTTTCCTTCAATTTATTGCTATTAGGCACGCCATGTTTTTATTTGTTTTAGTGCGGCGGGATCGCCCCGGGTCCCTACGATAAAAAAATATTACCACCCTTTAAAGGAAATTAACACAATCGATCATTCCTGCAGGAGATTCCGTCCGATTTAATAATCTCAAAGGTCTCTTGTAGTGTTAAATCATCCCTTTCACCCTTTCCCTAATCAATTCGATAGAAAAAGAGACTCTTTAGACAAAGGATTAATACCAGAACATAAAATGTCAAAAGTTATAATTTACTCCCGTCTTATTGCTTCTATATAATTATAATATATATTACTTAACATCTTAAGGAAATCGGCATATTTTGATTCAATAAATTTCTCAAGAATGCATTAATAGACAGATTATACTGTTAAAAGTAATATAAGTGGTACTTTTCGGCATGAGTGTTTTCTAATAATACCATTACAAATTATGCAGAATTCGTATAATCAGTTAATACCATTTTTTTTAACCACGTGTCATGATTTTTCAATTAAATAAAATTTTATGAATGTAATAGAGTAATTTTCTCTGAAAGCTGGTCATTATACTCAGAGTTAAATGAGCATTGTGGTTATTATAGGCTGTCCCCTCAGCCCACATGGCGCATGGCGATCGACCGACTTGCCAAATAACTTCATCACCGATTTCCTTATAGTTAGGACTGTCTCATTGTTTTGTAACTTTTTTGTTTGTTTGTTTCAGATTTTGGACTAACCACCGGATGAAGTTGGCGTCAAAGGATGATGAAATGTCAAAACCTCGTGATGAAAATTATGGTCTAAAAATCCAAAAGGTTCAACTTTAATAATTCGGTAAAAATTAATTTGCTTAAATTGATCGTCAATGTAACGTACATTACTACTAATTAGCTAGACTCAAAATGAGTGAAGTTGATTCTTTCCACAATTTTTTAATTCTTGTTTTTATTTAAATGAAATTTTGTAGTTTTTAATACTAATGTCAGGTGTGAATTAATTTTTTTAAAAATTAAACTTTGAGTTCTTATGAGTGGACTGTAAAACTATTCTGAAATTATATATTAATGTTTTGGAGCTTCCAGAGATTTGATTTTTAAAACGCATGGCCCTAGAACCAATTAAGGACAATGTCGTGTGGTCCAAATTAAGGACATCTTTTGGTAACCACATTTGGACAATATTGATTGACCTATTCAAAGGTGCGTTTTTGGATATTCATAAGAAAACTTCAGACTGTCACAATGCCGAATTCGACAGATGGGTGAAAACGCAAAGTTTTCCCTTATCATTTCACTTTGACCAAGATGTGACTATCTACGCAGTGGGCTCGACCTGGATTCTATTCGTTGGACAGTTGAAATTGTCCTTGAATTCTACGACGTAAAACCTTCTGTGACAAGTAAATGTGAGACGGTTTTCTTCCATTGTTTAGACGTTTGTCAAAGTAAACGGAGGAAAAGTGCATACGCTCCCTCGAAACATATCTGAAGGATTATTTATTAGATTTAACTGAGAGAATATGATTGGTTACTAGTGACGAGTATAATCATAGATCCGAGCTCTAATCGTTAAGATTTTTGAATTAATAACGGTTAAATCCATGTCTAATGTTCTGAGAAAGATTACTTGTTAATTGATTGTAATAAAAATAATTTCTCTCTCTCTCTCTCTCTCTCTCTCTCTCTCTCTCTCTCATCTTTCTCTGTACTTTTCTTGACAGACCTAGGAATGATGTGAAAAAAGAGAACTTTTACAATGCAAAAAAATATTTGTTTTCGTATTCAATCAAAGTATTTCTATCCTATTGAATATAAAAAATATATTTTTTTGCGTTGTGTAAATTCACTTTTTTCTACTTCCTACATGTATTTGTTAAATTCAAACAATGTTTGTAAATCCCAGGTTCTGAGGATGATCTCAATCAAGATCGAAACTTTGGCACGACGAAGAAAATGTTATTCAGAAACCTTCCTCACACCCGTCCACAACTCATGATTTGTGAATAATCATAGACTAACGGGCGCTGATCATATTTCATAATAATTTTTTTTCTTGTATAACAGTTTTTAATATAATTTCTTTCTGGATATCCAAATCTTTGTCATATGGCGACGATTTGTATGATGTGCAACCTTCATCCTGTAAAATATTAATGGATACAAAGATAAATACATTCTATTGACTTGATGTTGATAGATATCGGCTTTTTTGGTTGCTATCAGACACGATATTTACAAAATTAATGACGTGAGAAGCGGTCTGGTGTAGCGTAGGTTTCAGACAAACATTGTCTTTATCGTGCCAACGTTTCGACCTTTATTGAGATCATCTTCAGGGCCTGGAATTTACAAATTATGAATAAAATATATTTTTTTGAATTGTGTAAATTCGCTTCTTTCCACACGTATTTGTTAAATTTAAACAATGTTTGTAAATCCCAGGCCCGAAAGATGATCTCAATAAAAATCGAATATATCGATAAAAAAAATTTTTGCTGAATCATACGTCACATAAGACCGCATCTCACGATTTCTGAATAATTGTTGATAGCATCCAAAAGAGCGATATTTATCAATATCCAAGTTAAGAGAGTGTATTTATTTTTGTATCCACAAATGCTGGGGCCATGGGATTTACAAATGTTTTTTAAATTTATACAATGCAAGAAAATATATTTTTTTATATTCAATATATACCGTTAAATTTAAACAATGTCTGTAATTCCCTGGTTCTGAAGATGATCTCAATAAAATTCGAAACGTTGTCACGATAAAGACAATGTTTTTTTTAAACCTACATCACATCAGACTGCATCTTACGATTCTGAATAATTATGGACTTACGATAACTAATCACCACACATATATAAACTACGTATGTACTTACCATTAAAATAAATGCAATAAAATATATATTAATCCATAGTTATTTTTTTCATTTTTCCCCAGGTTATTTAAACCCTTCAGTGTACTTTGGTCATTAATTGTGGATGCCCATGTTATGCAAGGTGCGCTTTATTCGGAATTTACACGTTTCTCGGTGCCGCATCGTTATTTCGCCAATTATTTTTTATTATTGCATTTCGGCATGATCCTCGGATTAGTAGTAACGAAACATGTGATACATTGAGTTTTCAGTTCGAAATAAGGATCGAGATCATCAGCAACTCTTCTCTATTTCAGGATTGATTCTAATTTCTCACAAGACCGAATAAAGACGGATTGAACTCAATTTAAAATTAATTGGTATTTCTTTTTAACGTTTAATTCTGGATTTCGTCAGTTTAAGTTTTTTTTTTTTTTAAATACTATACCTATAATAGTTTAGAGAGGTAAAGAATGAACCGAAGTAACCTACTTCTTTATAACAGTTAATAGAAAGAACAGGTAACTATATTAATATTTGTCTTCAGTCAACTGAAGTAGTAAACCGCAGGTTGGTTTAAAGTGTCCTTCGATAAAAAGTTCAATAAAAACATCCTTACACTCATCATTACCTGTAGCAAGGAGTGAATAAAATCTGCGGTCTGATTTTTTAAATTAATATTATTCAAAGGTTACTTAACTAAATCTTAAACTCTACTACCACCATAAAAGTGTTTCGGTTTGTCTTTGTCCGTTCCATAATGTATTAAAGGTTTCTTTTATCCCTAACATGATTTATTGTAGTAATTGGACGTTCAATAATAAACGCGGCTCTGATTGATTGACAGAAAGATGCAAATCAAAGAGATTCCGTAGGAGTGGCCACACACAACGTACACATTAGTAACAAAAAAGGCTTTTTTTTACCTTTGTCAACGTTAAACATACGTATGGTACTTTTTTTAAACCATTTATCCGATTCTTTTTCCGACTGTCAAACGACTGCTCACGCGAGCGTGGTATTTGTTAGTAATGGGTAAATGTTTACCGGTCGTCTCGTATTATTCACCCTAGCGATGCGATTCTCAGTCACAGTCACTTGTAATAAGATCGTTAGACTTACACACAATTCATTGCGTGATTTATCGTCCTTTTTTTTTACAAATTTTCATTACAAACTGATGTGACTGACACATCCTTTATTTAGCACGTAAAAAATTATAACAGACACTCCTTTTATCTTGTATAAGGAAGTGGCAGCTAAATCGAAAACTAAAAGTGCTTCGTTAATTTCCTTAATTTAACGCTTTGCCAAATACGTGAATGCTCCAACTAGAATTCATATCAAAACGATACGTAATTAAAATATTCACAGATAACGTAATACATCCAACAATTACATGCCTAACGCCGAATAATACTTAGCAGTGTAATAAACCCGTTAATTATTTATGTCAACAAGGGGCCGGTTGTCTTATTAATTAGTCAGGACGAAACCGGGTGTCTTAGAATAATAGATAGCGGGGACTTGAAGGTATTTTTTAACCGAAATGTGAATTGCCCTCTTGTTTAAAAAATTCATAACAATAAGGAAAATACTCTAGGCCGACGGTCATATTCTCATGGGCGTGAACGACCCCAATAAATTTATAAACAGGGGGACAATTATATCTTTTTGTGTAATGCTTCAAACTTCCTAAGTTTTAAAAACTATCCAGGCCTAATGCTATCAACAATTATTCAGAAATCGTGAGATGCGGTATGATGTGACGTATGATTCAGCTTTTTATTGAGATCATCTTTCGGGCCTGGGATTTACAAACATTGTTTAAATTTAACAAATACGTGTAGAAAGAAGCGAATTTACACAATGCAAAAAAATATTTTTTTATTCATAATTTGTAAATTCCAGGCCCTGAAGATGATCTCAATAAAGGTCGAAACGTTGGCACGATAAAGACAATGTTTGTCTGAAACCTACGCTACACCAGGCCGCATCTCACGTCATTAATTTTGTAAATATCGTGTCTGATAGCAACCAAAAAAGCCGATATCTATCAATATCAAGTCAATAGAATGTATTTATCTTTGTATCCATTAATATTTTACAGGATGAAGGTTGCACATCATACAAATCGTCGCAATATGACAAAGATTTGGATATCCAGAAAAAAATTATGTTAAAAACTGTTATACAAGAAAAAAAAAATATTGTCATGAAATGTGATCAGTGCCCGTTAGTCTATGATTTTTCACAAATCATGAGTTGTGGTCGGGTGTGAGGAAGGTTTCTGAATAACATTTTCTTCGTCGTGCCAATGTTTCGATCTTTATTGAGATCATCGTCAGAAACTGGGATTTACAAACATTGTTTGAATTTAACAGATACTTGTAGGATGTGTAAAAAAGTGAATTTTTTTAAATTCAAAAAATATTTTTTTTGTTCAATCAAAATATTTCTATTCATTCAAAGTGGTTGTTTTCAGCGTAGAACACTTTGAACGAGTAGAAATACTTTGATTGAATATAAAAAAAATATTTATTTGCGCTGTTTAAATTCACGTTTTTCAACACAACCTACATGTTTTTGTTAAATTTTGCATCTTATGATAGCACGTGTTTTGATCAGACAAAAATTTTTTACCTTTACTAAATGGTGTTGATATTGTTCTCTCTCTCTCTCTCTCTCTCTCTCTCTTTCTCTCTCTCTCTCTCTCTCGCTATCTTTCATTCTCAAGGATGAATTCATATTAGTTGATAAAAAGTTATTTTATAATAACATGTTTTTTCACATGGTTTTTGCACTTTATTATTTCCTTTTTGGAATGCCATATACAGAATAATTGCAACACGTTTCTTGCTTTGGCTGTCATTTCGATTTGATTTTAAATCGACGTTGAAATATTCAAAGATTTTCCTTCTTCGATCTCCCGCCCAGAAGTACTAAAACGCAATTATTGATCTCCTAAAAGGTTATCGAACTTTAAAACTATCCAACATCTGTCCACAGAAAGAACATGAAATCCCGGTTTTGTAATTGAAGCACGTCGCTGGTTGAGTGGCCATGAGGGTCTCTATTTCTTAAAACATGAAACGGAGTCCATGCTGTATAAGTGAGGCTATAATTATAAAGAATAATGAGAAAGGTGAAAAGGAGGCAGGGAAGGGGGGAAACGCGATAAGGCCGCGGCGATGAAAGGGGAATGGAGAAGGGGGCCGCTACGTGTGTCTGCATACATATTATATTCATCTCGGGGCGCTGGCATAATCATAGTGTATACGTTCAAGGAGTACAGTCGACTTCAAAAAACCGGCATGAAACCCGTTTGTAATCCAATCACTAGTCGGCATCCTGTTCACCTATCCGCCTCTTTCTTTCAGTCATCTGGCAAAAAAAAAAATCCTCGCTACAACTTCTTATCCGCAAGATTCGTCGACCGACTACATTTCAGAACTGTCTATTACCTCGATCCTGGTGTTTGATGTGCAGATTACAGGAGAAACTGGATCTTTTTGAAACGATATTGTTACAATTTACCTAGTTGCCGTACCTTCAACCAAATAATCTGCCACTGTGTGTTATTCTACTAGACATGCCACAAAGAAAAATCAACCGTTTTGTTTTTATAATTCTAAAATTATAGACGCAAAAGCAAAATAGACATGAAAACTACACATCCTCACAAAGTATTGTATTTCTTCTAAGGTTGATACAATCAACTTCACAAATTCACTCGTTTTCCTGGTCCGCTTGACCAATTAATATCCTCCAACTAATTAAAATTTTTACTTGTGTAAAAAAGTCAGTGTCAGGAAAGGTCAAGTGGTAGAGCAGCGTATCAAGCTGAAGATGGTGGGTTCAAATCCCGCTCGTGACACTGATTTTTTATCTCAACAAAAAATTGAAACACCTTATCAAAAATGATACTGCACTATTAAATAAAATTAAAACAAATGAAAAACAAATTCAAATAGGCAAAAATTCAACTTATGTTGACAAATCTATGTAGACTTCACACGTCTATCACATAACGAATTATTTATAATGTGTAGAGATTAGTGACCGTTGATCGATAATTATTCAGATATCGTGAGATTCGGTCTGGTGTGATGTATGTTACAGAAAAACATTTTCTTTATCATGCCTTTTCACGCAAGTACACAGAAGACAAACACTTTGAGTCCTGAAGATGATCTCAATAAAGATCGAAACGTTGGCACGATAAAGAAAATGTTTTTTCTGAAACCTACATCACACCAGACCGCATCTCACGATATCTGAATAATTATTTATAATGATATATATATTTATGACAAATTTTGAACTACTTAAATATGATTATTTTTTTATCGTATCGTTTTGAGCAATTATTATTGAATTTAACTTCAAGATAAGGTTAATTTTTTCTCTTAATCATCATTATCATAAGATAAATCGATCAAATTTGATCACATTCTACAATAGTTAGTAGTCTTCTCGTGGTTTTAATGCCCTCCAAAAAATACAATCCACAAAATTAATAATGATTACATTCAAGAAATTATTTATCAGTCGATCAATTAATTATTAGTAAACATTTCATTATTAACTTTGTGTGCGTAATTAGGTTTGATAAAGTTATCAATTTAAATCATTAAATAATCAATTGAAATGTATTTAGCCAAGTGGATGTTTTAAATGCTTACTGTAAAAAAATGAACGAAATATTTAACAATCACTAGTAAAATGATTCGGTACTCAACCCAGAATGCTTAATTACTCGAAGGTACTTGGTATGGTATTAATAACATAACTAACTGAGACGAAATAAGTTTGGCAACCGAGTAGAAAATATAGTTTGAAGAGAAAATTTATTAAAATATAAATCGACGTGCTTAAATCGTAATAAAAGTTTCATTTCTAGGCGTTTTGGTTTTAATTTCTCGAATCATATTGTCAGATAAAATCAATTTCATTAAGGGGGTGTTGTGTACAAAGGAACTTAAAGCTCAACGTCAATCAAGTTACGGTTTTCATAAAGACTGTAGTCTGAGCTAAAAGAAAAGCGATCTTCATGGGTCAGCAAGAGGATGTATTGTAATTACGCGGCGGTTGTTTCTCAATATCAACTTTAAACAGTCTGGGTGATGTTGGCACTGTCAGAATTCATATGGCATGACTTAGCCCCTCGGTCAATCGTACTAAGCTGGTCAAATTTGGGCCTTCCAACAATCTAATAGTGTATATGAATATTCTATCTGGGAATTTCGATTGGCCGAGTATTTCTATTTAACCTCCCGCTCCATAGCAACTATGTACATAAAGTAATGAATTATCCTTCCAACCCTTTCCCAAGTCATTGCTCGTGAGATCATCAATCGGGATTGCTATTAGTTCAATCACTGGAACACGCTCCTGAGATCTCATTCCCTAGAAGAGAGATTCTCCTTGGATAATCCCTTTCTTGGCCAGAACTCTATCACAGACTTATATCGAACATCATACTCGACAACCGGGAGGATTACTTGGATCGGGAAGTCTTAATTTCGGTGAGTACAGGTTCCACCTTATAGGAAATCGCTTAACGCCTTGTTACACCTTGTTATTTTCAGACTTACCAATTACAAATCCGAAAAGAAAACATATTAAGTATTGTAAATTTTACTAAGTCTTCAGACTAAATTTATTTTAAGGAATGCGTGATTATATAGGGAATATTTAATGGATGGGACCAATTTTTATTTGGGTTTTTGTACTGAGATTTTGTCTTTTCTTTTTCCTTTTTTCCTTCCTAAAATGACTGAAATGCTTACCATGATAATTAGTGTTTAGCATAGATCACCCAGCGATCAGCTATGTTGTAAATTACTATAAAAAATAAACAAAAAGCTATCTTAATTTTCCTTTTAGAAAAGTAATATTATAATAAATCATGAAGAAGGCGGCATGATTATTAAATAATGGGTCATTTTTTTTCTTTTGACTTCCTAAAACGACTGAAATGCTTACCATGATAGTTAGTGTTTAACAGGTCGCACAGAGATCAGCTATATTACAAATTACTATAAATATTTCCTTTTTTCTTCTTCCTTCCTAAAATGGCAGAAATGTTGTAAGGACCAAATGGTAATATGGTGGGAGGTGTCCCACCAAGGAGAGATAAGATAAGAAGAAAGGCAGTTGGGTTTGCAGAGTTGGTGTCGGACGGAAAAGGTCCTGTAAATCCATCCTATCTTTCTTTCACTCACAGATAGATATATAAATATACTTTATTTACAAAATGAAAAAAATTAGAGTTAAAAAATAAAAAGCAGTATTATTATCGCATGGTGTTAAAACCGTCAGCCAGAGTTCGGAGTGTATAACTATCCCAAGAATATGCTTAATTATATAATTGTAAGAAAAGGAGAATTTAATATATCAACTTCAGCGGTTACAATTATTTACGGGATTTTCGAATTACAAGGTTGAATTGCGATAGCTTTGAAAATAATAAAAATGACACCTCAAAGAACAAAAGGATCCCAACTTACAAAGGGTCCCCCACAGGCAAACATTAGAATTTAGAAGCCTACACACTAGAAATTAAAATAATATTAATACAACCAGAACAAAATAAAATAAATAATAAATAAAAAATAAAAAAGACAAAAAAAAAAAATAAGACCAACATCTTTCACTCATTCTTTCTTTCCTTATTTCCTCCCGTAGTAATTTTGTCAAGAGTTGGTATTTTATTTTGTATTATTTAAAGGGAATTTATTGTTTTGAAATTTTTATTTTGAAAGTTAACATTATTATTTTAATTATATTGATTTCGTCCCGTTTTATTTATTTTCCTCACAATGCTTACCATGATAATTAGTGTTTAGCATAGATCACCAGCGATCAGCTATGTTGTAAATTACTATAAAAAATAAACAAAAAGCTATCTTAATTTTTCTTTTAGCAAAATAATATTATTATTAATCATAAAGAGGGAGATTTGATTATTAAATAAATGTGCCTTTTATCTTCTTCCTTCCTTTCTAAAATGACTGAAATGTTTACCATGATAATCAGTGTTTTTTCCTTTTTTCTTTTTCTTTCCTAAAATAAGTAAATGTTTACCATGATAATCCGTGTTTAACAAGTCGCACAGCGATCGGCTATATTGTAAAATGTTATAAATATTTCCTTTTTTTCTCTTTCCTTCCTAAAATGACTGAAATGTTTACCATGATAATCAGTGTTTAGCATAGATCACCAGCGATCAGGTATGTTGTAAATTCCTATAAAAAATAAACAAAATGCTATCTTAATTTTCCTTTTAGCAAAGTAATATTATAATTAATCATGAAGAAGACATGATTATTAAATAATGGGTCATTTTTTTCTTTTGACTACCTAAAACGACTGAAATGCTTACCATGATAATCAGTGTTTAGCATAGGTCAGCAGCGATCAGCTATATTGTAAATTACTATACTATAAATCCCTATAACTTCTTTACGCATCATTACTTCTGGTGAGGTGAAATTGACTTTCTCAAAATTAAACATTTTATAACAATTATTTACTTGAATTGATAATATTATTGTTGTTATTTTCCATGGGTTGTTTTTCTATGAAAATTGTGTTGGTCGTATTACGTTTATTGAATATAAATATTTATTAATCGTTTTAGTTTTTTATTTAAAATGAAACCAAAACTGTCAAAAATTGTGTTTAACTTTCTTTATATGAATCTTTTAAGCAGGGAAAATACAATACAAAAACACTTCTTTCTATACATTGACATATCAATTTCGGTATTTCTATTACCGAATTATATTTATTGTACGATATGTTAGGATTCTACTCGCAGGCTTTTCGTACTTGTTGCGACGTGATCTCTCATGTTAGAATCCCATGGGAAAAATGTTTTCCCAGCGCTTATCAACGGCGAATCATCGTTGCAAAGGAAACCTCACAAATTGAAAAAAAAAAAAAATTACAAAAATATTTTTAGGCTGTCAACAAAAGCTGTAGGGCGCTTTAAAATGTTGGCATTTCACTACAACTGTGCCTGGAAAAATAAACAATCAAAACTTTTTATATTTATCATAAACATAAAAT
Organism: Cimex hemipterus; assembly: GCA_039619505.1. Classification (NCBI taxonomy): domain Eukaryota; kingdom Metazoa; phylum Arthropoda; class Insecta; order Hemiptera; family Cimicidae; genus Cimex; species Cimex hemipterus. The sequence continues at coordinate 5,445,914 of CM077108.1, forward strand.
AATAAAATTATTAAATAAAAATTGTGATGTTTTGGTGATAAAGAATTTAAAAATACTCGAATTACGCCTAATACCGGTAGTATTAACTACAACAACTAATTAGTATTGTAATATATCATTTATAAATATTATTTCAATTTTCTTTCTATTGCTATTATCGTTGAAGGCTGCGCTTGTGAGCTTAGTCAGATACTGGCTATAAATTTAGTGAAATTCACCTTCAGATACTTCAAAATATATGTTCTATTTTCAGATGTTTAGACTCGGAAGTAGATTTTTTCTGCTGTAAATCAAGGAAGTCCTATCAGGCCATATGTTTTATTTTCAATAAAGATAGCAAAACTCAATATTTCATTTTTGCTTTAGAAAATTTTATGCTTTATATTTTTTCTACTAATAAAATAAAATTGAAATTACCATTTTCAGCATACAAATTATAAAATATTTTTTAATATTATAGCCCGAAATATTGAGATGGAACCGTTCTGTTTCAGATTTGCTGATGCTGTCAACCAGATTTCATATTATTTATGCATTCTGTTGTTATAAAACTTTATTTTATGCCTTTACTGTGAAATAATTAAAACAATGAATGTTGTAAAAATGATGTTCTCCATCTTTATATTAAATGTTATTAACAGAAATTATCAACTTTTTTTTTCATGACCAACCTTCCATTTAGTTTTAAAAATCTATTGAAGATTAAGAAACCCACGGAAACACGATATGAAAATGTAAATTTTCCTATCGCTCATCGCCTCGCAGGATATTGCATCCTTAATAATTACCATCCAGGTAGTTTCAAGGTCGTCGAGCCGATAACTACACACATCCCATAAATTATGCCACAATATGGTTGGTATAGTTGATTACATATCTAATATCGAAATTGCGCAACTTATCAATGCGCATTGCTGACAGGGAGCGGGATCAGATTTAAAGCATGTAATACTCGTTTGCTGTGTACTTTTAAATTGTAGTAGGAAAAGAAAACACAATCAAACAATTTACACAAATTTCAATATTTTATTTATTCACAAAAATCTTTACTAATTTGGATGATGTAAAGGACAAGGTATTATTAAATTATCAGTAAATTACACGGTACAACCTAGACAAAAATATAGTTGTTAAAATTGGAACCATAAGTGCTGCAACTTGCTAACTTACAAGAGCAAGTGCAGAGGTATTTTTTTTTTTAAAAAAAGGTTAATTTACCATCGCATATACATAATCATTCTTTGTATTTAGAGCTAAAGTTGTTCCTGGTTTTTGTATATACCTTACAACAACGTATAAACTATGTAAATGTCTCTGTCTACCATCAAAACGGTACCCCAATTACTTTGTAAATCCAATTAAGCTTACAAATGTGTATTGGTTTAAAGTATACAAACAGAAATGGAATATGGAATGGCTATAACAAAGTTGATCAGCACAGATTGTAAAGTGTAAAGTAATCCTTGAGAAAGTGAGGCTAACCTTAAAAAATAAATTCACTAATTTCGTGGTCCCCCTTGACTAATTGATATATTCAATTAATTAAGGTTTTTAGTTGAGATAAAAAAATCAGTGTCATGAGCGGGATTCGAACCCACGACCTTCGGCATGTCAAGCATCTCAAGGATGTTGAGATAAGAAGTTAGTGTCCGAGTGGATCGAAGTTAAGATAGCTCAAGTGGTAGAGCAGCGGCGTATCTAGCCGAAGATCGTGGGTTCGAATCCCGCTCGTGCCATTAAATTTTTTTCATCTCAACTAAAAACCTAAATTAATCTTAAAAAATAAGTTTATACAGAACGTACACTTATGTAGTTTATATAGGCAACTGAATTTTATAAATAATTATGTAAAATGTGACTTAAGAACTGATGAAATTAGTTGGATTTTTAAAGCTAGATGTGTGTTAATCCATCTAAATAAATATTCATTCTAAGTGATTATGCTAACTAAAATTGATGCTCGCTCTGTCATAGAAAGGAAGAGGTAACTATTTTACACTTTGTGGGCATATTCCAGTCTCGAGGAATAAAGAGGAAAAAAAGTGTGCGATCCGATCTGATTGACGATTCCAATCATCCAGGCTCGCTGGGATTTTGAAAATTACAATTACAAAATTGAATTACCTACCGCCTCCTTTTCAACGGCTTCTTGTCCAACAACCACGTTGGTTCTGACCACAGACCTTTTCTGTGCGTGTTACAAAAACGACAACGATTTCATACAGGATTTTTTAAAAAATGAAATGGGAAGCTCTTATCATTCCTCTGTTGTGTTCTAAGGGTCTTTGACGATGCACTGTGGCCTAGCATTGTATAAATGCCTAAGAGACAAACACCAACACAGGTTTTTTTTTTTCTAACAGGACGCTTATTTCACCATAAACTCATTAAGGAAGAAGGTCGAAAAGGTTGTCCACAAGGGATGAATAGAATCTTCACTTTCCCGGATGCAAGAAAATGTTTGTTTCAGAAATAAACACAGTACTGAATATTTATCTGCTGATTACCAAACACTTTGAGTAATTAGAAATACATTTATTGAATAAAAAAAGTTTTTTTTTTTTCAATGTACAAATTCGCTTTTTCCCACATCCTACAGGTTTTTGTTAATTTTAAACTAAGTTTGTAAATCCCAGGCTCTGAAGATGATCTCAATAAAGGTCGGTACGATAAAGAAAATGTTTTGTCTGAAACCTACTCGACACCAGACCGCATCTCATGATTTCCGAATAATCAGAGTACTGAATATTATTGGAAACCGGGCTAACGGTCTGAAAAAATCGAAAGTAAAACACTTGCCCAGAAGTACAAAAACAGAATCATTTGCCATTTCATTATACTTGATTTATATAAAGTTGGAAAATCCTACAGACTTAAGAGAATAACGGCGGTAAATTAATTTTTCAGCAATTAATATAGAAAAAACTGCTTTTCGATATATACAGATGGCAACAAGGAAAAGACAGCGTGGTTTGGGCTAATATTTCGGTCTGGAAGATTTGTCGAGTATAAAATTGGGCTGTAATTGCTCCAATAACCAGGCAGAACAGCTAACATTGCAACCACTTTAAAACGGATAATAGATTACGTACCACAAAGCACAATAATTAGAATATTCACACAAAATGTTGCAAAAATCCGCCTGTCATTCTTAAACACCAAACTGTTAAAAGCTTTAACAACAGTACAGAGGGTATGAGCATACAGATAAATTGGTAAAGGAAGAAACAGCATTCTAGCCATTGCAAATGAACACTAATGCTGGATTGAAAAGCGTGGTTTGGAAAAGTAAAACTCTATAAACAAAGAAAAGCGAAGCCCTTAAATGTGTTGAAAGAACAGTTTGCGCGACAGTTGCCTTTGTCCTCTTGCAGCATGGCAAGAGTTCTTCTCGTTGGTTAAAACGAGCACCTTGGTCATCAAAGTTTCATCATCAAAAACTGTAAAATTTAGCCTAGATTAAACATATAGTCAATGCAAGTGCGAAACACATTTCATACGACTACATCAATTTTGATATTGTCTTAATAACTTACTTTTCATCACATTATATGTGTCTACATTGTTAGGACAATTTTGCCTTAGTTTTGATTACATTTTTAAGAAACGTAGAAAATCTGGCCTTTTACCATTCAATTAATTAACGTTGAGATAAAAAGTCAGTGTCAGACGGGAAGTTAGTGTCCGAGTGGATCAGTCACGATAGCTCAAGTAGTAGAGCTCGAGGTTCGAATCCCGCTCGTGACACTTTTTTTTTCTTCTTTCAAGTAAAAACCATAATTAATTGAAAGGTATTAAATGGTCATGCGGACCACGAAACTAGTGAATTATCTTTTCCTACCAAATGGTAAAAAAATAAGGCTAAGTTGTTGTCGTATTAAACTACATAAAATGATGTTTACCTCCATAAAATAATTGATATATTGTTAAGGAGGTTTAAGTCCTACGAAATTGTCGGCGAATCGGAATCGCTCAGGAATCCTTGAAAATTGTGTACTATTTGTGTCTTACCGTTGAGTAAATGATAGTTGTTATCGGGCAATTTACTGGGTGTTCAACGGCCATTACATATGATAGCGCATCACAAAGCATAACTGGCTATCTACACACTTCAACGGTGATCATTGAAGCATGTTAGCACGGATTCATCAGCCCGTCACACAATCCAAATAACAGAAAGCGTATTCGGAAAAAAAAAGTCGAATATGTGCATTGCGGTTAATGACGGAATGAGAATTTCACTTTTAATTTAATTCAAAATGATTCGTATTTAACCCTAGCTCTTGTCAAACAAAACAACCTACATTATCATTAGGTAAATTATAATGTCTCTTTCTTATAAATAAAAAAATCTAAAAAATCTTAATGTAAAATTTAATAAAATAAATTGGAGAATTTCTGTACGTCATGACGGAATGACTGATTTCAGTAGTTTTTCATTAATTCAATTTAAAATGACCAACTAAATAACTAATTGCATATAGTATTTACATATTTTTAATTAAGAATAATAATGTTCAGTAATATTAGCCTTGGATGGAAACAAATTATCGGTACGTTAAGATGTACAACCGTGCGATGCGCCATTTTGTTCAGACGTCAGATTGGTACTATTAAATATGACGTGAATGACAAAAAGGCAATGGTTTGTACGTTTTATGTAAGTATTTAAACAGCAATATTCTTAAGTAAATGACATTTTTGCGTAAAATAATCGAGGAACCATTTAATTTTGGTTATTGACAATTCGCTTGGTAACAGTTAAACGATGTTTTCTTATATGTATTTCGACCTCAACAGTTTAACTTAGGATTTTTCCTTCTTGAAGGTGAGATAATAGGTCATCTCCTCACTTTCTCTCTCTCTCTCTCTCTCTCTCTCTCTCTCAAAAAAAAAAAAAAAAAAAATTTCCATCACGTTCGGATTTATTTTATTCCTTCCTCAGGTGAGTTAGCGCAGTGGTTAAAACAGTGGTCGTCTATCATTAATATTTTATAACAGTTGATTTTTAAAAAGAGCCAGTGTTGTACATATTTAAGTCTTTCAAGCTCCGAACAATACGGATTGTATATTTATGATAGAAGACCACTGTTTTAACCATTGGGTTAACTCACCTGAGGAAGGAATAAAATAAATCCGAAACGATGGATAAAAACTGTTTGTGGTTCTTTTTAGTTGACCTATTATCTCAAGAATCTTCAATCTTCAAGAAGGAAAAAATGTAAGTGAAACAGTTAAACCACAAGTTACTGGTAACTGCCCAAAACATCATAGGTTCTCAGATTAGTAGGTTTATAAAAAAAAAAAAAAAACACTTTGGCAGAAAAGTGAGCTAACACTAGTGGGTCTAAGGTTCCATATAAAATAATTGTACAAAGTTATTACAATGACGAAGAATGGAACTATAAAACCGCCATATATTTTTGTAATTTAATATTGATCCCTAGAAAGTTTACGTTCTTTAATAGTTCATAAAAGGAAGAAAACTGATCGAAACTTCTTAATCATTTGTACTCTTCATTTTGTATGTCTTGAACATCTTGAACTTTGCTGAAATAATCCTCCCGTAAACCAATCTGAAACCAGAAAAAACAAAAATGGAAAAGTGATATTTTTCGTATTGACACATCTTGACAAAATTCCAATGACGGCCAGATTATGTTCTTTACAACTTCAATTTTTATTATAATAATTGTTCGTTTCCTTGAATAAAACATACCATTATTAAAACCTTTTTTAAATTAAACTTTTCATAAATAAGAGGTACGTTGATTTATTGTTCTTTCCGTAGAAATGAAGACACATAAAAAGCATAATGTGAGGAAATGTACAAAAATATATTACATCTATTTGTGCAAAGAGAATAACAACTCGAGAGATCTAAATATTTAAATTGTTCAAAAACCAAATTAAATTACTTTCTGAATCTCAATTTTATAAATTGTTATTTTGAAAAGATGTTGGAAAATAGATGAAACATTAAATGGGCCCCTACGCATATCAAACAAATCGGGTGTTATTATTGATAATCGGATTTCAAGTTATTTTCGATTAATTAAGGTTTTTAGTTGAGATAAAAAAGTCAGCGTCACGAGCGGGATTCGAACCCACGACCTTCGCTGCTCTACCACTGGAGCTATCGTGACTTCGACTATCTCAATTATAAACGTGTGTAGAGATTAGTGACCGTTAATGGATAATGAAATTAAACTGTCAACTGTTTAAACTGTCCAGCTGCATACATTGGTCTTACATCCCAATATCTGGACAGGAGAGTAAAACAGCATATCTACGATTGCAAAAACCCAAACAAAATCCTACAGCACTCGCTACCCACCACTTTGAACAACAACACAATTTTGACTTCAAAAATACTACATACAGAACAAAACCAATTTAAACGTAATTTTTTAGAAATGGTTTACATCAACAAGGATAAACACAGCATCAATTACAGAACAGATACAGGCAAACTCAGTCGCAGCTACGCCATCATTCATCAAATTCAATACAGATAACATACATATATAATCACATTACATTCAACACATCAAATATTTTTCCCATAGTCTAATTGTCCAGCAATCTAATTTTCCTTTTCCCATTTTTTCTCTTTCTATATAATCCTGAAATAATAAACTGGCCGAAACATTACCAACACATTGTTTTCCCTTTGTCGGCTCTTTTCACCTCAAAGAAGCCGACGACTTATACAAAATTGACTCTTCTATACCCACTTCCTTCCCCACCATTTCAAAATCCAACATATAAAAACATTAAACAACAAAATCTCACTGGCACTCTCGACACGACACGCAAGGATGGCACAATTACACAGAAGACAAACACTTTGATGGAATATAAAATATATTTTGCATTGTAGAAATTCACTTTTCAACATTCTATATGTACATATTTTCTAAATGTAAACTGTAAATCACAGGCCCTGAAGATAATCTCAATAGAAGATCGAAACGTCGGCACGATAAAGAAAATGTTTTTCTGATACCTACATCACACTAGACCGCATCTCACGATATCTGAATAATTATCTATTATAAACCTTAATTAATTGATATATGTTAATTGATCAAGCGGACCACGAAAACTAGTGAATTTAAAATTACTGTATAATTCAGAACGAAATCTCGAAAAGCGAGTACATAATTTTTCCTTTTTTGTAATTCAGATAAATATTTATATTGTTGTAAACGCCTATAAACATCGTAGCAGTAATAATTTTTATATAATTTCGTTGGAAGTGGTATTGTATTCTGGGTATTTCAAGCTTATGTTAAGTTGTTTTCAAAGTTTCCTGCTTAAAGTGTTCTCTCTTGTAATCCTTAATCTTGTGGAGGAAATATAACTTTAGTTTAATCAAGCCCCATTGCTAAGGAATACATTTGGATAAATTTGTTTGTTTTCTTTAAATTGGCCGAGGAATGGTTAATTCTTGTTATTTCGTCCGACTTTCCAGTGCCGTCGAGGGCCTTTCGGTATGGTTGATTTGTTTAAAATTGCATAGGCTAAGCAATGAACAGGATTGCGAAAATGATCGGTAATTACATAAAATTGTCTGGACACCCGCCGCCCGCGAGGGGACCTGTGAGAATAACCGGAAGTTTTCTCAAGCTCTGCGGCGGCGTCGTTTCATCGGCAACATGAAGCCAATCATGCAAAACAAATTTCTAATTCCCGTGATAGAAAGGTTTGAGAATGACACGAACACTTGGCAGATGTGCTGACGAAAAGAGGCTTAACAAGAAAGCCATGCGACAACGGGAAATGCAACCTTCATTTTTTCGAATAACATTTCTTGAATTTCACGGTAAATTTTATACGAAATACCTTCCTTATCTTAAAGCACGATCAGCAATTCAATAGAATTGATAATTGATATACACAAATATTTTGAAATTATTAAACTTATAAATAAATCTTATAAACTTAAAACAACACGTAAACAATTAGATATACAAATTAAAAGTATTTTCTGAATCGTATTTGTATGAAATTTGTTTTAGGACTTCCTACAGTTAATCTTTGGTGAAGACATGATCTATTCAATTGTGAAAATTATTTTTATTTACAAAATATATACAGTATTTACAAAGAAATTAAAAGACTGGTTTCAGGCTTCCTGCCTATATACCTGATCTGAATTAAATAAGGAACTAATTTAAACATATACTAATATTAACACATAGGAAAAAATAAAAAACCCTTTACATTATATAATTAATTTACAGAAAAATGTGCTTCACTCTTTTGAACTTATATTTTTTGAAAGGTGTCTGCAAGGAGGCAGCTTCATAGTTAACAATATTTCTAATATTGGTATATTAGCTAAGTTCACAAGCTTTGCAAAATCTTGATGTTACACTGTGAACTCGAGCAGAGAGGCTAGCCATCTCTAAAATTGAATGCATGTTTATTGGCGTCCACCTGTAAAAGGAACCAATCAGTCTCAAGCATTTGTTCTGCACAACGTGTAGTTGGTGGTACATGTATTAGACCAGACTGGAACCGCAAACAACAGGATGGGTCAAATGTACAAATAATAAATTAACTTTTTATTAAATGTACTCAGATCAGATTGTCTATTTAACAACGGAAATAGATTGCAGATCAGAACCACTCCTCTATCCCATACGATGTTCATGTGCTTGGTGAACGTGGGTCCAGCATCAAACCGAAATGTTTCACTTCTTTTTTCCATGGAATACACCTTCCATTTATTGTCACAAAACAATCAACATTAGGCCTTCTGCGAGTGAACAGAATCACCTCTGTTTCTGCCACCTTCATTTCGTCCAGGGAGTCCATAATTTTTTTTTTCTTCAATTGTGAATAATTAATCCAATCTACTCCTTATTATATTTTTCAACCGGAAAGCATTATTCTTTATTTCCCTGTTTCTTCTGCATGTACTTTTCACGTTTACATGCACGAAATTATACTATTAATTCATAGATTTATTGGCAGAAACCGCCGATCAATAAATAATTAATTTTCGTTTTATACACCAAATCACTGAAAATATGCAAGAGATTTCTTAAACTTTTAGGCTAGTATTAAGAGGTATTTTTATTTATTATGAAAATTGTATTGTTTTTTAGTTATTTTACTTTAATTTTCACCACATGGAATCACTATTATCTTTTAAATTCACTAGTTTTCTTGGTCCGATTGACCAATTAATATCGTTCAATTAGTTAAGGCTTTTAGTTGAGGTAAAAAAAAGTCAGTGTCACGAGCGGGATTCGAACCCACTACCTTTGGCTAGATACGCCGCTACTAATTAATTGGTCAAGCGGACCGCAAAAACTAGTGAATTTAATAAGATAAAATGAAGTATATCTTCACTAAAGCTTAAAAAATCAAATGGATTACACGACATTTGAAAAATGGCAAAAAGGAGGGAAAGTTCAAAAGGTCGGGTTGAGATTGAGAAGTACGAGTGGTCGAATTCACGGTGGCTCAACTGGTAGAGGTAGTGGGTTCGAATCCCGCTCGAGACAATGACTTTTTTACCTCAACTAAAAACCTCAATTAACTGGAAAATTCTCTTTTAATGTGTTTCGATTCAATAATTAATCGTCATTTCTCAAATAATTAACGTACCAGTTCCTGTTTGCAGTTTTGTATTCAGGTACAGATTCAATGTTTATATCCTGATAAATCAACTCAAAATATTTGTTGTTACACAAAAGTTACAAAAGGACTAAGTTTACGGCAAATTTGACCGTCATCAGTTGCTTTATCAGTTGGAATTTGTTAAAAATCGTCGTTTTATTTGGATAGGAGTTGCGATTCGTTGATTAGTCGTCATGGAAAAACATTGATACTTTTTAATTAACATTTCGTAGCTCTCATCATCCTTTAGTTTCTGCCACTATGCACATACGTATATATTTATTTATCTCTGATGAATCTCTTCTTGTATTGAATTCAATAGTTACTCAAAAGATAATTTTACAGGTAAATAAAACGAGGTGCCAATTTTGTAAATTGTATATTTTTCCTATTTTTCCCCCATTGTGTCGTTCTTGTAACATGAGCTCAATATTCTTAATAATTTTGTATTTTTATTGAATAATTTTATTGCATTTTCGTGTGTGTATCGTTTGTTATTATTAATTTTTAAGGGCGTTTTAACGGCTAAGGCCATTTCACGCCCTAACATCCAAACATTCTATTTTAGGTGAGCTATATCTCTTCTGAGTGCTATTAAGCTCTGAATCCAATCATTCACTCCTAATCTAATTTATCCTATTGCCATCCAAGCTTTGATTTTCTTTTTCAAGTTCTTAATTCGGAAGGCCAAATTACATTAAATTTAATAAAATTATTTTTAAAATTAAAATTGTGAGTTTTTGCCATCATCTCAACCTTTCGAGCAGTTTACAGGAGTTACTGGGTCCCCAGGGTTCCTTTCGAAGAGCGCTTTTCGGTTTTCTCAAATTTGTTGGAATTTACAATGAAATTTAGGCCTTCTCCCATTTTACCATTGAATGCCTGCTAATGTCTGCATAAGGGTTGTGCGTGTATGATTTCTTTTTTCAGAAGCTTTTGAGGCTGCCGGAGCGGAAAAATAAAATGGAAGACAATAAAAATTGCGGGGAAATACACTACAATGCCCAATATCGCAATTTAAATAAAAAAAATAGCTCCTTCAAAAAAAAAAAAAAAAAATTATTGTGTTTTGTTTCTATTATTGTTATGTAGAATTAGTTATCATACTTGAATGGAAGAATAAAAGGATAAAGATGAGCTAATCACGCTGAGATTGTTGCTAGTCTGACTCCATTATTATTATTATTATTAGCCATACAAGCCTATGGGGAAATTTTAATTTATGAAAAAACTCACAATTTTAATTTAAAAAAAAGAAACATAAATAAATTTTATAATGTTATTAAATTTATTGTAACTTGGCCTTCCGAATTAAGAATTAAGAAAAGAAAATCAAAGCTTGGATGGCAATAGGATAAATTAGGTTAAAGTTTCGAGGTATATTGATGTAATAAGTGTGTGACAGTGGTATATTGTGGAAGCTAGGACATCCTTTTGTTAGCACAGTGTGTTTTTGAAGTGTTTTTTGGTGAGGTGAGTTTCAACTGGATAAGTTTTTTGACGATTAGTCTAGTCTGCTGGTTGCTAGTTTGTAGCTCCCATTCCCTATTGGGAAGTGTTGGGAAGTGTGGGGCCTGAATCTCTCTAGAGGCCTGGTTTCAGGCTGGGAAGATTATATTTAGTTTTTCGTTTATTTAAACATCTGTTTTTTCCAAATTCTCAAAATTTCCCAAACTCGTTTGAAAGGCCCTTTCGGCCCACCAGTGGGTCGGGAAGGCTTTAGACATCGATTACCTCCTCCAAATGGGAATCCCTCTCCTGTTGTTTATACGTCTGGAGCAAGCATTTGCCGAGTGGATAAGAAAGATAACGGCGGGCTTCATTTAGTATCGCCAATTAAGATATGTAGAATAATAAATAGTGAAGTAGGGAAAGTAGTAAACGTCAAAAAAGGCCGTGACGGCTTAATTTATATTGAAGTTTTCAATGATCAACAAGGGGATAAATTAATGAAAATTAAAAGTATAGAAAATATACCGGTAAGGGTTGAAAGAAATAATAAATTGAACACCTCAAAAGGAGTAATTTCTTGCTGGGACTTGAAAGAGTGTCCCGATGAAGAGCTTCTTGAGGAATTAAAAAGTTCTAATGTTATAAACCTGCAGCGATTAAAAAGAAAAGATGGTAGGATATCTTTTTCATGGGTTGTAACTGTCAATACCCCGTGTCCTCCAAAAGACCTACATGTTGCTTATATGAAGATAGCCGTAAGGCCATTTGTTCCTGCTCCCCTTCGTTGTTTTAAATGTCTTGATTTCGGACATACTATTTCTTTGTGTAAGAAGAAGGCCTTTATGTGTGGATGTGGACTGGAAAGGCACGAAAAGACTGTCCCTTGTCAGCCACCAGTGTGCATGAACTGTCAAGGCCCACATAACACTTTGGCGCGTTATAGCCCAAAATATAAACACGAAACTGAAATTTTGGAACTGAAAGTAAAAAATAAAATAACTTTCAATCAAGCAAAGTCCCTAATAGGCTCAGGCCTCATTCAAAAAGGGATTACCTTTGCCGAAAAAGTAAAAATGGGCACGAAAGAAATAGGTTGCCAGACGGAGTCAGGGAACAACTCTCTGATCGTGATCAAAAATCCGTCTTCTTGCCTAAAAGAGTCTAAACCAAAAATGGTAGAGACCATGGTCCAATGTTCCCTTATGGAACCTCCTGAATAACAAAATACAATAACATTTTTTTTTCTTGGAGGAGCTATTTTTCTTCTATTTTCTTCAATTGAAATATTGGGCATTAC
>CM077108.1:5458398-5546431 GCA_039619505.1 Cimex hemipterus
TAATAATAATAATAATAATAATAATAATAATAAATAATAACAAAATACAATAACATTTTTTTTTCTTGGAGGAGCTATTTTTCTTCTTTTTTCTTCAATTGAAATATTGGGCATTACAGTGCATTACACCGCAATTTGTATTGTCTTCCATTTTACTTTTCCGCTCTGGCAGCCTCAAAAATTTCCGAAAAAAGAAATCATGCACGTACAACACTTATGCAGATGTTAGCAGGCATGGCAGCAATGGTAAAATAATTTGGGAAAAGACCTAAATCTCATTATAAATTTCAATAAATTTGAGAAAACTGCCCCTCGAAAGGAACAGTGGGGACCCAGTAACTCAAGTAAATCTCTCGAAAGGTTGAGCCTTTGCCTAAAGGGTTGTAAAGGTGGGGCAGTCGACCAAAAATGTTTTACTGTCAAAATGATGCGACCTGCACTTCGCGTACATCGAGGACAAGTTGGAACGTTGTTGCCTATTAAAACCTGATATGACCTATTCGCAATCTAGAGAGAATTACAAGTTCTTTTCTCTCAAGTTCTTCAGTTGGCCATTTATGTACAGCTGGCTTAATTTCTTTCGTACTATCTCTACAGGCATTCCATGTTCCCGCCCACTTTCGTTTGATAGTGTTTTTAACATAAGCGACTATATCATCTGGTCGGAGAAGAAATTGATCTGTTGTTTGTGGATTTTGTTTGCTACTAATTTTGTTTTAACTGTTAATACCATAAAAAATATATTTATGAGCATATTTCATTCGGCGGTTATTTCATTACTTTTTGGTTCAAAATTTGAAAGATATTTATTACATATTTGCGTAAAATGTAAATTGAAGATTTTCCTACATGAAAGTAGGGCGAAAGCGACAACAGATGGAACAGAAAGGAGGATCCAATTGCGCTCACTTTGGATAATTTTTTGGCTAAGACAAGAAACGTTGTAAAAAAAAAAAAAAAAAAAATAGGTTATTGAGAATCTAGTACAAACATACCATTTCCCTGTGGTTAACCAGAAGATGCATGATACCCCTCTCAAATGGTTCTCAAATGAGCCTGCTATTAAGTTTTTGTCTGATCCCAATTCCGCTTATAATACGTGCTTTAATTTTACACTGCTTTTTTCTACCTCTTTTATATCTAAGCCCACCTTTTTCATTCATGCAAGTTTAAGTACAAAACAACTTATATAAAACGTTAAATTCATGTTTATAGCCATAAATGATTATATACTCCTAATTGTTTATCATATAATATTTGTTTATCTAAATAGAATAAATATATGGATAAATATTAAATAAACTTAGTAATCATTGCGATCTCATTTTTCTTCCTTAAAATAATTAAACAATTATTGTATATTCTTCCTTCCTAATTTATGTGGCATTTTGTGTGAATACAAGCGTACTTTGTGCATCATCCTTGTTACATTATTTCATGTAAAGTTAAGAAATAATAAAAAAATAGCATAAACTCCTTCAAAAAAGTAAATTTCTCGTTATCTTGGGGAGAAGAGTACAACAGACAAACATCAATCAAATGATCCATTTATTTGTGATTGAATTGTCAGTACAAATCTTTAAAAATGTACAAATCAATGAAACTCAAATATTTAAAACTAATCAATCATTATTAATTTCAAACCATTTCAATTATTATTTTTTTTTTAATTCAATGGCATTTGATAGTGTACATTTCCTGTGGATGTCCTTGACAAATGTACTTTCGCAAGGTATAGTCAAAATTCGAAGTAATTTAAAATTGTACAAAAAAAAACACTTTATCCTTCGAGAACTTATTACCCGATCTTATGGACAAGGACGATAAAGGAAAGTATGTAGACATTTTTACATTTATAACTAGATTCTCAAACTGCCAAGATCCAAATTCGTAATATGCACAGACTCTCTCAGCGCAATCTTGGCTATACGGAATAAATTCTCCACGGACCCTTTAGTAAGAAACATCTACCAGCTCGTAAAAGAATTATACAACATAAGGTCGCTTTCCTTTGGATCCCGGGTCATGTCGGCCTAAAAGGAAATGAAGAGGCCGACAGAGCGGCAAAAGAAGCCACTAAAATGCCACATGACCCGGATTTTCCGATCAGCCCAGCAGATACAAAAAACGCAATGAAAATGTTAAGTTGGAGTGAATGGCAAACCCGCTGGGATAATATGACCGAAAAGTTGAAACTAGTGAAACCGAAAACAAAACCCTGGGCCCCGGAAAAAATGGCGAAAAGGGACAGGATTATCCTCACACGATGAAGAATAGGCCACACAAGGCTGACACATGGCCACCTCTTAATTGGAAAGAGACCCAGGTATGTCCTCTGTGTGGTGCGGTCGTGACAGTGAAGCACATCCTAGAAACAGAGAGCGCGGCGATCTACCTTCCGATATCTCAAAAACTGTAAGGCATAACAACGACCATAAAGATCGACTTATGACGTATCTAAAATCAATAAATGCTTACAACCGCATATAACCCCCACATGTGGTTCCCCCCGTTGTACTGTATGAACGTATTTACCAGAGTGAGTGGTTTAGCATGCGTGGGTGCGGCTGTGACTGAATATCGAGTAACTCACAGCCAACCGTATTAGGTTAGTGATAATATATTTGTAGTATGACTGTGGGAAGGGTCGACAGCGTCTTGGTTGTAGTAATACTACCAAGATGCTGCGCCATTTCTAGTGTGATCGTATTTAATAGCGTGAGAGGTTATGTGTGAATGGACGAGGCTGTCGAGGAATATCGAGTACTCCACAGGCTCCAAAAAAACTAGATATTGTACTGTCTACATATCGATTCGATGGAAAACAGTCTATGTAATCCATAAAATTTAGTCGTTAGGAACAATAATGAGATATTTTATGGATTTGGACGGTGTTTATTCACTTTTTTTTTCACAATCGCAACTTCTGATTCCAATTCAATCCAGTGTATCTTTTAGGTCAATTAGGAATTATCGGACTTACAATATAATTCTAAACAAGTTTCTACTAGGGGACATAATAGTGCTGTGCCCAGAACAAATTGGCCTCTTGTGGCAGTAGGATGCTCACTTTGGCTGAAGGCAAGTAACGTCAAATTTTGGGGCCGGATGTTTTCGTATCCAATGATTCTTGGTATGTTATAACTCAACCATACACCGTTCCTGAAAAGAAGTTGTAAAACTAATTTCACCACGTCTCGTCCTCCGATCCACTGCAATTCCATGCGTAGAAGAAGAAAAACTGAAGTACACAATTTCAACTGAATTTAAAAACTGTTGGACTGATCATATTACATTTTTAATGAAATAAATTTTTGCAGTCGTATCAATGTTCCAAAAAATCAGGCTGAATTATCGCAATTTCTAACTAAAACTTAACGTAACTTGAGCATAGTAGTATACCCGACTTGCGGTACCCTAAGTTACTGTATACTGAAAGTTACTGATAATCCCCGTGTAACACTCAGCCTTTAAAGCTTTCCTATCTTCTTTGTCGTACAATGTATAAACTCACAAGTTCACAAGTTAGTACAACTGTAAAATAAAGCTGGAATACCCAAACCTTCTCCGAGCAGTTATAACCGTTTGACATGTCAAAATTTCGGCCACTCTAAAATTGTTCACTGCCTGCACCTTGAGTAAAGTGCACGCGTAATCTATGCAATAACCGATTAAAAACCTAGTAAAACTTCATCAAATTGTGCCAAATGTAATGCGCTCGAGTTAAAAGATTTACAAAATTTTTCAGTTTTTACAAAGACTGAAACAGTCAAAGCTCAAGAGAAGTACATGCACACTAGTACCTGCCCTCCTCAAGAAAGTGCTGGATGCACTTAATACAGTTAAGTACTCTTGTCCTCTATACAATCATTGAAAAAATATACAAGCTGTTTTATTTCACCCAACTCTTTATCATAAGTTCTATCCCACAATGGCCCTACAATTACTTCCTTTCTTAAAATCGGTACATGGAATAAAAAAGGCTTAGACATAACACGAGCTAAACTGACTCTTAACGAACAACGATATCTGTATGTACCTGCCTTCTACTGGTGAAACATTCGTTTCCGACACTCATCGTCACAGGATGACTAGAGGATCATTAACGTCCGCACCTAGCCTAATGAGGCCTTATCGGACGTCCCGATTCTCAAGATGAGAGCTGACGCACCTCCGCAAACGATGGAGCTATATTACCGCCGCAGCATTGGTGTAGAGGCTTCGCTCCCACCTTGTCGGAATGGTAATGTCGCAGGCAAAAGGGCTAGTAGGTCGAAATATATCGGCCTGCTCTCCAGCATACTCCCTAGGTGAGCAGGCAAACTCTATCTCTCTAAGTGTAGAGGCTTCCCCAGCGTAGAAACAACGGTTTCGAATTTAAGTGAGATTGCTACCCACCCCCTAGATGAGTACTGCCTACGGTCGAAGGTCTCTTGTCAAGCTCAGCCAACACTTGTCATGCGCATTCGAGGGACGCCATAGGCCAAGCCTAGGCGATCCGATCCTTCGCTTCCCCTAGGGCACCACGCCGGTCATACGCACAACTGTGCAAAACATACTCGAGTCCGAGAACAGCCGATTCTCGGGATATCTGCTCCCATTCGCTTACCCACGCATTGGAGGGACTATAGCATGATCATCACGTCCTCAACGCTTACATGCTGTCGTCCGGTCAACGACCCCGTGAGGCCGGGGTTGCTACGTTGGCCATACGCAAGCTTCACGAAGAAGACAGCCTCTGTCTAAGTTCCTGCCAGGGACGTTACCACGAACCACCTCGAATCCATTTTCCAGTGTGACTGGGCTGAATTAGGAACAAGTGTTTGACACCCCGTGGTACAGATGGCCATACACCCTTCCTCGTATATACTGACAGGATCTAGTGCACTGGCCCCTATTTGCCTCTGATAAGGCACTGCGCTTTTGATCAATACTGCTCTAGAAACTCAATTCCACAAAGCATCTACCCGCCATAGAAAAAATAGTCGAACTTTCAAGAATCCAGTTCTTCAAGCTTTCCTATCCAACTCGGTAACTTCTATTTCGATACATAGAACAGAGTTATATGAAAATTTTGTAAAATAGCCCACAAAATTAAATCGTATTTTCTATTAGATGGGGACTTCAATTCTTCTACCTCGTTAAGGCAATAATAAAAGGTGTCCCAAAATTTGAAGATTTGAATTTGCCGCCATTTTTGCAGTAAATTGTTGGCAACCCTGATCAAAGTACAATTTGACAGCTGGGAGTTTAGGGTTAGTAACTATGGAGCGTTATACGATACAACATTGTTCATTATTGAACAATGTTTCAACTAAGTAAGTTTTTCTATCAATCAACAGCGAATTAATGTTTCTGGGTTTTCACCAACACTCTCACGCACTAGTTTTTGGACGACCGGTTTGGCGTCTCCAGCTGATCTAGTCTCCCCGAATTTTTCAATCAAACATTTCACATTTGACGAGGTTAAATTTTGCATTTTGTATGAAACACTATTTTGTATAAAATTTTCCAACTGCGCCCGGCAAACTTTCAGTATTTTTGAAATATCGTTCCGGCCTAGTTTCAAAAATGGCGGCAAATTCAAATCTTGCGTTAATTGTGGGACATCCTTTACAAATGCCTCATAGATTCATTTTTCATGAATGTGTACAAGCTAACAGAGCCAATATATATTTATATGCGAGGCCAGCTGGCAGAGATCTCGTATCAATGGGACTCAGGGTGAATAAATGTTATATTATGATGACTATGATTATTATAATGACCTTTAGAGCAATAAAGTCTTCAATAAATAAAACGTCCTGAAGGACTGAGCAGGGCAGGGACCTTTTTTCATGATCTATGAATTATATCTCCTGTGGAAAATTGTTCAAACTTTACAAAACCACGTTCCTTCACTGTGCTTAATATTTATAAAAGTTTAGTCTAATTTTTCTGCAATTTGTTAAATCAATGAGAACGTCAGAATTCGGTTATTTTTATGAAGGCTTCAAATCCATTTAAACAATATTAAAAAATGCATTGCGAACATTAAACTCCAGTTTTATAATTTATTAAAAATTTTTTTGCATTAGCACAAGGTATAATTAAATCAGATTCACATTAAACATATGAAAAATAAAATGGTCATCGATATATTAATGGAGAATTCATGTAATTCTGTCGGGTCTAGTAGAAACAGCTTTTACGATTTCGTAAGTGATGATATAATTCTTTACTTCGAGATCCGGTGGATGAGGGCATGTGGGCAGGGCTCGAAACGTGATTGGACGGACCACGAACGGACCTCCCTGTTATTATAGCTTTATACCATGAGATACAACGAGCTTATATGATTATAGTGATCCTCGGCGGAGAGCGAACTGGTCGGCTTGTTAGGCATACCAACCGTACCGGCAGGAAACCTTGGAACTCTTTCTTGTATGATGGAATGCACGAGGGCTGATGCAATGCTTTCAATATGCTGAAATATTTTTGTTAATATTTTTAATGCGTTCGATTATATTAAAACAGGAAGAAAAATTTCTTGAAGAAGGAAGAAAAATTTCATCTTCTTCTTTCTTCTTTGAAATTTCTTTATTAGAATTTGACATAAATTTCATTTCAGATTACAGATTCTTGCCGTGCATAGGGTCTAAGCGTAGACAATTTATTAATTTTCGGCCTACAGATTTGCAAAAATTTATAAAGTGTCGGATACTTATGCAACAGTTCAGAGGCTCGTGATGTTTTAAGAGCGCGGTGAGCTTTTCTGTTTTTCAGAGAACATAGTCAGAAAGATTATAGACAAATTATTAGATCCGGTGTCAAACCTTTAATTCGATACTTTTGCTAAGGTATCGAAACGACACCAAAAAAGAAACTGAGTTGATAATCATATGGATTACACATCGAAAATGGAAAGCACGCTGTTTGTTTTTGTAGTCACAGTTTGGCGCAAAAAAAAAAAAAAAAAAAAAAAAAAAAACACGGGGTTGAGCACTAGAAGTGGTTTATTATATTGGCTGGTCAAGCATCCAAAAATATAAAAAATATAAGATTGTACATGTTAAATAGAGTAAAAGGTAGGCAACCGAATTGTTCTGTCATAATCTGGTGGGAAATACGAATTTTTTTCAAAAACATCCGACCTACGGGCATAAATTGGCCATTTTTCAAAAACTAGAGCATGTGCCCAAATTTTTAACGCATACAGACGAAGAGTGAACTGTGCCATTTAGAAAATTTTAAACTGCCTTGTTGATTATGCATGCGATATTTTGTTGATTTATTCACTAATTTAGTAGTCCGCTTGACCAATTGATACGTTACAATTAATTAAGGTTTTTAGTTGAGTTGAAAAAAAGTCAGTGAAAAATGGCAAAAAGGCGGAAAACCGATAAGGTGAGGTTGAAATAGGAAGTTGATGTACGAATGGATCGAGGTCAGGATAGCTCAAGTGGTAGAACAGCGGCGTATCTAGCCGAAGATCGTGGGTTCGAATCCCGCTCGTGCCATTGACTTTTTTCATCTCAACTAAAAACCTTAATTAGTTGATTATATAAAGAAATGAATTGTTAATTGAATTTAAATCTTTTTATTATGAAATAAAATATTTAAAAAAGAAAAGACTCACAAGAAACATTCAAAATGCAAAATGCATTTAAACTTTGAACACGGTTTTTTTTAAATATTCCACGTTTAATTTACCGTTGAAGGTTTGACATTTTGGAACTGCGAAAACGCGATAAGAAAGCTTATGGAATGAAGAATTTTGTTTTACGTTTGACACCCTACATCATTATTGAAAAACCATCATTTTTGGCAATTTATCAAAAATTTTTCCTGTTTTGAAATTCTTCATTTTGAGTTGATTTAATGAATAAACATCCAGGTTTGATATGATTAAAAATAGCTCCTTCGTATACAGAATTCAAAAATATGGGTAAAAATTGGAACAGATGCTCTAGATCTTGAAGAATGCCAATTTATGGCAAAAGGTTGGGATTTAAAAAAATAAATAAATAAATAAAATAAAAATAAAAATCATAACTTCCGACCAGATTGAGATAGAAAGTTTCGGTTGGTTTCATTTTACTCTATTTTTGATGTACAATAACCCGATTTTTCAGGGTTTTGCCTGTCCACCCTGTATTATTCATTCTCACTTCTTAGATCCGCTTTTCCGAAACTTCAGAAATGAATGAAAAAACAGGAAATTTTTTATTTCGGGAACCTGTCCCAGTAGTTTTCTGTTGTCTGAAACAAAAGTGGACAGATTTACACCAATATTATTTCTAAGGCTGCGCGCAGAAAAGCGAATAATATCATTTTCTGCAGGACTGTATTTGTTATTATTGTTTATATGTTATAAATATGTAATAATTGTCCGTCTCTTTCCTTTTTTAAAACAGACCTACCATTGCTTGATTAAATCAATTTTTCTTAATATATAGAGATATAGATATAGTGAATGCATCAAAAATCTCCAAAACCTGGGCGAACACAACAAGGTAACG
Organism: Cimex hemipterus; assembly: GCA_039619505.1. Taxonomy (NCBI): domain Eukaryota; kingdom Metazoa; phylum Arthropoda; class Insecta; order Hemiptera; family Cimicidae; genus Cimex; species Cimex hemipterus. The sequence goes on from CM077108.1 coordinate 5,466,900, forward strand.
GTATCCTGGGTGCCAGGGCACGGGGGAATTTTGGGTAAGAAGCAGACAGATTGGTCAGAGGAGGATCCGCAAGACCATACATAGGCCCCGAATCTAACCTTGGATATCAAAAACAAACATATAATCCTCCATCGTAGAATGGATCTAAATAAAACAAAGAGAGAAGTAGATAAACTCTAGCAGCGCTAGACACAGTAAACTTAGGTTAAAACAACCCTCACCAAAACTAGCAAAAATACTACTACAATTGGAGAGGGCAAATCTCAGAGGAGTGGTAGGACTACTAACCGGCCACTGGCCATCTGAGAAAACATCTGCATAACATGTGCATATACAATGATGATCCCATTTGCAGAGTATGTAATGAGGAGGAGGAAACAGCCACTCATATCATGTTCGAATGCGAAGCAACGCTCAATGGAGGTTCGATCTAACGTATAAAAACGACTCAGAGAACCACATTGAAGCAATAACAGTCAATGACTTGATACTTCTGAGAAAAAGGATCGAGTCTATTGACTATACCAAGGAACTAGGAAGGTACAATAAGCCAGAAGGCTGTAGTGCCTGAGGTACATAAACCCCGCTTCCTAGTATCCTTTTCCACCATACCATACCATAGATATAGATAGAAAACAAAATCCAAATATATATATTTCAAAATAAAAGACATACAATATTTTTTCTTTTAAATATTTTAGATCCTTATTATAGGACTGCAATTGATAGTTTTTACGGCGATAATTCGGAATATAGATACATCTGTTCGGTCGGTATGTCGATGTTGAGATCCTTTAGTGATGATTTACAAGATGATCGTTATTTAGGTCAGACATGAACAATAGAAGGAAATCGGCTATGATTGGTGATAAGTACGTTCTGAATGAGGGTGTCGATTGGGCCAAAAAAAGATTGCACAGCAGATTTGGCAATCTTCCCAACAAACGGTTAAAAGGCGTTACGAGCATTTAAGAATAATCAGTACATGTTACTAAATAGTTAAAATTTTACATTTCCGATGGAATAAGGCGATTTGAAGAGAAAACACACAATTGCTTCGCAGAGGTTTTGACGAATGAATCAGGAATCGTAATTTGGGAACTAAAATTATACATTTATACTGTTTTCAAATAAGAACTTTTACTTACAATATTCAAACGTTTCGAGTATAATTAAGACTTTTGAAATTATGAGTTAAATGTATGTGTCAACGAGATTGACCAGTCGTTTCAAAAACCTCCAGCAATCCTACAGCCTGTAACTTTCGTATTTCGTCACTATGTTCCTTTCGTCGTAAACCGTTTTCTACACTAGCCACCTTGATCTAGTATTCACAAAAACTCCTGGTCACTGTTATGAATAATTCACTAGCGAAACCTTTACACAGTGTAGCCATTTTGGCAATACAATTGATTTTGTTTGATAATACGCATTAGGAACAACCGGCTCGATTGGATCATCAGCTTCATCCTTTTATCACAGGACCGAAATCTCGTAATGATCGTTTTCGATTAAAAAGGAAAGGTGATTTTTTACAATTTTTAACTCCTTTATTATTTTTTGTACCCGAGTATATTAACGTTTCGATTTAAAAAAAAGGGTTCATTTTGCGGCATTTCCTATCAAAGGAAAAGAAGGGTCAATTAATGTTTCGATGAAAAACATAATAATTTAAGATAGATAGATGTTAATCGTCTCTCATCCACGTTCTTTTAATTTTGATATTTTGAGTGATCGACTCCTTCTGATGTCGTATTTCCCTCAATTAAAAAAAAAAAAAAAAAAAAAAAAAAAAAAAAATCGAATCAATAAACATTTAGAATTATTTTTTAAACTCTAAAACCTAGAGAATTTATCATTACTCGGAAAAATTTAGCTAATATTAATTTATTTTTTAAACCAATGATACGCAATTTTTTTTATTATCTACCAATTTATGAAAATAATAAAAACATGCGTTTTTATCATAAATATTAGGCGAAACATTTTTGAAAATATCCGATTAATTTTTTATTATATTCATTTGATATTTCATCTGTAAATATTGTATTACGTAAATATTTTAATATATGGTGAATTTTTCGTTTGAGCTACTTCACAACCATACACCCAGAGAGGTCTTACCATTATCAAGTGTTTTCGATATGTAATTTTGATCGTGAGTCATTCTGTACTGTTTGTTTTTAAAAATTATTTTTATGTTTTAAATCTAGAATGTTGTTTATTTTTGAGTAAACGTATGAATTTATTTTTATGCAATATAGTTCATTTGCTTATGAATTTGGGGCCTCTTCAGAGCTCACTATTTTGCCAAATTGAACTCCGTTTCAACGAAAATTTCCAGTTCAATATTTTTACCGCCAAATTAGACTAAAAATAATTATTCAGAACTCGTGAGATGCGGTCTGGTGTGATGTAGGTTTCAGAAAAACATTTTCTTTATCGTGCCAACGTTTCGACATTTATTGCGATCATCTTCAGATGTTTAAAAACATAGTTTACATTTAGAAAGTACATATAGAATGTGGAAAAGTGAATTTCTACAATGCAAAATATATTTTATATTCCTTCAAAATATTTCCACTCGCTCAAAGTGTAGATATTCCTAGATATTCCAAACAAAGTTTAATTCTTGAGTTAAAAAAGTGATTCTGAATTCTTGAGCTATCGTGAAATGCGATCTGGTGTGATGTATGTTTCAGAAAAGCATTTTTTTATCGTGTCGACGTTTCGATCTTCATTGAGATCATCTTCAGGGCCTGGGATTTACAAATGTTGTTTACATTTAACAAAAACAAATGTACAAAAGTGAATTAAGACAATGCAAAATATATATTTTTTATTATATTCAATCAAAATATTTCTACTCTCTCAAACTGTTTGTCTTCTGTGTAATTAATTCTTACTAAAATTAATATAATAAAATTTGATTTATTTTTATGATGATTACTTCTTTTGTGCTTGTGTAGGATTGTACTGTTTTTCCAAAATAGTTTTTTTTTAAATGAACATTTTTGTTTATATACCAGTTTACTATTTTTAAGTTTTTCAATAAATTTTTTTTATTGGAGTCAAAATATTACATACCTTTTCAACAACGTGTGAATTTAAGAGGTTTTTTAATATTGTTTTTAATTATAATTGTAATTATTGGGAAATCGTGAGATGCGGTCTGGTGTGATGTACGTTCCAGAAAAACATTTTCTTTATCGTACCAACGTTTCGATCTTTATTGAGATCATCTTCAGGGCTCAAAGTGTTTATTTTCGGAGTAGTTGTGCCATTCTTGCGTGTCGTGTTGAGAGTGTCTTGGTTTTTTATATTTATCACAACAAAACGTTTTCCGTTGTTGTTTCTAATTCCATTCAGATGACATTTATGAAAAAGTATATCACTTAGTTCATCCATCTTTTTAACCATATTTGTTATAATGATAAATTTATTAAAAGTTCCGAACATGTTGGTTTTTTAAATAAATCAATTATAATTCTAGCAAACCAGCTTATTATTTTTTTAAATTTTTTAAAGAGAATTTTTTTTGTCTAGGGATGGATGATTATGTTTATTGTTTGTTGCAAGTACAAATTTAGTACAAGTAAAAAAAATGTTTGAAAATAATAATTTTTATAAATAAAAGCACTTAAAAATAAAAATAAATAACACAATAACAAAATTTTTTTTTGAATGTAAATTATTAAAATCTTTTAGTAGGGCATCTATCTTTATCACAACCTTTTTGCATATTTTTTATAGTGTTATCTGCATACGTTTTTAAGCAATTGTACTCTAGCTTTTGAAGAGTTTAAATTTTTTTCTATTAAATAATTTACATAAATTTGACATTAACTTCCATCGATAAGCCTGTATTTCGTTTAAATTGTTAAATTAAAAATGAAATATGAATTGGTTATATATTTTTAAAAATTTTCGTTCAGATACGACGCGGATGACCAATTCTTAACATAAGTTAATTATATTTTAAAGATATTAAGCTGTAAAAAGGCATTTTTATGTAAAACAATATGTAATCTTGCACATTATAGAAACTAAAGCTGATGATGTGAGGTGGATGCCCCGAAATCTATCTCTTAAATAAAACAAGTAAAACGCACGCTTTCTGATTAGTTCCAACATATTACAAATAAAGTAAATTAAAATGTAATATAAATAGAATACATTTAATGAAAGTAATAGCTTCCCAGCTTGCTTCTGCATATTTAAGTAGCGTAATTAGTCGCTTTTATATATTTCATGTTTTTTTAAAGCCAAGGCGAGCAAATTAGCAGGGTAATGGAATAAATTAAGGAAAACTCATTTGAGTTTTTCCGTTTTTTCCCCCTGTTTTTTTAATCAACATTTGATATTCCAAACGTGGGCATGCCTTGAATTTTTAATCGGCTTACCTCCGCTGGAAACAAAAGGAGGAGGTTGGCATAAATATATGTAAAGGGGTGTGGGCATGAAATGGTGGGGAACCTAGTAATATATATACTATGTAATTACGTAGGTCGATCGTGAGGCAAAAGTAAGAAAGGAACGAGAACCACCATGTTGGAAGGGCGTGCTCCGTCCCTCTTACCTTATTAGTATTCATAGTCGCTCTCTCGCTCACCCTCTTCTATCTCTCTTTTTATAGAGTCCTTCTCTCTCTTTCATTGCCTTTATCTTATATCCTCTCAGCTCACACCCACCGGTAAAGCCTTACATCTTTGAAAATTATATATCCTTGTATAAAGTCACCGCAATTTAGTTTTATTGCGTTGTAAATCATCGGGCGATACCGGTTTGCGCCCACTTCCGTTTTATAGTTTTATGCCTAACACGGAACGTTTTTCGTACCCCATCGCAACTTTCATTTTATTTTCACCGTTCTACGAAGAAAATATTGGTGTCAAAATTAATACTTTGCAACTAATACCGTACCCGCTTTGTTCTTATATTTAAATATTATTATCAATCATTCACCACGCTAAAACGGAAAATGAATAGATAATTCAAATATTCTGTGTGTTCTTTTTAGTTGACCAGGCTGAATTTCTCTCGAATAAATAACATAAATTTCAAAAAATACGAATTTTAATTTGAAAAGATAGTTCCTACTCGCGGTTAGTCGTTTTTCATAATCCGGATTTCTTATACTCATTATCAGATTAACGGGATTTCTCGACATGAATTGAAAAAGTGAACTCTCCGGAAAAAAAAAACACAAAAAAACAATCATGTCACCTGAAAATTCATATCGAGGACGTGGCTCATTCCTTCAACCTGATGATGAGCTGTAAGCTTGAAATCCGACAACTACTGTGAATGAGAACTATTTTTAAAAAGATTTAACTACACACTCACTCCACCAATTATCATTTCTATTAATTCATTAGATTTAGTGGTCTGATTGGCCAAATTGCTTATTTCAATTAATTATTCTTTTTATGTAAGGTCTTGGCTGAGATGAAAAAGCCAGCGTCGCGGACCGGATTGGAACCCACGTCGACTTCACTAACCGAAGGTCGTGGGTTCGAATCCCTCTCGAGTAATGCGAATTTTCTGTTTTTATATCTGTTATTTGTGTTCTACTAATCCTTTTGAAAATTTATGCCGTTATAAAAGTTTGGAAAAATTAAAACACGATTCAACAGAAATGGTTCTTGATGGGAATAAAGAAGGTTTATAAAAAATTAAAAAGAAATCCATAGCTAAAAATTCTGTATTTTATAACAGACATTACAATATAAATTAGCATTAAATACTGGCTTTTCTTTCATTTTTTTTAAGTCGATATAAGATTTTTACAGCTGTTATGAGATTAATTATCACACATAGGCTTTACTTGAATTCTAACCTTGAATGAAACCACGAAAAAGTTAGCGTCGGGAGCGGGATTCGAACCCACGACGGCTCCGACAGCCGAAAGTCAAGAATCCCTCTCGTGGAACTAACTTTTTCCTTTCAACCAAGATCTTACATAAAAAGACTAGTTAATTGAAGTTTCTATTAATATTTCTCAGTCTATGTTTTAATTTTTACAGCTGTTTTTAAATAGTGGTTGGCAGTTTATATCAGAACCAGTACAACTTTGAAATTTGAAATAAAAACATTTTCTACCGACGTTTTAAAGGATTTTTTTCTCTGAAAACGATGGCCTTATCAGATTTTAAATTGGCCAAGGAATAACAATGCTTTGGCAACATAACGTGAAGAGAAATATCAATTTTGTTTATTTTTAAATATTTTAATTTCTTGTTTTGGTGCTTACCCTCTGTTAGCATCTATCGCATCCTAAGAAATTCAGCTCAATAAATTCCTCTTGCATTAAATATTTTGTAAACGATATATATATATATATATAAACAATAAATATCAAATGGCTTACTTAAAATAACCAACTCAATTTTTATTAAAAGTAATCAAACTAAAATACTTATGGAAAATAAGAAAAGACAAAATTTATTTATTTATTTTCACGTTGTATGACATACGTTTTAATTCTTCCGCTAATTTAAATCTGATTCCACCATCCATAAAAAATCTTTTAAAACAATTATACGTTCTCATTTAGAGGGTCAAAGGAGTACAGGCTTTGGCCTATCAACAAATATTTAAAAAAAGGGGATAATAATTTTAAAAATGGAGAAAACATAATAAATACTTATAGAATAACTGTCTGTATAGCAACGTCTGCCGGGGTTCTGTGAGAGTTTAAAAATGATAGGAGGAATGCTTAACTTTCAGCACACTCTCATACAGTGAACCAGTCATGCCTGATATGTAATGACTTTTTTAAAAGAAGATAGTTAAGGTTGACATGGTTAGACGCAGAAATATTATCAAGACAGGAAATATTTATGGATCTGAATGGGAAAATAGGCTGGAATATATTGTTGAACTGGTGAAGCGTATAAGTTGATAAGTAGTTTCTTTGTATGAGTTATGATTGTTAAAGAAAAGTCTAAATATGCAAAATTATGTAGTACAGACTAGTAATAATTCCAACCTTGAGTGTACATCATATTGTAAAATTCCGAAATTTAATTTTAAGATCATAACAATATTTTTTTTTTTTTAGCTGTATATTGATTTTATTAGGTTAGTTTTTCAGTTGTGCGTTTATAGATTTTGTGAAATGACTTAACGATTGTTTTAAACAAAGAGCATGTCTTTCTTGTAAGGCATTAATAAATCATTGTATATGCAAATTTGTATGTTGAAAGAAATAAAGGCTTTTGAATAAAAACAAGTAAGGATGTTTTTGATCAGGTAATATTTGTTCATAGCATCAGCAAAGTATTAACGTTATCTTTCTAAAAAATACTGGCGAATAAAAGCTTAATACATGAATGATTTATTTATACGCTCATTCATATGTTATACGGAGGATGTATGTATAGGGAAGCAAAAACAATTTACCTGAAAAAATCCGGAAATTGTATGGTATCATCGTAATATTTTAGAAATTTAGAAATAATAAATAAATGACATTTCAATTAATTAAGGTTTTGGTTGAGATAAAAAATCAGTGTCAGGTGCGGGATTCGAACCCAAGATTTTCGGCTAGAAACGCCGCCGCTCTACCACTTGAACTATCGTGACTCCGATCCACTCGGACACTAACTTCCAATCTCAACCTCACTTTTTGGATTTTCCCTCCTTTTGGCCATTTTTCGTAAGTCGTGTGATCTATTTGATTCTCGGCGACAAATTCGAATCCCGCTGACTTTTATTATCTCAACCAAAACCTTTATTAATTGTAAAGAATTTATTTGGTCAAACCTAATAAATGTAAAAACCAAAATGAAGAATACATCACTAAAGCTCTCCGTGGCCATTTGATTTGTCGCCGAGGTTCAAATATATTACACGACAATCTCAACCAAAATCTTAATTAATTTAAAAGAATTTATTTGGTCAAGCGGACCACGAAACCTAATAAAAATAAATAATTTTCCATGACGGTTTTTAAATGAGGTAAAATTAAAAAGAGGACAAAGGCATACCATGCTATTTGTTAATAACTTTTTATCAAAGCTGTAAAAAAAAAGTTTGAATACATTTTTGATACATCTTGGTATGATAATCTTTCAATATATCAAGGTCACAAACTTCATGAATTCCAAATTGTTTTGTCTGTAGTAATTTGAACAGTCTACCTTGAAACAGTACAACAAAATGTGTTTCCTCGTGTAAAGTTGTTTTTTCACAATTGATTTGAAACAAATACAAACAGATTCGAGAAGAAAACAATTATCGTATATCTTACGATTGATTATTAGATAATACGGCCTCGGTAATCCAGCTAGCAAGGGATAATTATTGTAGATAAAAAAAGTTAAAGTAAAAAAACAAATGTTTTACCTTCTACCTTTCGGAATAGACGGAGAAAACTGTTAATATGTGTATGCAATTATTTGGTTCTTTTTTTGTGATATGATTATGATTTATTTGTTTCAATGATTATAGTGCCGAAAGGACACTATAATCCAGTAAGGACGAAAATTAAGGAAGTGATGAAAGTTTTGTTTTCGATCACGTTACTCACCCAGCCTAAAATTATTTCTAAGGACCTGGTTGAAATGAAAAAGTTAGTTCCACGAGAGGGATTTTTGACCTTCGGTGGTCGAAGCCGTCGTGGGTTCGAATCCCGCTCCCGACGCTAACTTTTTCATGGTTTCGTTCGTAGTTTGAATTCAAGTAAAACCTGTGTATGACAATTAATCTTACAAAAGCTGGTAGCGCTGTAAAAAAGTTATATCGAACGTCGAATAGAAAAAAATGAAGGAAATCCAGTATTTAATAATTAGTGAGATATTGTGGTGTGACGCAGGTTTCAGAAAAGCATTTTTTTTATCGTGCAAACGTTTCGATGTTTATTGAGATCATCTTCAGAGTTCAATGTGTTTGCCTTCTGTGTACTTGGGCCATTCTTGCGTGTCGTGTTGAGAGTGCACAAACTACCGATATGGACAAAAATGGAAAATTGCAAAAATCCTCAATGTATTTGTTAAATTAAACTATTACAATTAAATCCCAGGCCCTGAAGATGATCTTAATAAAGGTCGAAACGTTGGCACGATAAAAAAAATATTTTTCTGAAACCTAGGTCACACTAGACCGCATCTCATGATAGGAATAATCATTTCAAAAGAGAATTTTTATGTTTATTTTTTTTAATCTATATCAGTTTTAAATATTATCATTTTTATATTAAAAAATTAGGGATAAGTTTAATTTGAGAGAAAAGATAGTACTTTGCTCTCTCGTCAATGTTGAGTTTCTTTACTACAATAATAATAAAATTTATTATAAAAAATTATATTTTAATAATTTTAGCTAAACTAAATAACAACAAATTAGTTTTTTATTATATAAACTGTGAAACTACGATGCTTGTAAAATCAAGGCGGGGGGAATGCAATAAAAATAAATATACTTGAAGTTTAATAAAAAATACATTAATTTTTATAGCGTTTTGTATAAATATCAGATCCATTCCAGAGAGACCATTGAGAAGTTAAATTATCTGTAATTCGTGTATATTCAATTTTAAGACATGTAAAGTGAAAAACTCTTCGCTTAAAATTATTCCGAAATCGTGAGATGCGGTCTGGTGTGATGTAGGTTTCCGAAAAACATTTTCTTTATCGTGCCAACGTTTCGATATTTATTGAGATCATCTTCAGAGTTCAATGTGTTTGGCTTCTGTGTACTTGTGGTGTTCTTGCGTGTCGTCTTGAGAATGCCCAGTATTTAATGCCGATTTACATTGTGATGTATATTACAAACTACCGATATGGTCAAAAATGGAAAATTGGAAAAATTTTGTTGCTTCTTTGAGCAAGCATTCTGGTCTTAAAAGAATATTTTTAGCTACGGCTTTCTTTTTAATTTTTTATTAACCCTCTTTATTCACATCAAGAAGCATTTTTATTGAATTTTGTTTTGTATTGTAATTTTTCCAAACCAAAACTTTGAATGTTTATGGCATAACTTTTCAGAAGGATTACGAGAACACAAATTGTAGATATAAAAAATGAAAATTCGCATTACAGCAACACAAATAATTTAATCGGAGGGAGATGATTAGATGGAGTATTTGGAAAAATTGCGCCCGCAGTTGTCAAAATTTAAATAGATTTTTGCGAGAGATCGAAATGACGTTCCGACCATAATACAATGATGATGATGATAACAGTTAAACAAATCAAACCTCAAATTGTCCCCTCAGTTTTCACGCAATGGGAAATAATCGAAAATAATTTACACAACGGCAATAAATTGGTTTATGTAATTAAATTAAATTGTGGATATTAAACATTTTGATGAGTTATTACGTGTGACGGGCATTGTGTCCAATTTAATCAGATGGCTCTTATCAGTGACACTGATCTAATACCGGTGGTGCACGCTATACAAAACTTTATTCCTCAATCTGCGATACTTATCCGGTAAACGTTGGAAATTACCGGTCGACATCTAAACTCTGATGACCACCGACACTCCGAACCCTCTCATCAGTCATTTGAAATCACACTCATTCAATTACAGTATCCGCTGGTTGTTTTGATTTCGAAAAAGAGAAAACGATCCGCTTTATCCTCACAAATCTCTAAATACTGCTTCTGTATTCCTCCAATTCACATTAATAACATTAGATCTAGTTAATTAAGGTTTTTAGTTGAGACAAAAAAGCCAGTGTCGTTAGCGGGATTCGAACCCACGATCTTCGGCTGGCATGGCGAAAAGGAGGGAAAATTGAAACGGTGGGGTTGAGATGGGAAGTCACGGAGTCACGATAGTTCATGCGGTGTAGTAGCGGCGTAGCCGAACGTCGTGAGTTCGAATTCCGCTCATGACACTGGCTTTTTATCTAAACTAAAAACCTTAGTTAATTGAATGATATCAATTGGTCAAGCGGACGACGAAAACCAGTGAAGTTAGATCTAGTATTATTTTGGTGTAGAGTGATTCATTTAGTTTCTTTGTAACAGTACATTTGATTTATAGTGCTAACTAGATACTTTTTGCCAGGACATGAGTTTTACGGTTTAATTATTAGAAATTCATGATATCAATATAAAAATTGTAGATATCAATTTTGACTAAATGTTTAGCAAATTCCGCATTACATGGTAAGGAGATAAATATTGCTTTAAGAAAAAATTACACACTCAATTGGAAAAGATTAAGTTTAATGTTTTACCATTGTAAAATTATGAAAATAAAATATAGTGAATTCAATTCTTCTTTCAATTTTTATTTTTCATAAATTAATTTGTTCAGAGAAAGAAGAACTATACAATTTATTATTATTGTAAGATCAATAAGTGGAAAAACAGTAATAACAGAAATAAATCTTTTATGAAATCTATTTATATATATCGCGCTATATCGCGATAGCTCAAGGTCGCGGGTTCGAATACCGCTCGTGACACTGACTTTTTATCTCGGCTAGATACGCCGCTGCTCTACCGCTCGAACTTCTAAACTTGAAAATTGGCAAAAAGGAGGGAAAATTCAAAAGGTGGGGTTGTGATGGGAAGTTAGTGTCCGTGGCTCAAGTGGTAGAATCGCGGCGTATCTAGGCAAAGATCGTGGGTTCGAATCCCTACATATTCACATTTTATCTCCACCAAAAACCTTAATTAATTGGTCAATCGGACCACGAAACTAGTGAATTTAATTGTTTTAAAATATGTTTTATAAGATAAATTTCAGTTTTAAGAATAATAGTAATTGTTAATTAAATCATGTTCATGAGGGTATTAATTGTAGGTTTTATCACGCGTGTAATTTTCAAGCTGTGATCCTTCTGAAATCCCTGGTCAGACCATACTCGCTAGATGTTATGGTATGTCACGTTTTTGCATTTCGCCATCAGTGTACGTGCGCGTTTCTTTTGCAAAGGCTCTCATGCACTCGTTAGGTATACAAATGGAGAACTGGTAAAAGAAATGACTTTTGTGTCAAATTGAAGTTGGAAATCAACTTGCCTAAAAGTAGCTGCATCCTCTTTAATAAACAGTATCGTTCATCTCCCACAAAATATTGGCCAAGAGAACATTTTTTGAATCCGTGACATAACCTACAACAAACATAAAACAAGATTCTTAACTAAATTTCAACGGCCATAACAACCAGGACAGTAAAGGTAAGAGTCCTTCCATCCACCGATCAGAAGGAATCTGGTATGAACTAACTCAACCAAATTCTAACTTACAAAGTGATCCTTAGTAAACCTACATTTATTTCATCGTGTCTCTAGGACTTTTCTATCTCAACTAAAAACCTTAATTAATTGAGGGGACCACTAAATCTAGTGAATTATTCATACAGTTTACGCACATGTCGTGATTGCTAGTCAAACGCAAACATGAGCAAATGGGAAAAAACATTTTCTTGGATCAGAATCTGTTCGATCAAACGGACTCATGGAATTATTAAAGATAACTTCAACTCAAAAGATTAGTTAATAGTATTTTAACAGTTTTTATTATTAGTGAGTTATCCATGGTCTGGGCAATGTAATTTAACAATTTTACAAAGCGTTTGGACTGAGATTCTCGGAATATCGGTTCATTTAACTATGGAAAAGTGGAATAATATGCCTTATTTAAGCAAACAATGGGTCCATTTTTATTGCACCTGCGGTTAAGATTAATTTTGATAGTCAGTTATCCTTAAGTGAAGGAGGAAATCTAACCTGCGGTCTAATTGGCCAATCTTTGATTTATTAAACGTAATCGTTTACGAAATTACTTGTAATTTTTAATTGATACAACCATTTGACCTATTAAGCATAATCAATTATTAGTTAAATATGTGAACAAGGAGAGAATATAACAAGAGAAAAAAAAACAGTCGGTCCAAACCGGTAACTCATTGTTCTGATGAACTAACAACCAGAACATAGCAATTTATGTGTAATGAAATACATGCATTATAAAATGAACTACGGTTAATAGCCGGCGTCCGAATCGACGGTTTAATAGTAGGTTATCGTACAAATAGCGTAGTTACAAGTCGGACAAATGTAATTTTCGAAACTCAAATCACCAGTTTTTGCCCTGATTGAAATAAAATTGGCATTTTATTTCAACCTGTCGTCACAACCGAAAAACACCTTTAATAACACGAATCGAAGCGTTTGATAAAAAAAACAATATGTATTGTTATCGATTAAAATTGCATAACGCTAGTGAGCTTTATCATTACTTTATCATGAAAAAAAAGAATCACGTCTAAACCAAACTAACGAATGTAAAGATAAAATCAAAACGTACAATATATATTATTACAATACTTAACAGAAATACAATATATATTTTTTTAATCGAAAAGTTAAGTTAAAACTGAACATTAAAACCTATATTTATTATCGTTTATTAATAAATATTCATCAGCCCTTGAAATTAAATATTTTACCTCTACTTTTTATAATCTCGCAGATTCGTACAAGTTAAATGCGTTTTAACACTAGCAAGTATGTGCTACAACATTTTAACGAAGAAAACTATTAAATACAAAAGGTTTGGGTCATAAAGAAAATTGAGAACAATTTCATAAAATGTCTTCAAGTCTGATTCTGTTTTATTCAAACGATTTTGAAAGACAAAAAGAAAAATGGTAGAATTTTCACTGTTTTTAGTTTGGACGTAGAATTGGAAAATATCAATTATAAGAACACATAGAAACTAACTTGTAATGATAATTTGACAAGTACAGATGTTAAAATTGTTTATAGGAAAATAAAAAAAATTTAGATTTTCAACGATTCTTGGTTTCTGGAATGTTCTTATATGCGCCTTCTTATAATTATTAGAAGGTTTAAAAAATGAGCAATCGAGTTTAATTTGAAAGCTTAACTTTTTTGGTTGAGTTTGGTTACTCTAGTTTCTTATTCTCTCTCTCTCTCTCTCTCTCTCTCTCTCTCTCTCTCTCTCTCTCTCTTTCTTTCTCTCCATACTCTTTCATTTTGTCTTACTTTTCTCTCTGTTTCTCTTCTTCTTTTTCATGCTCTCTGTCTGACTGTCTGTCTGTCTGTCTGTCTGTCTGTCTCTCTCTCTCTCTCTCTCTCTCTCTCTCTCTCTCTCTCTCTCTCTCTCTCTCTCCATATATATACATATTCTTCGAAACTTGTACGTTTTCCTGTTGTTAAACCTTTCTTCATTCTCCATTTTTTGCAATTCTGTTTTTATAATAGTTTGATTTTTCATTTAGTGCATTTTCATGATACTAATTTTTCATTGGGTGAGTATTGCATTTTATAATATATATTTTATTATGAATTTATTTTCATGAGGTAATTAACCAGAAAACTTTAAGACTTTGCAATTGAACGTACACACACGCCGGCATAATTTATTCGAGACGATGCTAATCTAAATCCCGGGTTGAATTTTTTAAAGTCGGCCGCCATTCAGCGGAACAAATTAAAAAGATCGTGTCATGTTTGGTTGGATCGGTGTCGAGAGCAGACGTTAAAAAAAAATCTAGAAGCAGAAGATCTGAAGCGGCGAAGGCGAAACGCGTCCGACCGTGAACGTAAAGCGAGAATGAGCGGACCCAGGGATGACCAGTAATGACTTAAGCAATGTTGCTAATTGGTTAACTCGTCTTCCCGATCCGGTCGTTGGCCAACCAAGCTTTCTAAATGCACCCCCCCCCCAAAAAAAAAAAACACTGTTGACTTTTAGTTCTCAGACGAGCATAAGCATATCTAATCATGGAATGCAAGCCTTATGATAAAATTCAAGGCAAACTCTATGAGTTATTGCCTCGTGGGGTCAAAAACACAAGGGAAACAATGGCTTCTTTTTTTTTATCTTTAATTGGTAACTTTCATGCTTTAGCTACACAATAAACATGAATTATTACAACCAAAATGTGTTTTAAAATTATTTTTAAAAGAAGCAATGATATTTCAAAATTGATTGATACAGCGGTTTATGATCAGTTAGACTTTCCGCAGTAAAATTTCTTATTTTCTACTAGTATCATAAGGGAAGGTCAAGAAGAAGAATCTTACTAAATTTACGAAATTATCTACATAGTAACTTGGGGTATTTTACAGAAGAAAATCCAATGAAAAAATAAATGTTATATTATTAAAATATTATTAATAAAAATAGAAGTTTAAAAAATGCAGTGAGATGCATTTCATTATAAATTCCACTAAGTTTTCTTATAAATCTAATCGTCAACTGTAAGAAGATTCGATTTAAAAAAAAAAGAAAAAATACTTTATTAAGTCTTAATGTAATAATAATTCGGAAATCGTGAGATGCGGTCTGGTGGGATGTAGGTTTCAGAAAAACATTTTCTTTATCGTGCCGACGTTTCGATCTTTATTGAGATCATCTTCCGGGCCTGGGATTTACAAACATTGTTTAAATTTAACAAATACATATAGGATGTGGATAAAAGTTAAATTTAAACAATGTTTGTAAATCCCAGGCCCTGAAGAAGATCTCAATAAAGGTCGAAACGTGGCACGATAAAGAAAATGTTTTTCTGAAACCTACACCGCACCAGGCCGTATCTCACTATTTCTGAATAATCATAGAAAAACGGTCTTTAATCACTCCACATTTCTTAATATAATAATTACTTTTTTTTATAATAGTTTTTACATAATTCTTTTTGTTTTTGGTTATCCAAATCATTGAAAAATTGCGACGATTTGTATGATGTACAATACAACCTTCGTCCTGTACAACATTTATGCATACAAAAATAAATACACCATCAATCGCCCTTTTTACCAAAACAGACGTCATAAAAAAAAAAAGTTATTTCACTTGCCAAACCGCAGACAGGAAAAGTACAAATAAATTTGATTTTCCTTCCAGTGAAATGATTCAAAAATGAGATTGATTAAGTAATCGGAGAGAAATGTAAAAATGTTTAATGGTGGACCCGGCCGAGACACGCAAAGGATGCCGCGGCGGCTGTAATTTGAATAGGGACCGGTTAATGCTCGAAACTGGTAATTAACTTTATGTTAAACACGTACTTCCTTCAGACGCCATCTTGTGAGAAAGTAATGGACGAGTTGTACTCAATGCCAGCCACAATGAGGTTCCAGAAAACAATGGGCGATTAAACTTTTTGAGTATACATTCATGATAATTAGTTTGATTAGTATTTTATTCAGGAGGCGTTAATGATTCATACATTACTTAACACCATTTTTTGTGTGTGTATTTTCTTTAAAAGCCCAGACCAATTATTTCAAAATTCCGACTCTACCTTGTCATTTATTACATCTTCTTTAGAACTAACATTCCCTTTTAACAGCAATTAGTAAGTAATATGGCGTCCATACTCTACCAGCTGTACACTAAAAATTCGAATGGACGATATATTATATGCAGTGGTGAATCACTGTCATTCGACTCTCGTGATAAATAATTAATGAGCTGGAGTAATCTTCTTTTAACGAGTCCATTGCCTATTAGCAAAAGAGAATTGGAAAGGTATTGACTGCGAAGGACGACCTACCACGCTGCTTTTTTCAAAGAACGTTTCGACTTAAATCGATTACATATTGACTGAGTGTTATCGGTAGACGGTATTAACGGTTGATGAATTAGGTATTTCTTTACCCACCCTAGCGGTACCATGGTTACGATTAGTACAACCTTTCCTTTCTTCTATCATGGTAAAACTATTGCTGACATATATGACGAATGGGCTGTTTTGTACAAAAATTGAGAACCAGAATTTTGCGTCCAGAAACATTTATAGCAAACATGTACATTTTTATAAAACAACCCAATAAATATACATGCATTCTTTTATCAATAAACATATACATAATTAACAAATAAATAATTGACAAAAGCATTACAACATTGATAGAAAATCTGGGTAAGGCAAGGCAGCAACCAACTCCGACCTTCTAGTTCAACCATAACTTTTTCAAATGGACTTTCGTTTTTTACATTTCTCAAAAGTTCACTAGTTTTCGTGGTCCCCTTGATCAATTAATATGTTATAAATAATATATTATGTACTGTTCTTATAGTTGACTTGCTGACTTGAACTTGAATTGTCAGACAAAGCATCCAAGCCCTACAATTCAAAATCCTATGCTCAGTCAAATTTTACACCTCTCTAAGTATAAATGGTTAAAATTTCTTCCCGATAAACACGCCACTAACCCATGATCCTTTTCCGAGATAATCCGATCTGCTAATATCTCTCGCTGTTATTGTTTTCTTTTTGTTTCTGTTTTCATACTATGTGCTTTTTATTTATGTTCAAAATTTTTTCTTGCATGCTATAAGATTCCCTCTATTTTCTCCTAAAAAGCTTTTTTCGGTTTGTGTTGTGATTAATGACCGTTAATCGTGAGATGCGGTCTGGTGTGATGTTTCAGAAAGACATTTTCTTTATCTTGCCGACGTTTCGATCTTTATTGAGATCATCTTCAGGGCCTGGGATTTGGAAATATTGTTTACATTTAGCAAATCCATTTTGGGCGCGGAAAAGTGTAAGTGTGAAAAAAAACCAGCATACATTCCCTTGCCATTTATCCAAAGCCTAACTTTGTTTTCAAAAATTATAAAACAATTCAACCACTTTTTTCCAAAATTAAACCCACGCCAATAACAAATAAATCTGACGTAACCTACAAGATCGACTGTTTAAACTGTCCGGCAACTTACATCTGTGTTAAAAAAAAAAAAAAAAAAAAAAAAAAAAAAAAAAAAAAAAAAAAAAAATCCACAGCACGCTTAATATTGTGACTCCAATAAAAGATTTTTTTAAAAGATAAAAATAGTGAATTGCTATGTAAATTAAAATGTTCGCGTAGAAAAAAAAATTGAAAAACAGTATCCTATACAATAGAATTGACCATCCGAAAAATAATTCAAATTTTATTATATTAATTTCAGTAAGAATTAATTACACAGAAGACAAACACTCCGAGTGTGTAGAAATACTTTGGTTGAATATATAAAAAATAAATATTTTGCATTGTATTAATTCACTTTTCCACATCCAAAATGTATTTGTTAAATGTTGTAAATCCCAGACCCTGAAGATGATTTCAATAAAGATCGAAACGTCGACAGGATAAAATGCTTTTCTGAAACCTTCCCAGACCGCATCTCACCAATTCTAAATAATTACTTTTTTGTTTTGTTATTTATCGCTTGAGCATATAAAACTCCGCATGTATTTGAGAGATTAAGGTATCTTTTCGCCTTGGACCACAGTTGTTTTGGAACAGCTCCCTGCCCCGGTCGACGATGAGATCTTGCCATACGTCTACGCGACCAGTACTTTACGTATTTTACTTATTTCTAATGGATATTATCCATCGATAAGCTATCCTACAAATAAACACCATACACCAATGGGCCATAATCCAAGCCCCTTTCCATTACAATCCGTTTTGAACTTCCCTCTAATCCATTAATCCGTCATGGATCAGCAAAATCCTTTCTTCCAACTCTCCCAGAAGAACGTTTTTGCATCATTTACAATTCCACATTTTAACTTGTGTATTATTTTTCAATCGTAATGATTAATAAATAATACAAATAAATCGTAACATTGTGGGAAAATTAGTTCTTCTTTTTAAATGTTAAATAGTAAAAGAAACCAATAAAAACAAATTAAGCTCAGAAGCTAATTATGTAGCAATGGTAATTATATTCATTAGGCGTACTTCAATTTTCTTCCTAATAGTAAGTACCTAAATTCCTACACATCCACAATATCCGATATTTGTGTTTAATTAATTTATCTTAAATTTATTCCTATATATTTTTACCTGAAGTGGATAGCATACGTAGTAAACAAATATCTATTCACTATTCTCAATCTATGTAATATGACAATTAATTACGGTTTTCAGTTGAGATGAAAAAAAGTTAATGGCACGAGATGGATTCGAACCCACGACCCTCGACTAGATACGCCGCTGCCCTACCACCCGAGCTATCGTGACCTCAGGCGGCGTATCTAGCCGAGGGTCGTGGGTTCGAATCCCTCTCGTGCCATTAACTTTTTTTCATCCCAACTAAAAACCGTAATTAATTGTCATAAATAAATAATGTTAAATTCATATCTCAGGTTTAGCTCACAGAATCTTTATAAAGTATCGTAACTGACCTGCATCTTGACTCTAAAGTCAAACCGTATTTTTCTATGAAAATTTAAACAGGCAATCCACGTTTTTCTCTAGCACACTCGGCCCGGCAAATAACTCTTGAAGCACAAAAGCATCCGTGACTTTCAAAAAATAATGTTAATAGTCATGTCCCAGATTTTGTTTGCAAAATTTTTCTCGTATTGCTCCATAGTGAGTTTATTAGCGACTTTCTCTTAAAATGAACAATAAGACAAGTATTGATAATGTACTACCATATTTTTTGTATTTATATTTCAGTTTGATTTACAACTATTGGCAGATATTATCAGTTGCATTTAGTTTCTCAAGCGGGGAATAATATACCATGAAATTGACTGTTTACAGATCCATGTTGAACGTCAAATAAAATTGTTTTACTATTCAAAAAATTATTTTCTATTTTGACGATTTATCACTTTCAAAGAACACAACAGCAATAAGTATAAAAAACACATTTAAAATGGAGCAAAATGATTGAAGAACCAACATAATGAATTAGAAGATAATTTTTTTTTTGCTGGGGCTTCCGACATCTTGGCCATTCCAGCCCCACACTCAGTCTATATTCTATACCCGTTCAGATACATCATTCATACAAATAAATACGTTCATACAGTTAAATACATCCATACAGTACACTCATTCCGTTTGGTCGGTGGAGTACTTGATATTCCTCCACCGACCTACAATTAAACTAAGCTAGATTGGGGTCGATGAGGTACTTTTATTAATGTGTAGAGATTAGTGACTTTTATTAATATTCCGCCATCGACCCCGCACACACACTCACTCGCTTTCATCGTTCGAGGGGCGATGGTGACGTTCTATTCACCCTCACCCCTCGCCATTCACGCTAATAAATACATGCAAACAGACAGAACACAAAGACACATAACACATAAGACATGCTATATACAATTAAAAACAAACCAATTTCCCCTAAAAAACGGAACACGGGACTCAGAAACTCGCTACCGTGCTCGAGGACTCTTCTTAAATCCGGCGGCATGCCTGCACGCTTTCTGTACGGAGCCAAGGCATGACACGCCTCTATTTTGTGGGACACATCGAGCAACCTTTCTCTGCATAAGGGGCACCTGCGCGGGCTTTGAAGCTAATTAATTCCTCATAAGAAATAAAACATGTTTTTAAGGTTTATCGATTATCGAACAACAGCGTCTTATTTATTGGCATAATTAATATTATTAAGCTGCCAAACGTGCAGCCACAATGCCACATGACCCGGAAACTCCCGTGAGCCCAGCGGACGTCAAAAAATATATGAAGAATCTTTGCTGGAAAAATTGGCAGAACCGCTGGGACAAAATGACCGACAAACTAAAAGAACTAAAAAAGTCGGTCAAACCGTGGGCCATGGATAATATGAGCAAAAAAGAGAGAATAATTTTGACCCGACTGCGAATAGGCCACACTAGACTGATGCATGGTCATCTCTTAGCGAGAAAAAGTCCACGGAGATGCCCTTTGTGCGGCGCACAAATAACTGTAAATCATTTACTAATCGAATGCGACAAAGTGTGGCCTTTCCTCGAGTTTGAAAGAGGCCTTACAACACAGCAATGACAACAGCAAGAAAGTAATCAAATATCTGAAGCAAATAAATGGATATGGTCGCCTTTAATGCTTCTCCACACGTGGTTTCCTTTTCCCTACCTGAAGTGAGTGTATTTATTGGCGAGAATGTGTGAGTGTATGGGTGGGTAGTGGTCGGAATATCGAGTACTCCACAGACCCACCAATTTAGGTTAGTATTAGTATTATATCTTTTAGAGTGAATGGGCGGAGGCACTGTTGTAATATCAAATGCGCCAGTGGCTCCGCATTTTTTAATTTGTAAATACAGAATGATTGGTTACTACTTGAGTGAGTGTATTTATTAGTGCGATAGTAGTGTATGCGTGGGAGGGTCTATGGTGGAATATCAAGTACCCCATAAACCCACCACCTTGGATAATGTTAGATTAATTGTAATTTTAATTGTATGGATGTATTTATTAGCGTGAACGAGGGCGGGTCTTCAGAGGAATATCGAGTACTCTGAAACCCGCGCATAGGCCAGGCTGGGTTTGAATGTTAGTGAATGAGTTAGTGTCAGAACCCTTTCACCACTTGCGGGAGGAGTAAAAAGGCGGGGAAAAAGTGTCAAAATTGTTAAAACTTAAAACCTGAGATGGAAGAAATGTGGGGTGCCGGCAATAGCCGAGGCAGCTAGCCGGCCCAAAAACAAAAAAAATAAAATAAAATAAAATAATAATAATATTAGGTTTTTGAAAGCTTGCTTAATTAACAATATTTACAGTATTTTGGTTTTTTCTAGGCACATGAATTTAAAAATTGTTCATATGCATTAATACTGGTGACTGATAGTTTATCCACTGATGGACAAAATTAACACAGCACCCTTAACGTTTGATGAATTGATGATTTATTCATCATATTTTGCATAGCAACGATAAGTTCGATTGTAGAAATAAGACATTTTTAAAAAAGTTTATTAATTCTAAAAAAAATTTAAATTCAAAATTTTAAAATTTCTAATTATAAAAGAAATAATTCTGGAGTAAACAAACAAAAAGCCCCCGAGAACAGACAGATGAATATATTGGGTTGTCCGGAAAATAATGCAGGATTTTGGTATTAAACAAAAAAAAAAGAAACTAGTTACTTTAAAGCAATGTTCTTTAATCAAAATAATTTCCCATACTCTCAATACATTTCTCCCAACGTGTTGGTAACTTATTAATTCCGTCTGAGTAGAATTCAGAATTTTTAGAATTGATAAAGTCAATAAATGCATTTTCCAGTTCCGTTTGATTTTTGAATATTATGTGTTGTAAGTAGTGGTCCAGGTGTCTAAAAAAATGGTAGTCAGTAGGCGAGAGGTCCGGAGAGTAGGGTGGGTGAGGCAAAGTTTCATAGCCAAGCTCCAATAATTTTTGTGACGTTACACGTGACACATGTGGTCGAGCGTTGTCATGCAACAAAATGGGCCCTTTCCGATTGACCAAAGAGGTGGTCAGCGACTTTACTGACTTTGAGTTGCTCTGCAAGTTCTCGAACAGTTGTTTTGGGGTTTTCTTCCACCACTGATCGCAGAACATCATCATTAAGAGAGGAAGGCCTTCCACGACCTTCTTCATCTTCAAGGCTGAAATCTCCCTCCCGAAATTTTTTAAACCACCTTTGCACAGTGCACTCATTAACACAACCCTCGCCCCAGACTTGGTTAATGTTTCTAGCCGTTTGGGCTCCGCTTCGGTCGAGTTTAAACTCGTAAAAGAAAATCGTACGAAATTCTCGCTTTGACATTATAAGGATGACTGAATTATTTCCAAGTAGCGGAATGCTACAGAGGTAAACAAACAATATCATTTGGAAGAGGATTAATAAGTGTTGACATTCATACAAATGAGTAATCCTGTAAACGTAAACAGAATATTTTATATAGATTTTTTTTAATGAAAACGTAAAATCCTGCATTATTTTCCGGACAACCCAATATGTAGATTGATAATAGCTTTTCGGTCAAATTTGAGCATTGTTGATGTCCGCATGAATTATAACCAAAAGTTGATTTTGAAAAATAATCGTTCACAAGGGCGAGTTTAGTTTTGAGAAATTCTTTCAATTATTTCAGGTTTTTAGATCAGATAAACAACCAGTGTCACGAGCGGGATTCGAACCCACGATCTTCGGCTCGATACGCCGCCGCTCTACCACTTGAACTATCGTGATTTCGATCCACTCGGACGCTAACTTCCCATCTGGACGCGACCTTTTTGAATTTTCCCTCCTTTTTGCCATTTTTCAAATGTCGTGTAATCTATTTGATTCTCGACGACAATTGAAATGGCCAAGGAGAGCTTTAGTTAAGGTATACTTCATTGAAATTGATTAAATTCACTAGTATTCGTGGTCCGCTTGACCAATTAACATCTTTCAATTAATTATTCATTTTTTTATCAAATAAATATCTTAATTAATTTACCTTAATTAATATTTTGGTAAACTTTTTAAAAATTATTCCTGATTTTTAACACGACATTTAACACAATTTTTTCATACTGTTAAAAACAAAACAGATAAAAAAACGCTACCTTCATAAATATGTAAGGGTTTATTCGGAAATAGGAAATTCGCCTTGTCGGAAATGGTGTGCCTATAAAAACTAGAGTTCAAAGAAGAAAAAAATTACTTAAATCATTATTATTATTCTCGCCGGAAATTCTTGAGACGGTCAAAACGATCCCTGGCAAAGTCATTATCCTTGTCTTTATCCATTATTAGAATACTTATACTAACCTACCGCACATCCCAGCAAGGGCGGACGACTTTATTTTAAGTCCCTTCCGTAAATTGATGCTAAACGGGAACTTATAAATATTTAAGGGACATCTTTAACCTTCGACGCGTCATAATGGCGCCTGGGGTAAGAGTTACTTCCAACCAGACATCGTTCGTAAACTACAACTTTGTAAACGTAGTGAATTGTTTCAAATATTATTCGGAGATCGTGAGATGCGTCCTGATGCGACGTAGGTTTCAGAAAAAACATTTTCTTTATCGTGCCAACGTTTCGAACTTTATGGAAATCATCTTCAGGACCTGGGATTTAAAAAACATTGTTCAAATATTTCTATTATTCTACATGTATCTGTATAATTTAAACAATGTTTGTAAATGGTCCCAACATCTCTGAAGATGATCTCAATAAAGATCGAAACGTGCATACACCACACCAGGCCGCATATTACGATTTACCAATAATCTTCGACTAACGGTCACTAATCACCAAATATGTTTCAAATGTTTTGTACATTTATATAAACGTCTATTCTTCCGTGCTACTTAGTGTCGCAGCTTGACGTACGTTCAGCGTAAAAATTACCGATCCTTACTTACAAGTTATTTACCTTCTAGATTATTATTAAGTAATTAATAAGTAATACAATTTTTATACTGGAGAGAAATATAACAAAAAAAAAAGGACAACGAAAAACATTTTTCCACAATATTCAACATTTAGTGTTTGATTAATATACAGAATTAAAAAACAACATTGAACTTTATCATAGTTTATAGAAAAGCTCATTTGTAAATAGAATGCAGGGTCGCTGGATTCGAACCCGGGACCTTTACCTTACAGTGATGAGCGCCGTGTCAACGCCTAAACCGTTGCGGCCAACGTCGCCCCTTTAGTTTATACTTATTCTTCCACTGGTTGAACAAACTGATTTTTTATTAAGAGTTCCATTAATGGTAATGCGACTGGATCATTAGTCTGATGGATATTGGGTCGGTTTGTAAGAAATATTCGCGTTAAAAATTGCTCCTTTTTAAATATTTAAATGTAATCTTCCTTTCGCCTAGGACATGTTGATGTTGGATTCAACATGTTTTTATTCATACTCATTGAGAGAAATGTTTCATTAAAGTTATGATAATAGAACCACAGCTATTTTTAATTCAGT
The DNA here is from genome assembly GCA_039619505.1 of Cimex hemipterus. NCBI lineage: Eukaryota > Metazoa > Arthropoda > Insecta > Hemiptera > Cimicidae > Cimex > Cimex hemipterus. Next base: position 5,491,530 of record CM077108.1, read on the forward strand.
CTGAATCCATTACACTACTGAAATTAAAATTGTATAGGAGTCGCAATATAGCATTTCTTATTCAATTAAGTGGTGTATTAAGTCAAATTCGATTTGCTCAGCGATTTATTAAGGTTATCGGTCTCGATTTGATCACACGTTTCGTCTTAAAGATTCGAGAACAGAACGTGCCGAATCCCTGTTTATGTACCACTGAGTACGACCCAAGAAAAATTCCATATGGTATAATTTACTTGTGAAGACAAGAGTAGATTATGGTAATTTAAGCGACGCATCTCCGGCTGAAATCTAAACCCCGTTGAACCATCTCCACCATTATATTGATTATAGAGGTACTATAGTTAGGGTTGATCACAGAGGGTTTTAGGAAAGAATGCCCAAAAACCACTCGCCCATTTTTATTAGGTTTAAATGGATAAAAATGTACTTACATTACAGAAGGGAGAAAACCCTACTTTTTTTTTGTAAACGTAAATTTAGGAAAATAGGCTTAGTTTAAACGCAATTAATAATTATCGAACTACTTTCCTCTTTTAAAATTATATAAAATGTGTGCTTATTTTCTTATAATGGTTAGAACAGAAATTGACAAAAAAGTACGAAATGCAGGTAGGGATTCGTCGACCTACAATATACCTTTTGAATTATCTCTTTTTTTTTAAGTTTTACTTATATTTGTAGGGCCAGCAAACTACATTGGTTTTATCCTATTAATTTTGTTTACTGGTTCTCCACTTACGTCGATATTTTATTGTCCAACGACAATTCTCTCTTTTATTTGTCCTGATGTCTCTTTGTACCTCAAGGCTTCATCTATTTGGATAAGATAACACAAATAACAAATAAAATCAAAATAAAACAATCGATCTTTACAGTTAAAAGTATAAATAATGACTATTTACATTTTATCTATCTTCCTTGATGTCTCCACAAGCTTTTAACAAGGTCTGGCACGAAGGGCTCGTCAATAAACTAAAAGGTATGCTACGAAAGCATTATCATCAGTTCATACCTAACTAAATGCAGGAGTGCCACAAGGTAGCATACTAGGCCCTTTGTTGTACTTATTATACACAAGTGATTTTCCGAAAATAGATGGAGTAAAAATTGCAAATTGGGAGATGACACAGCGGTAATATCATTAGGACCGACTATCACCCATTGAACAAAAATTGTCCAAAAACCATGAAATAAGAGAGTTAAATCACCATACATCAGTTCATCTAATCTTTACAAAAAGGTGGACCATGTTCCGTCGCTCGCAATCGATGAAACTACTGTACCATACAGCAATACAGCTAAATATTTGGGAATGCCCTTAGATGCCACCTGAGATGGAAAGAACACGTGAAGAAAAAAATGACAGATATAGGTTTAAGGCATAGACAACTATACTGCTTCATAGGTCTACGATCTTTGTTATAAAAAATAAAATATTATTTTTAAACAAGTCATAAAGCCTATGTGGACATAAGGTTTTCAACTATGAGGTTATACCAAGCACAGCAATATCAAAATCATATAAACACTCTAAAATAAAATCTAACGTTACATGGTCAATGCACCTTGATACATAAGGAATAAGTATTTACATAGAAATCTTAAGATCCCTGAAGACACGACGGAAATATACAGATTTGCTGCCAAACCCCAGGCTCGCCTCAGCCAGTACGAGAATGTGGAAGAGACCAAACGCTTACATAACCCAAAAATTGTTCAGTAGAATTAAAAAGAACAAAGCCATATGAACTTGCGTAGTTAAAAATGAATAGTTAATAGTGAACTTATTGTGCCAACGGGTTTATAAATAAGTAAACATTTATTTATTTAATAATTATTTATAAATCGTGAGATGCGGTCTGGTGGGATGTAGGTTTGAGAAAAAAAAATTCTAAGGTCTATGCGGGTATTCAAACCCACAATTGCTGCTTGGCAAATGAGATATCCTGTCACCCACATTTCGCACAGCATACTTCGTTATCAACTTATACTAAACAGTTTATTCATTAATTATTATAAATACACGTTTACCTGAACGCATGGCAGGATATTTTCTTTTCTGCTTACTAAGGGAGATCAAATGTGAATATTTCAACTTTACAACTCCACATGCACAATGGACAAGAAGATTATAAAATCTTAGTATAACCTGTACTATCTCAACATGTAAAAATTTAAAATAGGTTTCAATTAATTATTGACAAACCTCCGGTAGTTGGTTTTTTATGTTTACTTACTCTTTTACCAGAGCGACATTCGAAGCATGTATCTTTTTTGTACTACTTGCTGGTTACTACAATCTATAAAATATGGTTTTCAAGAGGTACTCGAATCATTATAAAAAATTTAATTTACTGAAAGTTTATTTTTCCTAGTAGCCGCCGATGTTTAAGGTTTTACATTTGACTGAATGACCATTGGTAAACAACGGAAATTTTTTTTACCTTCGTAAACATTCATGAGCATTCATTTTTCATGAAGCCAGCCATTTATCTAATAACGCAGTCGCATATTTCATGGATCCAAATACATTGACGGGCAAAAAATTCTATGCAATTGATTTTTTCATTTTCTCGATAAAGGAAATTATGCATCAATTTATGTTATTGTTTTTACCAATAAATATTCGTTTAAGCTATGGTTTAAATTCAGAATATCAATTAGTGGTAAACACTTTAAACTAATCTTTAAACTGTAAAATCTTTAAACTAAAACAAAAATAAACGATTTTTCAGTTTTTTTGGTTTTTGTTTTTAATTTAAAATGTTTATTGGCTCTCGACCCCCCCCCCAAAAAAAAAAGAACAAACGAATACGCATACGCATTGTCTGGCTGATATGCAAAGTTCATAAAGCCATGATCCTTGTTTTCTTAATTTTAATTTTTAAACTTACAAACGCCAGTTAGTGCTGAGACTGTTGTGCTTGGTGTGGCACTTATTGATGTTGGACGTTCCGTCTGGTATGAGGCTGTTGCCATCGGATTTCCCAACGAAACTCTGCGACGCGCCGTTAAACCATTTTTGAAAAATTGGGCCCTACCATAGAATGCCCGGTTCTGAACACCCTAGGGTAACAGAACCACAGGATGACAGTTTTTGACTTTGAACGTTTTGCGAAACGGGCATCTTCTGTTGTACAAGCGATTCATCCGCTCAAGAAAGTTTGAGATGTCCAAATTTTTGAACGCAATTGGATTAAATCAGCATGGATTGATGGCTTTTCGCCCCGTTACAGGACCAAAATTGACCAGAACTTTACCTGAATATGCAGATTTGCACGGCGCGCATTTGGCCGAGAAGACAGCGTTGGTCTTTGGTCAACTGGCCAGCTGTACTTCTTACAAATGAGTGGAGATTTACTCTACGATCTCCATAATGGCGAAATAGTGAAGAAGGTGAAAAGAAAGGTACGAAGCCTGTAGTTTTTTCCAGAGACAACTATTTCAACTTAGCCCAGTTATGGTGTGGGCGGGAATGTCAATAGAGAGTCGCAGAGTTAGTTGTTCGTGGGGGGGGGGTCTTTGACGGCCACTCGCCATGTTGCAAAAATTTTGGAACATCATGCGTTGGCTATGCTCGATGAAATCAGCGACATATTCTAATGCATGAAACGCCCGTCCACATGTAGCTTGCACCGTACAAACGGACCATCAACAGCATAACCCTATGGACTTGGCAACCCCTCTTTCCAGACTTGAACCCCATCGAACAAATTATAAGACAACCACAAAAGACCAATCCACAACCATCACTTCCTGATACAGCCACGATCTTGGAAATGACCCGTAAACAACGGGCTAACCTCCAACAAAGAAGCATTTCCAGGCTGGTAGGAAGTAGGCCTTCGAGATGTAAGTAAAGCAAGATGAGAACTGTAGTGAAATGTTAATTAAAAATCTAATAAACAGATTATATTTTTCAGTTTTTCTTCGTTTTCCTTATCAATTTGCATTTTTTACTTTTTTAGACAAAGACACAACAATTATACGTAAGTTTTTTAATATATGCAAATATGCACAAATCAAATTGTATTATAAACGGGTGGAATTGTTGCGCCTGTCAGTTTATGTTGTTTCTTAGAAATGACATCATCAATGCGTTTGTATTGTATAGTCGTTTTTCAGCCGTAACATCAGGAAGCAAGAAAACTAGAGCGCACCTATTCGGAGGTAGGTGTTTTCTTAAAAGAAGCAGGTTACGTAAGTACACCGGCCATTGCGAAACTTTAAATTCGTGTTTCCTGATCCTATTCTACTTTGAGAGTTTAGAAATCAAAATTTTTCAATAGCTTTCTTTCAAAAAGATAATTGTCTTAAGAATGGAGATATAAGAAACTCTCCGCGAAGGATGGATTGTTTAAATTTGACAAATACGTGTAGGGCGTGGAAAGAAGTGTATTTATTAAATTTTTACAGTTCAGATACAGATTATAGTAAGATTTTATAATCTTCTTGTCCATTGTGCATGTGGAGTTGTAAAGTTGAAATATTCACATTTGATCTCCCTTAGTACGCAGAAAAGAAAATATCCTGCCATGCGTTCAGGTAAATAATTAATGAATAAACTGTTTAGTTAGTATAAGTTGATAACGAAGTACGCTGTGCGAAATGTGGGTTGGATATCTCATTTGCCAAGCGGTTGTGAGTTCGAAAAAACCGCATAGACCTTAGAATTTTATTTGAGAATAATTAGAAGAAAATAATTATCGTAATGCGATTTTTACCTTTCGTCTGGTACAGCCAAAAGGTACATGTCGTTAGGTCCCCTTGTTTGGCAGAATTACATTACTAACTTTTCTTACTAATGGAGGTACGGACGGTTCGCAAATGATTACTATGGTTTATTACAGGAGCACTCAGGTATGTTAGAAATAAAACGCTCCTCAATATTTGGATCTTTCAAGGATATACCGGTACAAATTAAGCCACCACCAAGAATTTTTCCTCCACGAAAACCCGTCAAATGCACAACTGTCAACTTGCCATCAGAGCACAGAAACGATCTACTTGCAGAAGCTTGAAGAAAGTTAATTTTCTTGTGACACTGTGTTGACCCAGTTAGATGATTTTTTAGTATAATTATTGTGCTGAGTAGTTAATTTATGAATTTATTTATTTTAGATAACTTGGATAGTCTGAGGAACATTTACTGCTCGAGATCCGGATCACTACTAAACTCTCTTTTAACCTACAACTACTCTTTTCAATTTTTTTATTATTTATTTTTATTACAATCTGTAATTATTATTTACAATATGCCATTTGTAGATATATGAACTTATGTACAACTATTTACATTGAGTGCAGAATTTTTTTTTAAATCATGTTCTCGTAAGACGCCTTATGGGGTAGTAGGGATGGGTTCTATCGGACCGGGCTTTGGCAAGACTATCTGGGTGGTGGGAGAGTTTTTTGTCAAACTTGGTAAATTTTTAGGGGATAGATTTTTAGATATAAGGAATTTGAAGGTCGTTGTGGAGTGTAGCATTTGAGACATAGTACGGAGAATATACAATGAATCTGAGGACTTTAGATTGAAAGGATTTAAGACGTTGGGTGTTGGAAGGTTTAGCGGTTCCCCACAGTTCTATTCCGTACGTCCAAATCGCTTATAGTAGTGTTTTGTAAATTGCAGGTTTGTTTTTTGTCCATAGTTTCGACTGTCTTCCTATAAGTGTGTGCAGTAGACCATACCGTCTGTTTAGGTTTTGTCGTGTAAGTCGTGTATGTTGATTCCATGTTAGACCTGCATCTAGGTGGAACCCATGGATTTTGACATAGGAACGTTGTTATAGTATGTCGTGAGAAGTGGTTCGCTTCGGCGTATAAATGTGACATGGAATTCATCTTCATTTCATCTTGCTCTCGTTTATCTTCATTTTCCGTTGGCTACGCCAATCTGCTATACATGAGATTTGTTCCTGCAGACCTTCCGAAGCTACCGCAGGATCGGAATTGGAGGATAGTACAGCTGTATCATTGGCGAAGGGTGTTAGGTTTAATGGGAATATCGGCAGTATGAAGGGTTGATCCGAGCACACTGCCCTGCAGTACTACCGCAGATGGAGTAAAGAACCGCTCTGTTAGGTAAGAGCGGACGATTAGGTAAAGAATATTTGGAAGGACACGCTTTAATTTGTACAGGAGTCCTCTGTGCCACACGCTTGTGCCGCATCAAGAAAAGCTTCCATACAATATTCTCTGCGCTCGAGGGAGGAGGATATACTGTCAACATCGCGAAACACCTGCTGTACTTGGAGTGGTGGGGGCGGAAGCTCTTGGTCATTGCCCATTCAGGAGGACTGACATAAAAACTTGCCCATTGATGAAGTCATATATTGTTGGCTCTACTTATACTACCCTGGGAACATCCATTGGAAGATTAACTTGCATGCTGCAACTGTTATTGAATTCTAAATACAAAACGTTTAACAAATTTAAAAAAAAAATACAAATCCGACATTGTTTTTCAAAACGCTAACAAACAATATCCAAAGAATGAAACACATTGCTTCAAACATGCTATCAACGATATTTTTAACAAATTGAGCATATACAAAAAAAACAAATATTATGACAAGCTATTCGACCCAATCAATAATGATCACCTCAAAAAAACCAAAATTTTAATCAATAAAGACGTAATACACAACACAAACAAAAATAATTGGTTTCTAAAGCTAACAAAAAACCATATTCCTCTTCATATTCAAAATCTCCTATCGCTTGTACGAACTTTATGAAAAATGGCAAAAAGACGGAAAATTCCCAAGGTTGTAGGTTGAGATGGGAAGTTGTTGCTCCAATGGTTCGAAGTCACGATAGCTCAAGTTGTTAGAGAAGCGGCGTACTGGGTTCGATTCCCGCTGGAGCTAACTTTTTCATTTCAACCAAAACCCTTACACTAAAAGATTAAGTAATTGAAATAAGTCAATAGACCACTAAATATCATGGTAATAAACATAATTGAACTAGTAACTTCGAATTATAAACCTTTTAATCTATATAATTAGATTAAATCCAATATTTTGTTGGATTCGTGAGACGCGGTCAAGAATGAGGTAGTCTAGTAAAACAGATTTTTCATTTTTACGCCGATATTTCAACCTTTATTCTGGCCATCTTCAGGGCATAAAGTGTAATGTTATTCTTGTAGTGTCATATTGGTTTTGTGTGAAATTGTTGCCTTGTGTATTTTACAATCGCGCAAGTGTTCGTTTTGTTTTATCAGGAAAGGATGAGTATATTTTAAGGGATTTTGTGGTTTTTGTAAATGTTTATTGTGTCGCATGGTGATTATTTGTGGTTAGGTGTTTTAAGTGATTTGCTGATGATCAAATTGATGCATTTCGGGCGAACTGTGTTTTTCTCATCATCACTGTTGGAAGATTTTTGTGTAGTGAGTTCTACATCCGCCATCAATTTAGAAGTTGGGAAATCGGATTTGTTATACGGCATTGAAAGTTTGTTTCCTAATGATTTGATTTTGAATATGTGCAGGGATATATTGTTTTTAGCTTTAGAACCAAATTATTTTTGTTTGTGTTATGTATTTCGCGTTTATTTATTAAAATTTTGTGTTTTTTGAGGTGATCCTTTTTGATTTGATTCAACGTCTTTCATGATAATTTTTGTGTTATGTGTTCAATTTGTTGATGATGTCAGTTGGTAATTTTTATAATTAAAACCAATGTCGAATTAATAGTTTTTTTTATAGTATTTATTAAACATTTTATACTTAGAATTAAAACATACGGGGTTCAATATTCATGCAAATTAATCTACTGAACGGAAGGTCCCAGAGTAGTAGGTAGAGCCAACAATAAACTTGATAAATCGGCAGGATTTTATGTCAGTCCTGAATGGGTAATGACCATAATATATTCATTAATTTAAAAGGGCGGTTTCGCTCAAAAAAAAAAAAAAAAAAAAAAAAAATTTAGCGGTGATCCGGATCTCCACATTCCAACCAAAACCTGACATAAAAGTATTGCATATATTGCGTTACAAAGTCAATTTTTATTTTTATAGAAACATAAATATGTTATAAAGCCAAGCATGGTTCAAGAGATTCAGTTTCACTGACAATTGTAATTATTCCAGCGAAAATCATATATGATTCTAAGAAAATGTGTCAATGCGCAATATTTTCAAAATTAAAAAATTACGTTAGTTCACTAGCAATCGAATTCTCGGCTCTCATCGTCCTCTCTTCATATTCCGATCATTTGATCTTTGCTTGGTTCATATTTGTGTAAATCATAACTTTCGATTAATAACCTTGCGATAACATACTCTCGTAAATTCTGAAATTTATGCTTTTGAACATGACATTCACATAATATTATGTTAATTAACTAATATAACTCAGACGTTTCGTTTGGACCGTTTATGCTTCCAAGCAGGTAGAATTATCAAATTGGAAGGAAAACACTACAGTCGTAAACAAAAACGTCGTCTTTAGAATTATACGATGATGTGTTTAACCAAGCACGATTCCTTTTCGGACGACAAACGTCATGTTAACCAATTATTATTCAAACTCGTGTCAATTCTTCCTTAATTGCACTGAAGTTAGTTTTAGATAATTGTCGGGCAATGTAGCAATTTTCATTCCTGCGTTCTGGTCGTGTAATTTGAATTCGTGTTTGGAGGTTTTCGATTCTAAAATTGTGTACTTATTTTACATTCTATACATCATTTTTAAAAAGAAATTATTTGAAATTGCAAAGTTAATTGGGAAAAACCGCTTTTTGCTGTAATAACGGCATGGTGCGTTTGGAATATATCATATTTGTATGTGTGTAGTTATTATAAATAAATTATCTATAAGACTAAATAGTAAACCGTACAAATAGATAATTCGAAATTAAAAAGATTACACGTGAATTAAGATTTTAGAGTTAATTAATTATGAAATAGAACCCAGTCTGTGGTATAATAATTTCTGAAAAACCGATTATTGCGATTTACTGAAAAAACAGGATAATGGGTTAGATGAATAAAAATCAGATATCGTTGACACCATGTTAAAGTGACGAATATGGATTTCTCCACTTAGCAGGAGAGCCAAAAAACCGATTTACCCATAATTTTCAGTTAGGAAGTTACTTACTTTTTTAAATTTTTATTTAAATAGGTTTCATAAAGTGTACTGTTATTGTTTATTGTCATTTGTGTGTTTTTAATAATTTTAACTAATATATAAAATTATTTTGAAATATTTGTTACTTTGCTACGTATAGAAATTTGTGTACATTACAGATTTCGGTCTACCGGTCACCGTATAGATTCAATATTTTACCACAAGGTGGGCCTCATAGAATGCAACGGTAAACGAACGAAAAAAAAAAACACGCGATTTTTCACATTCGTCACTTTAACATGGTGTCAACGATATGTGGATTTCTACCAAAAAATTGATATAAAGCATTACTTTTTTTGACAATTATGATTAAACCGTTGAAGTAAAATTATATAATTCTTCAGAAATCATGAGATGCGGTCTGGTGTGATGTAGGTTACAGAAAAACATTTTCTTTATCGTGCCATGTTTCGACCTTTATTGACATCATCTTCATTGATGAGTTGATTGAAATAAAAAATATATGATTTGCATTGTATAAATTCTATTTTTTCCACATCCTACATGAATTTGTTAAATTTTAACAGTTTAACCAGGCCTGAAGATGATCTCAATAAAGATTGAAACGTTGGCACGATAAAGAAAACGTTTTTCTGAAACCTACATCACACCAGACCGCATCTCACGATTTCCGAATAATTGTCGATCACTAATCATCACACATTTATATAATTCCTGCGTACAAGTTTTATGTCTAACAACCCGTTTCTTATTACAGACGTTAAACAGTCTGCTTCATTAAAATTCCATGGGCTACACCAGGATTCGAACCCGGAACCAGAATTGTGGTAAACATTGTTCGAGTCGGACACCTTAACCAATTTTTGCATATACATTAGGCTTTTTAATTATTTTAAATTTTGTTTGAAGGTGATATCACTTCCAAGTCATTGATTGGTAAATCCTGTAGCAAATGAGGCGGTATGGTGTATTGCTCTCTTGTTTAATTCCTGGGTTCACAATTACTCTTGTCAGTCTCATTTTTCCGTAGACATGCCTCAGTGGAAGACTCAGCTTTCTTTATTTTTACTGAAGATAGGAATAATTCATCCAGAGAAAACTGGGAGGATGGCTTTGCAGTTTAAGCTCTTACTTCTTTTGTATAAACGTATATAAAAGACCCTTTCGGAGTTATATATGAAGTTCAGTGTTTTTGGCTGCAGTGCCTCTGTACCTAATCTTTATCCATTAAGGTGGTTATTCAAGCTGAGAAGAGAATTATTATTCCTCAATGATTTCCCTGGTTAAGGTAATTCTCTCAGGGAAAGGTGTTCTATATGCAATTTCAATATCAGGGATGATCTTCATATAATATCGCAATGGGCTTCTATAATTAACCCCTTTAACTAATAGAAACTTACTAATGGATAATCAGCAGTAATAAAACATAGGAGGTTATGTAAGGTTAAAATATGTTATATGACTAAAAAAACGGAACAGACGTTCCAATAAATCTTGTTTTAAGAAAAAAAAAGCCGATCGAATATCCTTGTTTTTATAACCCGCAGTGATGTAACCTCCAGGCTTTCATATAATACTAAGATTAGGATGGTAACATAATCATTGTCACAGCCGGGAGGTTATGGTAGTGTCGTTTCATTTATATGCCATAACAAATTTTCAGTAGTATTATTAGTAACGAGGGCGACGGGATATTCAATATCATTTGTTTCTAAAAATAACCTGCATTATTGAAACCTTTCTTCAACCTAAAATGTAAGAATATAGGATTATATCATAACAAGCAAATTTGTTGCCTGCGTAATGCAAACGTTTTTCAGATGAATATAGGAAGTTTAATTACTAATTTTGTTATTTTTTGTTAAATTAGTATATCAGTTTTTGTTTGAAATATTATCCTCACTTTTTCCTGGTCCGCTTGACCAATTAATATCATTCAATTAATTAAGAGTTTAGTTGATATGAAAATGCAGTGTCACGAGCGGGATTCGAACCCACGACCTTCGGCTTGATACGCCAGACATCATCAAGAAGTCACGATAGTTCAAGTGGTAGAGTAGCGGCGTATCAAGCCGAAGGTCGTGGGTTCGAATCCAGCTCGTGACACTGACTTTTTTGTCTCAACAAAAAACCTTAATTAATTTAAATATTATTTCCTATTCTAAGATTAACTTTGTATGATTGATTGGGTGGAAAAATACGATTTTTAGTTTAGATTATTATTTTGATGTATTTTAATTAAAATCATTTTCAATATGACCGCAGTAAAATAAATTAAATTATCATCAAACTCCTGCAGACGGCTTTTACCAAACTTAAAATTTATTGTAAAAGAAGTCTATATTTCCTTGGTTAATCCATTAATGCCCGTCATCCTCATTACATTATCCAGTACATCTGATTCAAATCCCCTTTACACCCTGTTATAACCCTATACTCGCCATGTAACCTAGTCCTTCCTCGCCATAAAACATGCACATTTATGCTGTCTTGTCCGACTACCAAAATTCTGGAACTACTTCCCTCTAACTACCCACAATGCCACTGTGCCTTCCCACACCTCTTTTAAATATCTCCTGCACTTGCTCTTCTTCTCCCTCCAAACAGAATCTATTTAACCATAGTATTAAATTAATTTTTTGGGTTTTGTTTTATATAAGTGATATGTTAGATTGATCACCATGACAAGATTGTTTTTTTGTGTCAAAATTTTCACTTTAATCTTTCTATTGTTCTAAGCGGTGATTTCTTCTTCTTCGTAAATCTTTATTATGAAGTTTCTGTTTATTATATTACAGCCTGAAGACATCAGAGTACGACCGACGAGGGGTTGTGAAGGAAAAAATTTTTTTAAAACTGAATTTCATTTATTTTTTTAATTGTATTACCTTGTCAAGTAAAATATTTCTAAAATCGAATCGTGAATTATTTGCAAGGTCAAATCTTAAAATCCGTTCCCTTTAAATATTTGGTTGCTTTAACTAACTTGACCGAATTGAATTATCCGTGGACAAATTTTTGTTTTTTATTTGCCCGTAAACACAGATATTAAATTCACAATAATCCAGTATTATTTCTTTCGATTCCATCCTATTAAGAGTGGATACAACGTGTGGAGGTGTGTGTGTACGCAAGATGGCGACAAGTAAGGGACCCGCCCACTAAAACACTAGCGAGCATAGGTAATTATTAAACACATGCCTCCCCAAGACTATACCCTTCTATTTTCCACAGGATGTACTTCGAAATAAAACTTATTCCACGTGTAATCAGGCTTACACTTTGATGGTTCCAGTTCCAATTTTTTATACACAAATCTGTACTCACTAAAAACTAATTTTTAATAAGTAACAAATGAAACTAATTTTAATGTTGTCATATTAAGTTAAACATGTTCAGTTTTTGAAACAGATCAAGAATTTCCTTTTTTTCCCATCATCACTAAACGGCTCAAAAATGAATAGGGATATTTGTACTTTTTTCTTATTCTATTAAATTAACCGATATATTTGTTAATTGGATAAAACAAAACAGAAAATACAAACCAAAACGAATCATCCACAGTTTTTAATAACGGATTTTCTTAAGAATATTAAACATGAAGATTATTCATTTTGTAAAAGAACGTATTTTCTTGTATTTTCAACATTTTAGTTAATCCAGTTGTGTTCTCTTTAACCACGGAAAAGCATCATCTTGAACTAGGAGGTTGCAATATTATTGTGAGTGCTTCATCCAGGTCACCGGCAAGATATCGCAGAGGCAGTTAGCGTTTCTCAGGGCATAATCTACCGGGATTTAGAACGATTTCATCAGCCTGGAAGTGCCAATATGAGGCCTGGTAGTGGATGCATTACGACGAAGGTAGGACAGAAATATTGTCTTTGCTGCAAGACGGAACCCTATCCATAGTGCCCGCCAGATCTTAAATGAAATACAAAATGTTTTTGGCAAATCCTTTATGAACACAAACCTGGGCTCACATTGTAACCCCTTTGAGACAATTTGTAGCAACAGCCCACCACCAGAACTGAGGAGAATACAGTGCAGCGAGTGCCTAGAAGAGAACACCAATTGGAATGCTTATATGTTTTACAGATGAGTCGGGTTTCTCTCTGTACAGCGATAGACGCTGAAGAGTCGAGCACAGAGGATGCGTATAATGCCCTAGTGCTTGTTCTTCAGTCAGTGCAATTGGAATGAGGCGGTATAATGGCCCGGACTGGTGTTTAAACTGGAAGACGGACAAGACTCCATATTGTTTATGGCAACCTCAGCGCAGTCCGTCATTACCAAGAAGTTACCGAAGATACATCCCTAAACCAGAGATTCATTGGCGGTTTTTTTTTTTTTTTTTTTTTTTTTTGAGACTTTTGGATGACAATGCGAGACCTCATATAGTCATAGTTGTTCTTCGATATTTAAAAAACAGAGAATTTCCCATCTGCCCCTTCCCACCATTGCCTCCAGACCTCAACCATCAGAACACATGTGCCATGTGTTGTACAGAAGGCATTTCGATTACCATCCACCGCCAGTTGACCTGCAAAAACCGTGTGCAGCGTTGTAACATACTCCAAGGGAAATGCTTTATGGAATTAGTGACAACGTTATTAACAGTATACCTAACAGGAGGGAGGACGGGCATTACACATGGTATTAATTGTTTAAATTATTGCACATTTAAATTTTCCTTCAGTACAAAACAAAAAGTTCTAATAAACTTTAATGCAAAAGAATAGCATAGAGATGCTAGTACAAGTAAATGCTACAAAATGAGCAATATCCCTACTCATATTTGAGCAGTTTATATTATCATATTTGAAAAACGTTGTAAAAGCTGAATATGTGAACAGCAATAGGTTTAGTTTACAACAAGGTATTTTTGTTAATTGGTTTTGAATGAAAATTTTCTTTAAAATTAATCTTTTTATTTAAGGGATTTGGTTGAAATGAAAAAACCCAGTGCCACGAGCGGGATTCGAACCGACGACGCCTCTGCCCTTTCACTTGAGCTATGCTGACAGTTGCAGAGCAACAGCGTATCTAGCTGAAGGTCGTGGGTTCAAATCCCGCTCGTGGGATTTTTTTTCTAATTTTAACCAAAAACCTTACATAAAAAGATTAATTAATTGAAATAAATAATTTCGTCAACCACTAAATAAAATGGGTTCATAAAAATCAGGAAATGCATATGTTACATATGGCACAGTTGAATGGCACAATTACACAGAAGGCACACACTTTGAATGAGTAGAAATACTTTGATTGTATTAATCCTGCATTGTATAAATCCACTTTTTCCACGTCCTAAATGTATTTGTAAAATGTAAACAATGTTTGTAAATCCCAGGCTCTGAAGATGATCTCTATATAGATCGAAACGTTGGCACGACTCCTCTAATTAATTAACTTGATTATTTCCACTTATGTAGTTTGGAGATCCGCTAGAAGCCCCTTTATCAGGCCTTGTTTTAATAATAAAATACATATAAAATGTTAAAATTGCCATGAGTGTTAATTTTTATGTTTGTCAGTCAGTCAAAAAAGCCTATTTGTAAGTATGTCGGTTTCGAATACACCGCTGCTGGATTCGAACCAAGAACCTTTATCTTACATTGACGAGCGTCATATCAACCCATAAACCGTTGCGGCCACCGACACCCCCTTTACAAGAATTTACTGTAACAACTTAAGACATAAGGAGCCGTGGGATTCTGCCAAACATCCATCTTTTCAATCAAAAGTCCCCAGACAAATCGTCACAGCTTGTTACTACTTCACTACCCTCACTATCCACAAATTCAGCACTCCTGTTGTCAACGAACTTATCAGCTCTCGATTTCATAATTTGACTTTTAGATACGATTGAGATCATGTAATCATCGGCCTGAATGGGCGTGTTGTGGGCAGAGGGAATTTCCTGGAGAAACTGAACCTGTAGGAGCGGAAGGACGAAATGAGATGAATCAGGGAATAAATACATATCTTGATCAGACCAGTAAACTATATCCATTAATTTGTTTTAATTATGTTTTATGATTTGGTAAAATTGAGTTTCACATAAAAGGAAGCTAATTAAACGGTGTTAAGTTACTATTCTTATTTTGGACATGCACGGTTAATTCCTTTTGAACCCAATTAAAATTTTGGGTGGCTGTGTGTCGAAATGCTATTCAGCTGGGGCGGGTCAGCACCCTTTCGAAAAAATTACGTTTACAACGATAAGAAAATTTAAATACAGTATATATAAAGTGGGAGGTTTATGGATCGACAAACAGCTCAGGTCATCGCCGGGCGTCCGCGTGTATTCCTTCTCTTTCCTGTCATTCTCGCTTGTTTTATATTGAACTGCAGCCATTTGAGCATCTCGATGTGGTTGCTGACTCTCTGTTTTTACTTGTATGTTACTTCGTTCTTTTAAAATGCTAGCCTCTTGATTGTAATACTCACATTGCCAATTTAAGAATAGATACAAAACGTACAGCACATAACATATATATCGCCACAAACATAGAGCATAACATTTAACACCGCAACGTAACCGATATCCTTCGGGCTGGGTTTGAACCCAGTCCATTCGCTCTGATAACTTATTTGTACTCTCCAGACGCCACTCGCCCCAACTACACGATATTCTTCGAAGCAGGGTAAATAGCCTCTTACTTTCATGTTTAAATTACATTCATTCCAATAGAATAAAATATAAACAACATACAATATTAACAAAAAAAAGTCTGGTCATATTCACTCCCCAAGAATACTCGATATTCCGCGGGGCGAGACCGAGCCCACTCCATTCGCGCTAATAAATTACTTTTGCTCTCCAGACATAATTTGGTCCTTTCTAAACGAACCGATTTATTTACACTCGCTGTAAGCTCTAAAACGACCAAATTCAGGTTCGTCACACCGCAGACCTCAGGAATAGAGGTCATAAAAATGTAAAAAATAATCTAATTAAATAAATTTAAATCCATATCTAAGGGATTAATCCGTAGAGTTTATAAGAAGCTATCATATAGCTGGAGATGAATACAGCAAATGTAGTACTTTGTAGTAGTCATGCGGCTGAAATGTCTATAAATTAGCATGAGTAATTATTTTTCATATTTACAATATAAATCGGAGAGAAGGTCACTGCTAAACAATTGTGCGATAGTGCTGGCTTTTTAAAATTTTCCCCTACGGTAGGTCACAACAGCAAAGGTCAATCAACCACAAGTTTCCATTGACAACCCATTTAAAAATAATATATAATGGAATTAAATTTTATTTCGAAAATTGGTATTGGTTGTCAAAAGAGTCTGCCTCTTTTTATTAATAGACCTGAATGTCCTGTTCTTACCCTTCCACCCTCAGACGGATTGTAATGGTTTATGTGAAAAACGAAATAAGTCAGGCCTGTAGGAGATCAAGAAATTCTGAAACAACCCAGTCATAAAACATCATTGGTAGGGCAACCAGGGCGGTCGGAAATCGAAAGCCTACCATGTGGCATAAGTAGAACGATATCCGTGAAATCAAATTTCGCTTAATTTCAATCTTATTATTACTATTATTGACAACACAATTTAAAAATGGCTTTTTAGGCCTTGCCCGTGCGCCCAATAGTAAACTGTATTGATTGGTAGTTTGTAGTTGTAGTTCGTGTCGTGATCCGGAGCAGTTCCATTAGAGTTGGGGCCACAACAAGACCTGGAGTGCACGAGAACATGGAAATACGTTATTCTTCTACCCTACGGGAAACTAGCTTTCCCTCGAGATAAACCCCCTCGCCCGCCCCTTTATCAGACGGAGCAGCCCGTGAGCCCATGCATTATTCATAACGACAGCTTAGAAATTAAATTGGCCTGATACCAGGTTCAACGTTTTCTTCCGTTTTATTGCCTTATTTACTTTGTTATTTGATTTGAAGATTAACTCTTCGAAAATACTTCTTTTTTTTCGTTTCAAAAACAATAAAAACAACAATTTCTTTCTTGATAAAACAATAAAAAAATCCTTTTTTTCTTTTCAAACAGTATGGTTTAAAAATTTATTGAAAATATCCCAAAGTACTTTTTGGGTGTTCAACGTATTACGATATATGCGTATACTGCAACAGTAGGCATTTCAATTTTCCCCTTTGTTTGTTCTTTGAAAATGATTATTACAATGCTTTTACAAATCTACTGCTCCTTTAAGAATTACAATATTCCTTATTTTACAAAAATAGTTATCTGAGGGACAAAATGACAAAATGAATAAGTTAATTTGTTGGATTCACAAGGAACGGTCAAAAATTATTAGATTACAAAAACACATTTTTTTCACGGACGTTTCAACCTTTATTCGGAGCATCTTCAGGGCCTGAGTTAAATAGAAGACATGTTGATTAGAAAAAAATACAATACAGATGGAAATATAAGCTTTGAACCAAGTATTTCATGCTTATATATATACATATATACATATATGTATATATGCATACATATATATACATATATATACATATATACATGTATATTCATATATATATATGTATATACATACATATATATATGTATTTACATACATATCGACGACTTCTGACTTCCAAATGATCTTCTGCCGTCTAAATGTACAGTATTAACAATGATGAAAGAAAACATGATTTATCGAAACTACGCAAATTATTATATACATATTTCAAGAAGAGCACTACACTTTTTCCAAATATGTAATACTTTGTTGGAAGTTTATATTCTCGCTCCTAAAAAGGATGGTCGGGGGCGTCGGTGGTCGCAACGGTTTAGGAGTTGACAGGGTGTTCATCACTGTAAGCTAAAGGTCCCGGGTTCGAATCCAACGCTCTGTACTCGAAACCGACATACTTACGAATGGGCTTTTGTTCAAAAACACCGGCACCCTGAGGGTTCAAATAAGCTCTTAAAAATAAATAAATAATAAAACAGTTTTTTTTCCCATCCCGATAGTTCAAGAGAGCAGCGGCGTATCTAAACGAAAATCGTGGTTCGAATCCAGCTCGACCCATTAACGTTTTTTCATCTCAACTAAAAACCTTATTTAAATGTAACAACGAAAAAAGGATGATCCGCATGAAAATTAGTACTTTTACATTTCAGTAGTTCATCATCTTAAACTGTAGTTTAAATAATTTTATGGTTTTTCCTGCTCAGTTATGATTTTTAATGTATTAATGTTCTAAAAATAAGCTGAAGTCATTAGCTATACCGGAGAAGTGAAACTTAAGCTATACGTTTATTGATAATAAGTAATTCACACTGGTTTTTAAACTATTGTTTTTTTATATTGTTTTATTTAACTAGTTGTAAATATTTGAACGCTTTCAAGGTTTTGTGATTATGAGTAGATCGGTACACCAGGAGATTCTTCTGCCAATCCTCATAGCCTGGATCGTCAGTGAAACTAGGTGGAGTAGTGAAAAAATATCTCTGTGACCTATACAGTTCTTCCTTAATATATATTTTTTTTTCATCGGTCTTAAAACCTATCAATTAGTTACTTTATTAAGATATAATAATAGACAAGTAAAAGTGCAAATACCAACAGAGTGAAAAACCTTAGCTCGAATCCAACGTTTGGCGGGGCCTTCGAACCTCAAAAAATAAAATTACAACTGAAGCATTAAATACGATACGCTTATGGAAACTTCGAAGGCAAATATAAATATATATACCAATACAAGGTATCAGTATACCGGAAGATAATATTGCGAATTTCACACAATTATCCTGTTCGATCATGTGCGAAATTAAACGCACCTGAAAACTGTCGTTTTTATCTTTCGAATTCGACCTTCACGTTGTGAAAAAGTCATTTCCATGCTTTTAAAATTGAACTACGATGATTAGATCTAAACATTCATCCATCAGTACTAAGTCATCATGGTACAGAACTGAACTTACACACACTTTACTGACAGTATGGCTCTTAGCCTAACCCATATTAATTATTTTAATGTAACAGCAAAATCTTAAAAAGTCCGTCCAGAATAAAATATATCAGTGCAAAGCGCATCGAGAGAATCTTAAACTGTAGTTGTAAATAGCTGACAAGATATCACGGCTTAAGTATAAGATTGTGGTGTACTTATTTGTAATTATTGGCAGTGTGGTCTACCAAGATGTTTTTAAAATGTTCAATGATAGAAGAGTTCTACAACAAGCACTCTCAACACGACACCCAAAAATAGCACAATTGCACAGATGCCAAACACTTTGAGCTCTGATGATGTTCTCAATAAAGTTCGAAACATTTGCACAATAAAGAAAATGTTTTTCTTAAACCTACATCACACCAGACCGCATCTCACGATTTCTGAATAAATATCGATTAACGGCCACTAATCACCACACATTATTATAATCTTTTTAATTTAAAGATTAAAGATGTATTTACTATTTAGATATTTAACTTAATTTAAGTTAGTGGCCTGCATCTCACGATTTCTGAATAATTATCGATTAACGGGCACTAATTTCTACATTATTCCAAGTGATATTTGTTCCTTGGATTTTTAATAATTAATTGTTGAGATCAAGTGTATGATCAAAGAGAAATCGAAACACATCGATTTGCTAAGCTTTCAGTTTAAAAAAAACCTCCATGTTATCATGCTAAACGATAGAAAAAATACAATTTATTTTTATAACGTGTGGTGTTCAGGGACCATTAGCCAATGATTATTTGGAGATCGTAAGATGCGGTCTGGTATGGTATAGGTTTTATAAAACATTTTTCTTAATTGTGCCAACGTTTCGATTTTTATTGAGATCATCTTCAGGGCTCAAAGTGTTTTTTTTTTTTTTTTTTTTTTTTTTTTTTTTTTTTTTTTTTTTTTTGTAGATGTGTCATTCTTCATCACATCAACTGGCTGGAGGCACTCTCAACACGACATAGAAGAATGACAGACATCACACCCGACCGCATCTCACGATTTCTGAATAATTATATATATAGTTTGTATAAATCAGGTTTTCCTTATAACACTTTATCTAAATATGAAATACTTGGTTCGAAGTTTATATTTACATCTGTATTGTGTTTTTTTACCAATCAACATGTTTTGTAATTCACTCAGGCCCTGAGGATGCTCCGAATAGAGGTCGAAACGTTCGTGAAAAAATGTGTTTTGTGTTTACTGAACTTTTTTAATTTATTGTATAAATGTCATTGATATAAAATTTTTCAGTTTTTTAGCCAAAAATCCATTGTACAAAATGCCCATAATCATGCTGAGATTTTTAAATAATGCTTAATAAATTCACTTCTTTTCACTTTTATTTTTTATATATATTTTGTTCGGGTTTATTATATCGATATTTTCGATTTTCAAGAGTAAATTGTTTGGAAATAATTCCTTTTCTTCCCTCTTGAGTCGATATAAAAATTTTGTTTTGTGAGTTTTATAATTAGTTGATTTTTATCGTACAAAATTTGATTATAAAGACAAAACACCAGTTATTTATTTTACAATTAATAATAAGATAACGGATACGTTCCAAATGGGCTAGTAGTGAAAATTAGTATAATTATATTGAAGGATCATGGGAACTGGTGGCTTTGCGCTAAGAGTTCGGTTTTCTAAAAGACCTCCCTTTTCCTAGAATGCCGAAGACCTGTTCCTCGAAAATTATTACACATTTCTATAGTCCTAATGATCTCAGAACGAAAGAGGCAGCACCAATTATCCTCACGATCCGGTAGTAATCAAAATCCAGTGATTTTTCTGTTTGAAAATTGTGATCAATTACTATTGTAGAATGAATGGAGAAGCCTTCTTTTCAAGAGGATGAGTGCCATCAATTCAGGACCGGAGTTTGTGACCCTTAATGGTACTAATTTACTACTTCAAAGGTGCTCGGTTCAGAAACTCATACGATTCAGAACATAGGCTTTTCTATTGGTAGAATTATAGTTTTTTCAAATCTTTTTTACGGATTTCCGCTCGTATAGTCTTTTCTATGTTCTAATTGTACCTTTTGAATCCATGAGGGAGAGGGGGAGAGATGATGATGATGTATTTATCAGTCTGTGAAGATTTGGTCTCAAGGTCCATTCTTGCTTCTAATATGGAATAAAATGGTTACTAAGCTTAACTTACTTCTACTTTATTAAACATTAAATACATTAATAAATGACCAATTAAAAATCAAATTACTAAATTACTACTAACTACTAATTAAATAAAATAACTGAACAAAAATACTCTTCAATACA
The DNA here is from genome assembly GCA_039619505.1 of Cimex hemipterus. NCBI lineage: Eukaryota > Metazoa > Arthropoda > Insecta > Hemiptera > Cimicidae > Cimex > Cimex hemipterus. The sequence goes on from CM077108.1 coordinate 5,512,861, forward strand.
ATGCAGTACAAATAATTATTTATAAATTACCAATATGTACCTACAAATAGTAATATAAAATCCGAAAACAAGCCAAAACAACAAAAGAAGTTAAATTTAAGACATAAATCATAACTAGATAAGAGATGATTTTTAAGACTATTCTGGAAATATTTGATATTTTTATATCGTTTTATGTGAGTAGGGATTCTCGAAAATGTTATTGCACATTTTACTGGGAATGACCTATTAAAAGTTTTGGTTTTGTCGTTAACGACTCGCAGCCGTTAGTTTGCAAACGAAAGAGTGTGTGGGAGAGGAGAGAGAGAGGGTGAGTGAGAGGGAGAATTTTTTATGTAAGAGAGAATCAGAGAGGAAAAGTAAGAAGAAACGAAAGAGAGTGTGGGAGAGGAGTGAGAGAGGGGGCGAAAGAGAGTGAGAGAGAGAGTGAGTGAGATAGAGAGAGACAGGGAGAGAAAGAGAGCGAGAAAGAGAGAGAGAGAGAGAGTGAGTGAGAGAGAGAGTGAGTGAGATAGAGAGAGACAGGGAGAGAAAGAGAGCGAGAAATAGAGAAAGAGAGTGAGTGAGATAGAGAGAGAGGGAGTGAATAAGAGAGACGGAAGAGGAAAAAAAGGAGAGAAAGCGAGAGAATGAGAGAGAGGGAAAAGAAAAAGAAAGAAAGAGGGAAGAGAAAAAGAAAGAGAGTGGGGGAGAGCAAGGAAAAGTGAGAAAGAGAAAGCGAGAGAAAGAAAGAAAGAGGGAAGACAAATAGAAAGAAAGTGGGGAGAGAGAAAGAGAGGGAGAGAGAGAGAGAGAGAGAGAGAGAGAGAGAGAGAGAGTAAGAGGGTGAGTGAGAGGGAGAATTTTTTATATAACATGGTCAAGATGTTATGTAACCATTGTTCCGGCTATATTACATCTATGTTTGATATTTTGCGGTCTTCCAGTTATACATTTTACGAGAAACGAATCGTCATAAAACAAAACAACCAGACCTTTATTTTAAACCCTTTGTAATAGTTTGAAGTAAAAGGGGAAACGTTAGGAGCTGAAATACGCCGGTAAACAATCGCCGCCCCATGAAAGGACATTTTAAGGCGTATTTATGGAAATTTTATTCCCTCCGCCTTCCGTCCAGACTGAACAAATGTTCTTAATATTCTCCGTAAACTCACGGTAGAAAAGCTAATTATGTTTTCCTTCGCCTTTATAATAGGGGGTAATTAACGACAGGTAAAAGCTCGGATATAATGTCGACACGTTGACTTAAGGGCTGGCTGTGAGCGTGTGCGTGCAAGCAGACGGAGTCGACCATCATACGGATTTTTTCCATTTTTTTTTACGCTCTGTTGTACACTCATTAACAAGGAGACACGGCCGGTCATTTAATCTGTCTGTGCTTTCATTCATCATTATATTCACTGGCAATAATCACCCGGTGGGAGTGGGTAGAAATGTTTACTAGGAAATAATCACGGGCCAAACGAAATATTTCTCCTGTGCGAGCTGTTCGTTTAATTGTGATAAAAGAAGGAAAACCTTATGGTAAGGCATAGATTTTCGTCTAAACAAGGGAAAAATCCATTTGTGCAGATTCATCAGATTTCTAAGAACATTCTCTGACCATCAAGGACATCAACCCACGTCATCATTTTCCGTAGAGCATGTGTGCAATCGGTTTTGAAACTTCGAGAATTACCCTTTTATTGTTTTCAAAAATATTAATCATTCATAATATTATAGTCTAATTTTCCATTCTTGTCAATCCGCACCCTATAAATACCACTTCTTCAGCTATATTCCTATTGTGTATGTATCGTATAAAATTCCGTCAAATACTTAAATTATAGATAATAATTTCCTTGATGTATGCAACACGGAAACGATGTCAACAATATAAATAAAATTTTCAATTACACATAAAGAATTTTATTGTTATAAATCCGTACATGTATTAATAAACACGAAATAATTACTTTCCATTTTTATTGTCTTAATGTTTTCAATAAGCTTAAATTACGAAAGGGATTTATTGAAATGTATATGTTTATATTTTTGTAATGATCAAGTAATCAGCTGATTGAATCAATAAAATAACAAAGATTAATTATATCAAAAATTACAAAATGAGTGATCCATTTAAAACAATACGATTGAAATCAGTATGTACGGATATTTTCAAATATATAACGACCGAAAATAATATAAATTTATTATGAATACTTTCCAAAAGGATAGTTCCTATTCACAGTAAGTTGTTCCGCAACGATCCGGATTTCGAGCCTCTTAGCTCATCATCAGGTTGAAGGACTTCTACAACCACGTCTCTCGACGTGCATTGCCAAAGTGAAACCGCTGATACCTCCGCCAACGCGACGTTCCAATTAACCTGTGCGAAACGCGGAAATTATAACACAAAAAATATTAGAATAAAAATAGTAACAATTAAAATAATTAGTTTAATTATTTGGAGGTTTGATATTATTTATATACATATCCAAAATGGGAGGTAGATCAAAATCTATTATATTATTAATACATTTATCACCATGTTCAATTTTACATTTTCTTAATTTCGAATTTCTCAAACCAATCTAGTTCTTTCCCTTTGTTGAAACTATGCAACACTCTCGTATTTAGATTTGGGTTGAATTTATGTTTTGTTTCTTTTAGATGGTCCTTAAATTCGGAAAATTTGCTCGATTTAGGCAAGTGTTCTTTTACTCTGGTTTTTATTTCTCTACCGCTTTGTCCTATGTATTTAATATCACAATCATTACAATTGAGTTGGTAAACCCCGCTTTTTGCCAAATCTACTCTGTCTTTAGGTCTTGAAAGGATGTTTCTAAGTGAGCCCGTACTTCTAAAAGCTATTCTAAACCCTTCTTGTTTAAAAATTTTGCTAACTTTTTCTGATAATTCCCCAATGTATGGCAAACAACGGAAACCTAATGATTCGTTTATAGTGGGGTAACTGAGTCCTATTGTTGTTTCGTTTAAAGTTAATTTTTTTATTCTTTGAACTAGCAACCTATCAATAAATATTTCTTGATACCCGTTGTTTTTTGTTAAGGTTTTAATAGTTTTTAATTCTTTTTTATAGTTATCAGGTGTTAGCGGAAGTTTCAACATTCGGTCTATGAGCCAAATGAAACCAGCAGCCTTTTGGGACCATGGGTGGGAAGAATCCGCGGGTGTCATAGTGTCTGTAGTTGTGGGTTTTCTATATACATCTATTTTTATGAGGCTGTTTATTATGGACAGTTTTAGGTCTAAAAATTGTTAAGTTGGAACGTCGCGTTGGCGGAGGTATCAGCGGTTTCACTTTGGCAATGCACGTCGAGAGACGTGGTTGTAGAAGTCCTTCAGCCTGATGATGAGCTAAGCGGCTCGAAATCCGGATCGTTGCAGAACAACTTACTGTGAGTAGGAACTATCATTTTGGAAAGTATTGAACACCACACTCACCCCATCATTTAACATTTCTAAATTTATTATAAATGTAGGCGGTAAATAATATGTCTTGGATATATTGTCTAGTAAAACAGCCTCCATTTCTTTCTTTTTTTTTGCTTAATTTATATTCATCTACAACGTTACAGTTTAAAACTAAAATGATTTGTATAATTATTCATTATGATACAGCACTAAAGGTACAATAATTGATTTGAAATATGTATCCTATTTTGGTGCTACATAGAAAATGGTAGTTTTTAGCGCATTATACGGTAATTTGAGTCAGAATTACATACTAACATCAGATAAACTCAATCTCTCAAGAGCGCTCTTACTGTAATGACGTCTATCCAGATTTATACCATTTCGGTAAATAAATTGGTTGGTTAACAATGGTAGAGGGTTAACTACAAACTGTTATTTCACAGGGGAAAAAAATCAACCAACGCAATGTGTGTTTTAACGCTTTGTAATTCCTTTAATTTTTTTTTTTTTTTGATAATTTTTGTCCGAGAAATATCATAAGACCATCCTGTTCGTGTGATCACGTCAGAACAGGACGCTGAGCCTTGTCCGAAGGGATTCATTAATATTAACCTCCTATTACCAAGTCTAATCGAAACGATTCAACAAGAAGCTACCACATTTTTCTTAAAAAAGTATCATGCCGGTGTAAAACGTACATTTTTTTAAACGTACATTGCAACATGCAAATTATAACAGATAAAACCAAAAGGGCCAATTTTATATGCACGTATAAAAATTAATCAGTATCAGATAAAATATAAATACATGATTTAAAAAAAAAAACGTGTATAGTTGCCATCATTGTGAACCGGAAATTGCTTATATCTAACTTGAATACCAAGGTTTTATGAAAGTCAGTATGGTCGTCGGAATTCTTACCTTCAAGACCTTTTCCTAAATTGTTTTAAAAATTTTCAACACTGTTTTTTGACGAGTAGTATATTGGGCATTATTGGTCTACCATAATTGTTAACACTCGTTATACTTTTTGCTTTTTAAATGGTAGTAATTGAATGTTACAAATTCGCAAAGGTTCTTGTCAAACCAAAAGTGCCTTAACAACCGGAAAGTGAATATTTATATAATTGTTTTTAATATATACAAGTGAAAAAATGTATCAAGGAAAAACGCGCAAAAAATCTCATTAAATTCTTGGGTGTAACAGTAATTTGCCAGTATTCCTATATATAATGATTATTTGGATATAATGATATTTGGATAATATATTATATAATGATTATGTTATATATTGATTATTTTAATGATTATTGTAATGATCTTAGATGCGGTCTTGTGGGACGAAAGTTTTAGAAAGACATTTTCTTTATCGTGCCAACGTTTCGATCTTTATTGAGATCATCTTCAAGGCATGGGATTTACAAACCATGTTTAAATACACTAGTTTTCGTAGTCCGCTTGACCAACTTTTTCATCGCAATTAAAAACCTTAATTAATTGAAAGATAGGAATTGGTCAAGCGGACCGCGAAAACTAGTGAATTTAGTGCGTAGTCTTTAACTTTTCACGGATAAACGACTGACTTGGAATATCCGTACTTCTACGGAGCAGGAAACTTTGCAGTCTATACTCTTGAAGATACAATATCTACAATTGTTAATTTTACCAAACCATACACATTTAAAAATAACAATTATCAAAACCGGAGAGCTTTAGTTACGTTGGTGTAAAATAAAAATTTAATTTGGCAATTTCAAATGTCACAGATGTTGCACCGATAACTATGGTGGTTCTAAGAAAGACAACAAGCTAGGAAAATGCTTAAAAAAGATTTTATTGTATAAAACTTTTTACATTTAACATTTCAATACATTTTAGTAATATTTTTTAATTTTAAAAAAATTAATTTTTTTACGAGGGTTCGCAACAGCAGAGGTCGTATGGAACCCTCAAGGTGCCAGTGTTAGTGAAAAAAGCCCATTTGTAAGTATGTCGGAGTCGAATGCAGGGCCGCTGGATTCGAACCCTGGACTTTTACCTTACAGTGTCAAAGACTAAACCGACGCCGTTTTTAGTATTTACAATATTATTAATCTTGAAAGGAATCCTTCAACTAATTAAGGTTTTTAGTTGAGATAAAAAAGTCAGAGTGACGAGCAGGATTCGAACCCGCGACCCTGCGCTAGATACGCGGCTGCTCTACCACTTGAGCTATCGCGGACCTACCTTTCCCACCTTTTTGCCATTTTTCAAATGTCGTGTAATCTATTTGATTCTCGGCGACAAATGAAACACCCTCGAAGAGCTTTAGTGGAAGATATACTTAGTTTGAACTTATTAAATTCACTAATTTCGTGGTCCGCTTGGCCAATTAATATCTCTCAATTAATTAAGGTTTTTAATCGGGATAAAAAGACCGAAGATCTATATATAAGTTACATAGAGTCCGCTTTTTTTTAGCTCAACTAAAAACCTTAATTAATTGTTTATATTACACAAATACATGTAGTATGTGAAAAAAGTAAATTTATAGCATTGTATAAATGCACTTTTTTCATATACTATATGTATTTGTATAATTTAAACAATGTATAAATCCCAGACCCTGAAGATAATCCCAATAAAGATAATATTTAAGGGGATAATACTAAAAAGGGAGTATTTTATATTATTTCGTATTTATTTTTAATTACTTACATTTGCAGTTTTGGTGCTAGTCTTCATGTTCGAAACATACAGAGTATATGTGTATACCACTGGGTACTATACTACTTATATGTAGTATAAATAATTTTCGATAGTATATGTGACTTTGTGTGGTCTTCAGTGACCGCTAGTTAATTAATTATTAAGTTAGATTATTTGGATTATCGCGAGATGCGGTCTGGTGTTATGTAGGTCTTAGAAAAATATTTTCTGTTGATGTAACGATGAGCCGGGTTATCGACTGCTGGAAGCATGAAGCTTTTTTCGAATGATCTACGGAAGAGGTCAACACAGAGAAAAAAAACTTCCTTTCGGAGCTTCGCCGAGCTTGCGACAGTTTTTATACTGCCATCTTCAGGGTTTAAGTTTGAACTTATGACAGTATAAAAACTGTCGAAAGTTCGGCGAAAACCCAAAGGAAGTTTTTCTCTGTGTTGACCTCTTCCGTAGATCATCCGAAAAAAGATACATTTTCTTTTTCATGCCAACGTTTCGATCTTTATTTAGAAAATCGTGAGATGCGGTCTGGTTTGATGTAGGTTTCAGAAAAACATTTTCTTTATCGTGCCACGTTTCGACCTTTATTGAGATCTTCTTCAGGGCCTGGGATTTACAAACATTGTTTAAATTTAACAAATACACTTTTTTCCACGCCCTACATGTATTTGTTAAATTTAAACATTGTTTGTAAATCCCAGGCCCGGAAGATCGAAAGATTGGCAAGACAGAGAAAATATTTTTCTGAAACCTACATCCCACCAGACCGCATCTCACGATTTCCGAATAATTACATTAAGACTTAATAAACAGTTTTTTCTTTTTCAAATTGAAGCTTCATACAGTTGACGATTAGATTTGTAATAAAACTTAGTGGAATTTATAATGAAATACATCTGACTGCATTTTTTAAACTTCTATTTTTATTAATAATATTTTAATAATATAATATTTATTTTTTCATTGGATTTTCTTTTGTAAAATTCCCCAAGTTTTAATTGTTTCGTTCGATATCGATACTATATCGATAATTTCGTAAATTTAGTAAGATTCTTCTTCTTGACCTTCCCTTATGAAACTAGTAGAAAATAAGAATAATAAAATGGGTTTAAGTTTGAACTTATGACAGTATAAAAACTGTCGAAAGTTCGGCGAAAACCCAAAGGAAGTTTTTCTCTGTGTTGACCTCTTCCGTAGATCATCCGAAAAAAGATTCATGTTCTTTTTCATGCCAACGGTCCGATCTTTATTTAGAAATCGTGAGATGCGGTCTGGTTTGATGTAGGTTTCAGAAAAAAGTTTTCTTTATCGTGCCGAAGGTTTTTTTTTTGACGCTCTCAACATGACACCCAAGAATGGTACAATTACACAGAAGACAAATTCTTTGATCCCTGAAGATGATATCAATAAAGATCGAAACGTTGGCACGATAAAGGAAATGTTTTTCTGAAACCTACATCACATCAGACCACATTTCACGATTTCTGAATAATTATCGATTAACGGTCACTAATCATCACCGTTTCGATCTTTATTGAGATCATCTTCAGAGCTCAGTGTTTGTTTTCCGTGTAGATACGTCATTCTTAAGTGTCATGTTAGCCACAAATTTTAAGCCTATAAATATTGGGTTGTCCGGAAAATAATGCAGGATTTTAAGTTTTCATTAAAAAAAATCTATATAAAATATTCTGTTTACGTTTACAGGATTACTCATTTGTATGAATGTCAACACTTATTAATCCTCTTCCAAATGATATTGTTTGTTTACCTCTGTAGCATTCCGCTACTTGGAAATAATTCAGTCATCCTTATAATGTCAAAGCGAGAATTTCGTACGATTTTCTTTTACGAGTTTAAACTCGGCCGAAGCGGAGCCCAAACGGCTAGAAACATTAACCAAGACTGGGGCGAGGGTTGTGTTAATGAGTGCACTGTGCAAAGGTGGTTTAAAAAATTTCGGGAGGGAGATTTCAGTCTTGAAGATGAAGAAGGTCGTGGAAGGCCTTCCTCTCTTAATGATGATGTTCTGCGATCAGTGGTGGAAGAAAACCCTAAAACAACTGTTCGAGAACTTGCAGAGCAACTCAAAGTCAGTAAAACGACCGTCGCTGACCGCCTCAAGGCGATTGGAAAAGTGAAAAAAATCATCAAAAAAAGGTAATGGTTACGGTATGGTGGGCTTCATTTGGTTTAATACACTACAGCTTCTTAAATCCTGGCGAAACCATCAATGCTGAATCATACTGTAACCAAATTAATACCATGCATCAGAAATTGGCAGTAATGAAGCCCTCTTTGGTCAATCGGAAAGGGCCCATTTTGTTGCATGACAACGCTCGACCACATGTGTCACGTGTAAGGTAACAAAAATTTTTGGAGCTTGGCTATGAAACTTTGCCTCACCCACCCTACTCTCCGGACCTCTCGCCTACTGACTACCATTTTTTTAGACACCTGGACCACTACTTACAACACATAATATTCAAAAATCAAACGGAACTGGAAAATGAATTTATTGACTTTATCAATTCTAAAAATTCTGAATTCTACTCAGACGGAATTAATAAGTTACCAACACGTTGGGAGAAATGTATTGAGAGTATGGGAAATTATTTTGATTAAAGAACATTGCTTTAAAGTAACTAGTTTCTTTTTTTTTGTTTAATACCAAAATCCTGCATTATTTTCCGGACAACCCAATAACATCGAAAAATATTTGGAAATGTTTTATCTACATATAAGTACACACGTGTACGCTATTTGTTTCGAACATCACGACTACCAAAGAAACATCAAATGTAAATACTTAAAAATAAATATGAAATTATTTAAAAATTTTCCCTCGGCCACCGGCTTCGCTTTGTGGATTTTCATCGAAAATTCGAAAGTTAAAATAACTTCACCATGATCTAACTTTTCTCAACCTTCATTATTGTAATTATACATTAAACATTTAGGATAAGCATACTCATTCTTCGTCAAGCCTTCGAAGGAAAGGCCTTCTGCCTTCATCAAAATATGAAAAAATTAATTTACAAAGTTAAGGAGTATGAACATGAATTTTGAAAATTATATGCGATAAGATATTTGGATAAAGGTTACATTATGTCGATTGGACGAGTGGTATAACTATTTCTTCCATTTTACAAAGCAAAAGCTCGTCCTTTACGGTTAAAGCCATAACTTTGAACACTGTACATAATTTTTCATGTCTGTTAACTTTATAAATGATTAATTGACCCTTTGACCAGTGAAATTTTGATTAATTTTATAAAAATGTAATTTTTTCAAGGATGCTTGAAATGCACAGTAGTGCAAGGATATGAGAGAGTGAATTACTTTTCTGCTTGTGGGATTTGGGACGGTGTGACACATCTTCACTCCAGCCTTCTAAATTCGTTGCATTTGTTCTTAATACATTTCAAAAGTGTTACAACACCCTTCTTGTTTACTTTGTTGACACTGACTTTCTTTTTCGACTGGTTGAGCAGGTTATCGTTAAAGGCTTATCACTGTCGCTGATAACAGTTAAAGTTGTTGTAATTTGATGAATGTCCTGTTCTCCTAGAAGGTCCAAGGAAGGTTGTATGCCTTTTCATCACCAACATCATCGTGGCTCTTGGTTTAGCACCGAATTTCGGTATTTGTTTATTGAGCGATTGTCCGCTCGTGGTGGATAATGATGAGAGAATTGGAAGTGCATAATCGATGAGTCCGGATGTTGTCACATCTGTCACACAATTCTTTAATATCTTAATCAGCCTAGCAGAGCAGAATGTTTTTCCAGGTTCAGTGGTTTATAAAAAAAAACCCAACCACAAAACATTTGTCAACGACTTTATTACCCCGAAATTCGTACAACAGATGCACCTGTGTAATTTTTAGCCCAGGGGTGACACGCTTGCTATTTCGTTATTTTTTTTACACTTTCATTATGCTGTACATCAATTCACAGAATTCCACAAATTCAAGAATTAGCATTACAAATGTAAAATTGAGGGATGTTTTGGAGTACAGGACCTTCTTTTGGGTACGTTATAAAAATAAGCATATTCATATTGTTTCTTTAAATAAGAACGGTCCATAAAGAATTAGTGTTTTGAATAAAAGCATTCAGTATTTCGTTCCTTAATATAGAACAAATGCGATCTGACATACTATCCTTGTAGACACGCAATCATACCAGTTCTTGTATTGTCATATTGACACGTTTGACCCACATTTCCCAGACCTATATTCAACCATAAAGGCTTATTGTAGCCGCTTCACTCCTGCTTCAGTGACATTTTATGTCAGTTTGTCAGGACCATGTGACGTTGGAAAGTTGAGTGAGCTGTACGTTTTTCCAATAAACTTTAAATTAACAATAAATTTAATATTTAAATAATAAATTTAAAGGAGCTTAAAGAAGCTTTCACTACTTTTCTCAAGCAAAAGGTCATTCATTCAGAGGGGCATTAATTCACAGTCGGGGCTCTTAAGGTCGTCCAAGTTGTTACTGCCACATTTCAACATATAATGTACGTTATGTAAGGTATTGGTTGAGATAAAAAAGTTAGTATGAGTAACGGGATTCGAACCCACGACCGTCGGCTAGAAACGCCGCTGCTCTACCACTTGACCTATCGTGACTTGGATCCACTCGGACACTAACTTCCCATCATAACTCTGCCTTTTGAATTTTCCCTCCTTTTTGCCATTTTTTCGGCAACAATTGAAATGTCCACGGAGAGCTTTCGTGAAGATATACTTCAGTTTAATTATAAAATCCATTACAGTTCGTGGTCAGATCATGGTCGTGATAAAAAAAGTCAGAGACAGGAGCGGGATTGTTAAGGTACAAACCATTATGATACTTAGACTATAAATTAAATTTATTTAATTTTTAAGTTTATTATTTTAACTATAACTTCGTAGCACATATCTAGTTTTGACTTTCCCAGGAAATTGAAAAGCGTGACTAAAATAACTTTGTACATTTTTATTTTCGTAAAGTTTCTGCAAAGTAGAAAATCCACTCGGACACTAACCTCCAATACCTTTCATAAATAATAATTAATTGAAAAGCAACCTAGTGCCATTTCATTTGTCGCCAAGAATCGAATAAATTACACTTTATTTGAAAAATGGCAAAACAAGAAGGAAAATTCAAAAGGTGCGGTTGAAACGGCAACGTTTTTATTTGAGGTAAAAAATCAGTGTTACGAGCGGGATTCGAACCCGCGACCTTCGGCTAGATACGCCGCTACTAACTAATTGGTCAAGCGGACCACAAAAACTAGTGAATTTAATAAGACAAAATAAAGTATATCTTCACTAAAGCTTAAAAAATCAAATGGAGTACACCATATTTGAAAAATGGCAAAACAAGAAGGAAAATTCAAAAGGTGGGGTTGAAATGGGAACTTGGTGTCCGAGTGGGTCGAAGTCACAATTGTTTGTTTGTCAACTTTAATAACTTTATTTGAAAGCTTTTATATCATTGATAAAAAATAAATTGTTATAAAAAGTCAGTGTCACGAGAGGGATTCGAACTTTCGGCTAAAACCGCCGTTGCTCTACCTCGATCCGCTCCGACACCAACTTCCCATCCCAAACCCATCTTTCGAATTTTCCCTCTTTTCTGCCATTTTTCCTATATCGCGTTATTTGATCCTTGGCAACAAATGAAATGCCCACGGAGAGCTTTTAGTTAAGATATATTTCATTTTATTGATTAAATCCATTACAGTTCGGGGTCCGATTGGCGGAATAAGTTTTTTCAATTAATTAATCTTTTTTACGTAAGGTTCTGGTTGAAATGAAAAAACTACGACTCGATCAATAGTTCAGGTGGTTAGATCAGCGGCGTATATAGCCGAGGGTAATGGGTTCGAATCCCGCTCGTGACACTAGCTTTTTCATTTCAACCAAACCTTACCTAAAAGATTAATTAATTGAAAGAAGTAATTTGTCCAATAAACCATATAATAAGTGGAGTTGTTTGATAACATGGATTTCACGAATTTGTGAAAGATGCTAAAATGATATGTAAATTATATCTTCAAAGATAAACTTCTTAAATTTAAACTTAGCAAACTGGTGAAGTTTTAAATGTAAGCGTTCAAGTAGTTTATTTAGTTAACTGGAGCTAATGCCAATGTGCAGGATTATTGATTTCATTTTGCCTACCCAATTAATTTTTATTCACTTTCTTCAACCAAACATGAAACTCATTCAAGTTGTTATGGCCTCGAGGGAGTTGGTATACCCATGCATACCCGATAACATAGTTTTAATTAGTAAGGTATTTGAACTTTATTATTATAATTATTCAGATTTATTGAGATGCGGTCTTGTATGATAAGAATAGGAAGAAGACAACATTTTCTTTATCGTGCCAACGTTTCGATCTTTATTGAGATCCTCTTCAGAGCCTGGAATTTATAAACATTGCTTGAATTTTCAATTTCAATTTCAATTTCATTGAACGCAGTGATTCCTTGAACTTATGGACAGAATATTTGAAAAAGTTAATATTATTGACAAACATAAAAATTAACACTCATGGCAATTTTAACTTTTTATATGGATTTTATTATTAAAACAAGGCATAATAAAGGGGCTTTATAATCTTTATAAGTGGAAACAATCAAGTTAATTAAGTGGAAGAGTCGTGCCAACGTTTCAATCTTTATAGAGATCATCTTCAGGGCCTGTGATTTACAAACATTGTTAAAATTTAACAAATACATCTTGTATGTGGAAAAAAAGAGAATTTATGGAATGAAAACTATATTTTTTATTACAATTAATTAAGGTTTTTAGTTGAGATGAAACAAAGTTAATGGCACGAGCGGGATTCGAACCCACTTACTTTTTTATCACCTCAACTAAAAACCTTAATTAATTGTAATGTATTAATTGGTCAAGCGGACCAGGAAATTAATGAATATATTTTTTATATTCAATCGAAATATTTCCAGTCACTCAAAATGTTTATCTTTTGTGTAATTGTATAAATGCACTTTTTTCACATCCTACGTGTATTTGTTAAATGGAAACAATGTCTGTTATTCCCAGGCCCTGAAGATGATCTCAATAATGATCGAAACGTTGCCACGATAAAATTTTTTTGTGTTTTTAGCGTACATCTCACCAGACCACATTTCACGATTTCTGAATAATTTTCGAATAACGGTCTCTAATCACCACATATTTCTACATGACAAGAATGTAAACAATGTAAATCCCAGGCCCTGAAGATGATCTCAATAAATGTCGAAACGTTGGCACGACAAAGAAAATGTTTTTCTGAAACCTACATCACACCAGACCGCATCTCACGATTCCTGAATAAATATCGATTAACGGCCGCTAATTACCACACATAATGTTTTTAATTTAAAGATTAAAGATGTATTCTACCAATTTTTTTCAGCTGGTATGTACCATCTTCACTCTTTCAATTTTAAAATGGACCAAATTTTTATTAAATTTCGAATGTAAGAAATTATTCTTCTTCGAAGTATTGCTGACAATATTCTTTCGCAATGATCCCAATTGACTTTTTGAGTTTGGCTTTCAGTAACAAGTTAATTGGGGTTGTTGCTTTGAGATAATGTTTGTAATCATGTAAGCGAACAATGAATGTCTCCGTTCAAACTGGATTTTAAGAGCAAATGACGGCTCCTTGCGTGTTCTAATGAAGAACGACGGGATCCTTTTTTTTTTGTGTTCTCCTGATGTTACACATTTGCGTGTACATCTTGTTATCTCTTCCCACATATGTCTAATTCCTGTCTGCTACCTACTCCCGCGACTTTGGCAATTTGTCCTCTTTTTTATTCTTTTTCCGCCTGGATGGCAGTCTGGTAAGAAACCAGAAATGCGCCAAATTGCAATCCTTTGTACAGCTACACACGCAAACTGGCAATTTAAGACTGTTAAATGATGTCCACTTTTTAACGACTATAATTTAATTATCAGTTTGATTTTATAAGGAAATCAGTTTCATTTGATTTTAATCTAAAAACCGAATGGAATTACTTCTGGAAAGAAAATTTGTTTTAACTTTTACGTTCGTTTAAAAAAAAAAGATACATTTGAAATGAAGTCGTTTAAAAAATGGATCTTTTCTTTCTTTCGTCGTTTGTATCAAGAGATTTTTTACAATTATTTAAAACAGATGTTTCAAATCCTTGGAGATAATGAAAAGTCATTTTTACAAAATATTAGAAAATATATTTTGTAGCATTTAAGATGAAAACCTGTCCAAAAATGCGAGTGCCGGCGATCATCCGAGTCGCACTCACAAAGCATGACGCAGCATGTTAGTTTAGATGATGGTTGTCATCAAGTCCGTGTCGTTATTTCTACCGGCCACATAATGTCTCGATTATTTATCGGTCCTACTGCAACTGAATTGGGGAAAACCGAGGCAACCGCCAGTTCTGGTTGAAATAATAAAGAAAAATAACTAACGTCCTTTATAACTTTGACACATTGCGTACGAACAAAACTGGAAATTACCGAATTTTTAATTTCTATTCGGTTCTTTCTCAAAATGTATGCTTAATACACAAAATGAAATTTTCCGTGGGAAAGAATTAATATGCAAAATATATAATTTACTTTAAAATTTAAAAAAAAAACAAAAAAAACAGATTTTTTTAAAGACCTTTGTAGCTGATTTATGTACACAAATAAAGGCTCTGATGCTGTAATAAAGTTAATAGTGATCAATTTAATTTATGGTGAAGAAGTGAGCGCAACTATTATAGTCATGCAATTAAAAGAATAACATGTTATTTTTTCTAAGCACATCATAGTAATGAAGCTAAATCGTCCAATCTTCAAGCTCATATTATTTGCGTGAACCTTTTTTGTCTTAATATATCAGTTTTCACTTTTATAGTGCGACAGGTCCGAAATTAAAACGATCAATTTTAAACACTGGAGAATTATATTTGTACTTGGATGTTTGGACTTGTTTTATTTATTATTTTAATAGATTCTAATCTGTCAAACGGTATTTGAACAGTACATAAATTTCTCTTTTGAAACTCGATACATTACAATCCAAATGTTACAAAGAAAGATAATTATTAAGATAAGAAGATTAATTATGATCGTACATCATATTGATTAATTAAGATTATTATTGAAAATACGCTTTCTAGTAGAGCGATAAAAGTTGTACAACAAAGTGTGAAAAATTGCTAATGTGAATGATGTAAACCTGAGTTGAACGCGTTATCCGTTTCTAGGTGGGATTCCCGTGCGGTGAATGGTTAAAAGGTCATCTTGGACACATTCCGGACGATGGGATAGACGACAATAGGATCGATACACCGAGAAAGAGAAAGAATTAGTCACATTATCATAATGTTTTTTTAATTTAAATAGATGTACATAGATCTATGTATAGTCACAATGATTTTGTGGTATGTATATACCGGTATAATCCATAATTAATTAGGGTTTTTAGTTGAGATGAAAAATGTTCTGTCACTAGCGGAATTCGAACCGACGATCTTCGGCTTGATACGCGCTACTCTAACACTTGAGCTATCGTGACTTCGATCTTCTCGGCCAATAACTTCCATCACAACACCACCTTGAATTTTGGAAAGTGACAAAAATGAGGAAAAATTCAAAAGGTGGGATTGAGATGGGAAGTTGGCGTCTGAGTGGATCGAAGTCGCGACAGCTCAAGTGTTAGAGCAATAGCCGAAGATCCTGGGTTCGAATTCTGCTCGTGACACTGACTGTTTTATCGCAACTAAAAACCTTAATTAATTGAAAGATATTAATTGGTCGACGGACCACGAAAACTTGAGAATTTTTAATAATCCATAATTTTGTAGTAATGTATAAAGGGGGAACTGCTCGTGCCTTTTCATGTCCAAAACAAGTCGGTTTCAAAGATTCAAAAGAAGAGGTTTCGTCTTTGACACGGCGCTCATCACTGTAAGGTCAAGGTCCCGGGTTCGAATCCAGCGGCCCTGCATTCGAACCCGACATACTAACAAAAACCGGCACCCTGAGGGTTTATATGACCTCTGCTGTTGCGAAAAATAAAAAATAAAAAGATTTTAATTCCTTAACGATATTAGGCAAGGGAATTTTTATTTAAAAAATATCTAGATCGTTAAAACATAATGTACTTGACCTATCAGTATTACAATTAGGATAAACGCTCACAAAATATTAGGAAATTACTGCACATTCAGAAAACTGACTCAAAATCAAGCATATATAAACAAAAAACAGCAAAATCCCTCATGCAATCTCAACACGACACTCAAGATGGTGCAAGTACACAGATGACAAACACTTTGAGTGAGTAGAAATACTTTGATTTTTCCTTGTATAAATTCGCTTTTCCTGATTCTAAATGTATTTGTAGAATGTAAACAATGTTCGTAAATCCCAGGCCCTGAAAATGTTCTCAATAAAGGTCGAAACGTTGGCCCGATAAAAAAAAAAAAATGTTTTTTCTGAAACCTACATCACACCAGACCGCATCCCACGATATCTCGAGAATTCAGAAAGACTTTTTTTAACTCAAGAATTAAACTTTGTTTGGAATATCTAGGGAAAAGTTCACTCTTTGTGAGTATTATTCATAATTATTATTACAAGTACTACGAGAATTTTTTCCCTCGAATTTGTAAATAATTCTTACTTTTGTTGCGAGAGGAGCTTTGAAAAAGTTACGTGTCCAGTCTGGTGCCCTTACAGGCAATGACCTGACAAAAAATAGTCAGGAGACAATAACAGAAAACATTAATGTATGTAGTAAAAAATAAATTAACCCATATGGGCCTTATGTACATCATTACACATGAAACAAATTTTACTCACACAAATTTGAAAAGGAATTTAACCAGGCTAAATAATCCATTCAGGATCCATTCCCGTTTCATTATTTTTTTGGAATTTGTCTGCAATCTTTTCTAAAAAAAAAAAAAAAAATACAAGCTGACCTTTGATTTTATACAGATTTTGTTTTCAAGGATTAATTTACATTACAGGAGTATTATTGAAAAAACTATGTTGGCATGATTAGTATTATATATTGTAAAAATTATAAATAACTAATAAAATTATATCAATATAGAATTGCATTATTTTTTATGATATGAGCAGTAATTTGTCTTGTTATGTGCCCGTTTGATTTTGAACTGGCAAGATGGTCTTGTGAATATCACGTCAATTCTTGTCCAATCGTGCTAATTGAGCATGACTCCTTTTTGTTTTGTCTTTTTGAAGTGGGAAACACGTCAAGATGCCATCCGTGTTCGAGATCCTGAGAAGAAGGTGACACCGAGGAGGCGGTGGAGTCACCAACCGCGTATTATGTACATAAACCTAGCCGACTAAGTGTAAATGTCGGTTACACTGAAACGGAACTGGTCCGAGGAGACAGGACTGTATAATTGCGGTGGCGAGACTACACCACACTTTATTATTGTTATTAGAGCTGGGACGCGCACGGTAGGAAAAGAAAAAAAGCCCTGCCGTCTTTCAACCATTCCTCACAAAAAATAGTGTCCCTCTTCGGGGATGTAGCCCCGAGGCTGGAGCCCCCTGTCATTACGGCCCTTCCGGTAGGAGACAACCCTTGGTATAAATATTAATGGCCTGGGTAACTGGGTAGCACGGGGGATCTCTAGGCTTAAAGGGAAATATAATAGGCGATTCCCGAGGCGTCGACTTTCGGATGCCGTCTCTCCGTCACCACCTTACAATGTCTGCCGAATCAAATAATTATAGACATGATGTCTTTCAAGATCGGCCGCATCTGTTGTACCCTCGGAGGGTAAATTAGCAGTGGAAATTGTTTCTATTGAATTAAATCTTATTAAAAAAAATCTTAAAAAAAAAGGATATCCATAAAACGTCTGCAATTTTGACTGAGGGTAAATGTTGTGAATTGTGACAAATATTTTGGCCGAAGAAAGAATTAAAGAAATTATTTGGGAAAAGAAGGGAGATCGCTAATGAGATGGAAAAATAAGCGATATTAAACTGAAAATGCAGGAGAATGCAGCCAAAACTGGGTTCCTATCTCTATCGAGAAGATCCATTACAAAATGTGACTTCTATGACTAACTTTGAAGGAAATAAGAAATCAACCAAATAAGAAATACTGTTTTTATCTTGTAATTATCGACAGATAATTTTCATTTCACTTTTCTTAAAACCTCATTTATACCGTTATTCAAGTTTAGTAGGCTTTATTGACCGTTTTCCTCGAAAAAAACAACATAAAAATACAAAAAATACTTTATATATATATCGACCTAGAAAAAATATTGGAAGACCTATTTAATGATGGATGCAGTTTTTATAAAATTGGCCAATCTCTGGGTTGGTTGGTCAGACTGATTTTTTGAAATTCTCCGATGATTTTCCAACACTTAAATGTCGGACTGAACAGATTCTATAGATGGCTTATTCTTATTAGTTAATTCGACGTGGATTTTAAATTCACTAGCAAAAAAAAATTGCAAAAAGGAGGGAAAATTCCAATGGGGTTGAGATGGGAATTTGGCGTCCGAGCGGATCGAAGTTCACGATAGCTCAAGTGTTAAGGCAGCGGCGTATTTAGACAAAGGTCGTGGGTTCGAATCCCGCTCGTAACACTGACTTTTTTATCTCACCTAAAAACCCTACTTAATTGGTAGATTTTAAAGACGATCTTAATTCGACGACAAATGCATAGGGTTTTTTTTTTTTTTTTTTTTTTTTTTTTTTTTTTTTTTTAACGGTTTATTTTTTACGGTAAATGTTTTTCTTGGGCACTGCGACACCTTTTTCACACTTGTTCTTTATTTCTTGCCATCTGTCTATCTTTTCAGGTTAAGCTCCCCACAAATGAGCAGCATTTAACACACGGATCATTTCAACCCGAAAAACGCATTTTAATTTAATTTTAATTATTTTTCAAGAAGGCTGTTATTTTTAATTGATTCTTAAATTTGGAAGTTGTGATCAGTGCCAAACTCTTATACGAAAACGGTTTTTAAGGACTTTTAACCTCGAACCGCAAGAGGTTTCAATCGAAGTCATTTGTAATGAGGTTTTTGGATTTTTTTTTAATATACTTTTTCTTTCTACGTGTATAAATTATGATTATTAACATAATACAGGTATAGATCACAATCCGTCTGCCGGAGTTCGTTGTTAAGAGGAAAAGTATAAACAAGAAAAAAATAAGAAGAATTAAAGCGAGGATACAACATTATTCGCTATATGCTAGTACACCATTAAAAAAGATTAAAATAATAGTAAAACTACTTCTAACAAACCGAGGGGAAAAGTCTTAATGGTAAAGGGACAAAAAATCGGATATAATAAAGACATATATTATATGAAGGAAATTGAGTGATGAATTGGAGGGGACAGAAATTGAATTCCATAATTAGTTCTAATCTATATTTCCAGGCGTGGCGGACATACTGCGTGAGCGCCCGTGGATCTGTGCCATCCAATAGCTTTAACAGAGAGCTCTTAGAGAGGGTAAAAGATCCCAAGTGCAACAACCTTATCTCGCCCAATATTGTACATTCGGTCATAAAACGCAGAGTTGTTTCCACCGATTGAGAATTGCAAAGGGCACATAACCCCTCCCCTTGCACTTCAACCAAAGTGCAGAGTTTAAGTTAAGGGCCTCGCAACGGGTTTTTAGTAGCCGTCTTAAGTTTGAAAGACTAAGGGAATTCTCTCTCTGTAGATTAAATAAAGTGTGGGGGTGAGACAAGTTTTTGAATAACGCAAAAGTTAAGCGAGCACTGAACTCGGAGTAAGCAAGCGTTCCGATGCTGCTCCTTGAATCTAGATAGCAGATCTATAATGAGACTTGGCCAATCAGCAAGGTTTTCGTAGGTGGGACAGGCTACTTCAAATCTCTGAAAGTTTTATGGAATTTTTAAACCATGATTAGACAGTAAACCAACAAAGCGTAAGACCCAATACAGACCCCTGAAGCTCTCCGTATTCAATGAACTTGTTAATGTACAAAGTGACAACTATCCTTAATTCCACTGTTTTGTCATCGTCTGTATATCATGACCTATGTATCAAAAGCCTTGGTTATATTTTTTAAGAGTTTTTAGGCCGTAGCCATTTTTACATCTGAACATTTCCTTCTGCCATCAGACTACCTGTTGAATCTGTTTCTAATTGGACCTTTACTTATTTTAACACTTTCAGACATGTTGAGTTAAAATTTAACTATATTTATAAACACACTACTTTGTTATTAGTATTCACACGCATGCAGTACGTATAAGTGTTTTGAATTTAAATAATTTACAAATCTTAACATAAAGGGAAAAAGTTTGAAATAATTTTTGCACTTTCCCGTGGGGATGACAGTTGTTTAAGCATATCGGAGAAAGTGCCTGAAATACTCGAGATTCAGAAGTGAATCAATACAGGTAACAAGTGACTTATTCTTTAAAGATGCAGTTGTTTCATACATCTTAGTATCAAATAAAATCGTGCCAACGTTTCGAGCTTTATTGAGATCATCTTCAGGGTTCAAAGTGTTTGTATTCTGTGTAATTGTGCCATTCTTGCGTGTCGTGTCGAGAGTGCCTTTATTAATAATTATTCAGATATCGTGAGATGCAGTCTGGTGTGATGTAGGTTTCAGAAAAACATTTTCTTCGTCGTCCCAACGTTTCGACATTTATTGCGATCATCTTCAGGGATTTACAAACATAGTTTACATTTAGAAAATACATATAGAATGTGGAAAAGTGAATTTCTACAATGCAAAATATATTTTATATTCCATCAAAATATTTCCACTCACTCAAAGTGTTTGTCTTCTGTTGTAATTGTGCCATTCTTGCGTGTCGTGTTGAGAGTGGCAATGAAATTTTACTGTTTCACGTTTATATATGTTGGATTTTGAAGGGGGGGGGGGAAGGCAAGTGGGTACAGAGGAGACTATTTTGTCGTAGGCTTCTTTGAGGTGAAAAGAGCCGACAAAGGGAAAACAATGTGTTGGTAATGTTTCGGCCAGTTTATTCTTTCAGGATTATATAGAAAGAGAATAAATGGGAAAAGGAAAATTAGATTGCTGGACAATTAAACTATGCGAAATATATTTGATGTGTGGAATGTAATGTGATCATATATGTATGTTATCTGTATTGAATTTGATTAATGATGGCGTAGCTGCGACTGAGTTTGCATGCGTCTGTTCTGTAATTGATGCTGTGTTTATCCTTGTTGATGTAAACCATTTCTAAAAAATTACGTTTAAATTTGTTTTGTTTTTAGTTTTTAGTTTAGTATTTTTAGATTTTTGAAGTCAAAATTGTGTTGGTGTTCAAAGTGGTGGGTAGCGAGTGCTGTAGGAGGTTTGTGCAATCATAGATATGTTGCTTTACTCTCATGTCCAGATATTGGGATGTAAGACCAATGTAAGTAGCTGGACAGTTTAAACAGTTGATCTTGTAGATTACGTCAGATTTATTTGTAATTGGTGTGGGGTCTTTAATTTTGGAAAACAGTGTTTGGATCGTTTTATAATTTTTGAAAGCTATTTTGAAATTATCGGATTAGAGAAATTTGTTTAATTTGTACGATAGGCCTTGAATAAATGGAATGGAAATGTATGTTGGTGTGTTTGTATTTGTTGTATTTCATGTAGTATTTAGTAATAGTGGATGCTGTTAGTGTTGAGTGGTAATTGCTGATTATCCCGTTAACTATGTGCTTAGGATAGAGATTGTTTTGGAGGATCTGTTTGTATAGCTTTATGTTCTTGAAGTGAAATGATTCACGGCTTAGGGTCACTAATCTCTACACAATTATTAATAATGTCAGAACGGTGGTTTTGAAAGTTGTGATTGTTTGCTAAAGTCAACTCCGAGATGAAGAATCGAATCTTCGTCTTTATGTGGAGTACTAACAATGGAATAAGACAGAGGATGTAGACTCGAAAAAAGAACCTACAGGAAACAAATGAAATGGAATTTTTCAGTGTCATCGTGCAACATAATAATGCACCAATCGTAGAAGTGATGCCCTTCTGCAATAATAAAATCATCAGACGACGAGGTTAAAATTTTTGAATTTTTTTAGAGATCAGCTAACAAAGAAACATTACAAAATTTAATAGGGTTGACCACATTGTCGAAGAAGATATCGAACAAAATAACCCCAGAATGTGAACCTTACTCATCAAGAAAGCGGGAAAATTGATAAGAAAAAATCTTCCTACGAGAAAAGAATGAACCAAATCAAAACCTGCTCATCAACGTCGGCCATACGAAATTTGTGAACCAAAAAAAATTGTACAGAACTAGGTTTAATTCGTAAATAAATATACCGGTTCCAAACTAGCAACATAAAATCAAAGTTTAAACTACATTTTTATTTCTTTTTATGCGAGGTTTTGGGTGGAATGGCGAGTTTGATACCATCGACTAATATTGTGCATGAATTAAAAATTGTTAATGTTCCGTAATAAAACGCTAGAATAATTTTGATTTATTGACGTGGAATTTATATTTTCAGCCGTACGTAACTTCTCTTATTTTAGAGATTATATTAAGTTATATTAATATTAAAAATGAACAACTACCTAGAAAAGATAGAATTGAAATACAAAATCGAATATATTCTTGTAAAGTGGATTTATCCTTTGATATCCTTGAATTTACAAATGCGCGGGGGGACATAAGAAAAAATAATATTGAAATTCCGTAAACTAATTGTTCATCGTTTCATAATAAAGGGGCAGGCGGACGCTTAAACCGCAAACAAATAATAGTCTTAGGTAAAGTTACCAGCACGCTCTATATAATTTGAGAGGGTAAAGTTTTTTCCTCTTCGTTCTCCTCCAGGATCTCCAGACCGGCGAAGCTACGGGACGGGACGTCTCAGAGGCGGCATTTAATAACAGAGCCAGGTTGACGACGGACGTCGGGAGGGTCTTTGGTTAAAGACCGACCGCCGGTGAGTCGTAATGACATTCACCTCGAGATTCATCTCCGTTGGGCTAAAAACATACAAAAACCTCAGACCAAAATCAGAAGAGAAAACCGGTTTTATACGTTTCAATAAAATCATCTAGAAACGTAACTTGTTTTGTAATTATGAAAAATAAACAAAGTAACTCGTGTTAAAAGTGAAAAATTCCGACTAGCATGTATATATCTTGTCGTGGATTCGAACAAATCTCAATTTTCAGAATATGAAAGATTTTCTTCATTTAATTCTTCAAGAAAACAAAAAACTCTGCACTTTTCAATCACGGGTTAACCAAAAACTGGTGAAGCAGAGCGTAATGAGACAGTATCGGGATAGGGATAAACAAAAGCGGCCACAAGGCTTTCTGCACCTCGACCTAAGTAAATCTATTGTGCTTCCCATTTTTTTTATAACTCATTGGCTAGCGCAAACTTGCCAGGGGTCCATAATAATCAGTCTTGCTTACGGCAATTTCTCCTAGTTGCAATAATCTGCACCTTCACAGATCTTCACAAAAACACACGTTTTCCGCGGTCTCCTCTTCATCCTGGCAATATTTGCGCAGTAGTTCTTCTGTTTGTACTCCTCCTCCTCTGTGTGTGCTTTCTTATTGGCAGTGCCCATTCAGCAATCCAGAATGCTGGTTCTGCTAGGCGAATCTCTTCGAGGGCCTCTTTCCTTGGGTATTGTTCCAGGATATTTTTACTCGTTAAGGATCCATTTTTGGATGTGCCCTTTTTGTGTCAAAAAGGCCCGCAGTACGGTTCAGGCCCTAGAGAATTAATGTTGGCTTCTTTTTTGGCCAACATGTCCACTTTGTCATTGCAATCAGGTCATTTACGTCACTGACTTCTGCCAGGGTTTTCATACAGTTCAGCTCACATGATGCTAAGGCCTTCAGTGCTGCGTGACTCGCTGAAAAGATAGCTTCCGGGAATGTGTTCCTAGCCTTTTTCTTTCTCTGGCGCAGTGTACAATTGCTGTGATTCTGACTAAAAAATTGGAGTATTTACTTAAGTTTAAAGTCAGTTCATCCCGAAGAGTACAATCCCGTGCGCTTATTTGTTTAACAGCCGTTAGTGTACTTAGCAGAAATTTGCTTTTAAAGGAGTTCATTTGCCCCCCTCCATTAAAGGATCAGTATCTTGTACTTTTTGGTAAAGTTATTTTTGTTGTAGTGGCATCGAATGGCATGCTTAATATGGCCTGTATCTCCTCGCTTTGTTTCCATTGTTTGTTGACTTGGCCTAACCTGCATGTGGATGTCCATAAACCTAAAGTGAGCCGCTAATCTGGCTTCTCCTTGCATTAAAATATGGAGTGTTGAAACTGCCTCCAAGACCGCAGTTGGATTTGAACTCATGTCTCCAGTGACACCGAGGTATGCTTGTCTTTGAGCGCAGTTAATAGCCTAACCGCTTTGCAAAGTTGTGGACCACCAGCCACCCCGACCCATATGTCAACCTCAGTCTTGAGACACGGGTGTACAAACGTAGGATTGTTTTGCGTTTTAATCCTCACCTTTTGGCTCAGAGCCTTCTGCACCTACCCCAAGGAAATTTTGGCCGAGTAGTTTTAATTATAAGTGAATTCCATGTGAGCCGATGGTTTAGTGTGATCCCTAGAAAATTGGCTTTATTGGAGAGTCGAATCAGACATACCCGGGGCACCAATTAATTTTTCTTGTTCTTCAGCACGGCTAACTCAAAGTAGATTACTAAATAGATGGAAGATAAAGCAGAAATTCGGCCTCATATCTGATCATTTATTAATTAAGTATAATTATTATTTGGAAGTCTGATGAGCAACTATACCAGAAATAAATATTATAACAAGTAGGCAGAAACCGATGCATCTATATAGATAGAGATACTCAGTCTGATAAATGCTAGATGGACAGGTAGATAGTCATATCGATATAGCAAAAGGTAAATAAAGAGTCATATCACATAACAACCACAAAAGATTGAAAAATGCCGAAATTCTTCTGACAGAACAAAACAGCTAGGTAAGCGGACCAGAATCGATGATACAAGAAAGCATCACACAGTATGTGTCATTATGATAATTATTGCCAACTGTCTATTATTTTTGGTTTCTTTGGCAGGCTAAAAGTGGCTCAATGAGGAAAAGAGAGAGCACCTGAGACAAAAAACAATCACTTGAGTTTTGAAAAGGTAAGTGCCAGCGCGTCGGTCGGGTCGCGAGTTGAAGAACCTGTATGAACTTACTTCAGTAATAACATGCTTAACTGATCAAGTAAAAATGAATTTAACATGGGGAAGTTTTGGTACAATCGTAGATGTCTATCTGAAATACATATTTTTCCTAAGTACAATACTGTTTCGCTTGTTAACGGATCCAGTTTCGGCTTCACGCCTTCAACATTGCAGTTTTTTTAACAGTTGGGTTCATTCCAAAGTCCATCAGATTTCACACCAGATACATGAATATTTTCCTTCTTATTCTCAGTTAATTAACGGTTCTTTCTGAATAATTATCGAAAGTATCAAGTACAAGCAGTCTGTAATGTAAACCATTTCAGCATGGTGAATGGCCAAAGAGGAAAAATTTAGAAAAATTACATTTCTTAGGCACATTCTACTAATTTGTTTAATTTCTTCTCCTATTTGTTAAAAATTGACTTCCGCAATCCAAGGTTGTACACTTCCATCCTTAGTTCACGGCGGCCGTCACACTGATGAACCTCTCTACCTGAGAAACACCTTTCACCCGTCCTCAAAAGTGACTTTTACGCAAACCGCGGGCTCTTCTTCCTCGAGTTGTGCAAATAATAAACTGACTGTGCACCTTTTACTGTGCTTGGTAAATTAAAAAGAAAAAATAACATTTTTCGGGGGGGGGAGCGAAAATATACAAAGTACGCATCACACAGTACCAAATTGAAAGTTTTTAATAATCCTCTGATTATTCATAAAGTTAAAACAGCGTTTTCGTTTAAAGTTTTCCATTCTTCAACTTTGTCTTCCATTTTCATCGAATGTTATTAACAAATTGTGGGAAATTTACTTAGAAGGAATTAGTAAATCGCTTTGCTCTCACGTTTATACGATGAACCGCTCTGCTAAATCAAATTAGAATATTCAATGTATATTCAGCGATAGTAAGCAAACCTGTAATTAAAGTTCTATTTGGAGGGAGTAGAGCGTGAATCGTCGCTTTTAGGAGCCGGAGATTTATAGTGAACATGCGTTAAAAGGTAAATTGTTTAGGAATATTTAATTTCCCAATAGTCTTAATAATAAAAGTCAAACGTTCTCCTGGATCAGTTTAAGCTGGCCGGAATCAAACTACAACAAACGATGTGCACTCGAGTGAACACTGAAATTAATTCAATTGCATATTTTGGAACTAACTAGAAACAGATACGCATGTCACTTTTAATTTCTTTAATTATGCTTTCTTTCACAAAAAACAAAATACGGCGTAATTCGCCGTAATTAACTCGATTTGCAAATTAATTTCATATTTTTATTATTTATATTTTATGATTCATTCAGGTCACCGGCAAGTGGATATTGCAGAGGCAGTTGGCGTTCCTCAGAGTGTAGTCTACAGATCTCGAGAGGCTGGAAGGGCCAATGCCAAGTATTGTGATTGCTGAAAGACGGAATCCTTTCTATAATGCCCGCCGGATCGTAAAAGAAGTACAAGGTGTTTTGGCAAGGCTTTATCAACAGAATTGATTCGTAATCTTTTGTCGGAAGTTGGCCTTACATCGTATAAGGCCGTTGAGATGACCGGCAGGAACATCCCACCACCAGCACCTCAGGAGAATAAGGTGCAGCGAGTGCTTAGAAAAGAACACCAATTGAAATGCTGTTTTGTTCACTGATGAGTCACGTTTCTGTCGGTGTAGTGATAGAAGAAGCTGAAGAGCCGAGATCAGGTGATGTATACAGTGTCCAGTTCGGCTCCTTTCAGTACATTGCTTTCCGGTATACTCGGTCGTCCTAAAAAGGACAATGAGGATTTTTAACGTCCTCACCTAGCCTTCCGACTTTACTGGACGTTTTAATCTCAACATGAGAGATGACGCACCTCCGCATACGAGAGAAGGGTGTTACAGCCGCAGCATTAGCATAGAGGCAGCTCAGCCCCGAGGAACTAAGAAAATCTCGCACTCCACTTGCCAATTACAAGTGCTCCGCATTTAGCATCAAACCATATGCGGCGCACAAAGGGCTACCTAAGCCAAAATACATCAGCCTGGTCTCCTGCGCCCTCCCTAGGTAGTGGAATGGGCCTCTCAGAGTAGTGGGACTTCCCTAGCGTAGAAAGAGAAATTACCGGGTCCGCTCCGGTCGCGGTTTTGTTTAAAGTAGAATTGCTAACCACTCTCTAGAGGAGACCGCCTACGGTAAAAGCCACCAATCGAGCTCATCCTACACCTACTTGCAAAGCATACTCGAGTATGATCAACCGATTCACTACCCATTCTCTTCCGCCACTTTGCGGCCATACTCATGCCATGCTCACGCATTTGAGGGACTTTACAGCATAATCATAGCGTCATGCGTAAGTTTTGTGCGAAGGTCACAGATAGAAGACAGCCTCTTCTCTAAGTACCCGTTAGGGATCCCACCACGGCCAATTACGAGTCCATTCCCAATGTAACAGGGGCTCGAACATTTCTGTCACCCCATAATACAGATGGCTATGCACCCTCCCCCTTACAGGATCTGATACCCTAACCCTCGTGTGCTTCTGATAAAACACTCGCCACCCCCCTGCCGCCCCTAGGCCCACGCTCTGCTGCTCGCTTGTGTTTTAAAGAAGTTGCCAAGGCCTCAGAGCTAAACCATTATTTTGCGCTCAGACATTCTCCTTGTAGATAAGGGTTGGGAAGGGTCACAGAAAGCAATGAATGAATTCGTCGTTGTTGTCGTTCTACACTAAGTGGCCTACGGATGCCTGGGTGGATCTCCTTTCAGTACAGTTTAGAAGTGACTGTGTACGGGACTGGCCTGAAATTTACACTGGAGGACGAATGCCCTCCCCCTCAAGCGGTGGAATGCCAACTGTTTCTGCAAAAAGTGTCTTTCGGCGTTGTCCAACTTTGATATTTTGGCTTGGCAAGAACCAGTGATGATATATCGGAAACGGCCAAACTACAAGTTATTTATCTCCAGATTTAAAAATTCCCGCAATGAAAAATATCGTCATAATGATCTACTAGATAAAATATGTTTTTATTGTGCCTAAACGTGATTTTCCTTTGTTATATAATGTTGTACAGTATGTGTAAATTCGAAATTGCTAAATTACAAACTTTTAATTTTTTTGCGTTATTTACCATTAGTGCTAATTTATACACATTTCAGAATGAGGAAAAGTTAGGAAAAAGTGATGTGTACGAGGGGAACACACATTTCTCACCTATTGGAATTTCTGCTTGATTTTTTTTCAATTTTCTCATTCTCTCCCATGGTGGCAAATTTAAATTTTTTATTGCCTCTAGTAAATGTGGGAAACATCACGAGTGACGTTGTTGTGAAACCGTTTTAATACCGACTGCTTTAATACCTCACGGAATCGTTAAATAGCGAACAATTAAAACTTTTGTCAACAAATCACGTATTTTTCCCCCCGACGACCTAGTCAGAATAAGAAGCACGGTGGAAGTTACGCGTTTAGGGGAGATAAGCAGTTGTAGGCTACGTGTGATGTTTGATGTTGAAAGGCCAACCACCCGTATCACATGTAGAGTGAGCCAGAGACCGGAGCACTCTCTTCGCCTCCCTCGCTTCTCCTCCTGCATAATGAAACACGGCCGGAATAAAACGAGAACAATTAAACATTCATCAGATAGCATTATTATTACAAAGATCGCTTGGAGACCTGAGCTCAATTCTCACTTCTTTATAATTAACGCCGGCAATTGTCATTTGAAAGGATGAATTAGTAAAATGTTTTTCTTTCTCGTTTTTTCTCCCTTTGAAACTATTATCTTACAATTTTACTATTGCTTATTCATTTTTCTCCGTAGTGAAATAAAAGAACTCCTGAAATAAAATGATATATTAACCAATTATTTAAAACTAAAACTATTGTTAACAATCTGCATGTCATTATTCTGTCTTCAAGAAGATTAGAAAGAAATACTGCTCTTTGAGGTGTCGGTGGCCGCAACGGCTTAGGCGTTGACATGGTTCACATATCTGTAAGGTAGAGATTCCAGGTTCGAATCCAGCGGCCCTGAATTCCAACCCGATATAGTTACGAATGGGCTGTTTTCTCAAAAACATCGGCGCATTATAGTTGAAATATCCTCCTAAAAAAAATAAAAAAATACTGCAGGATTAGGGATTATGAATCTAATATAACAAAAATATGCGGTATGTTATTTTGCATTTTTTATTAGAAAAGTTTCACTACGGACCGACATAAAGAATGCACCGATATAATGGTTTTGTTTTTTCATTTTATGTCGTACGAAGCCTATTATTCGATTAGGTTTGAGGAAGTAGACTAATGCCAGCACTGCACCGGTAGAACACATGCAATGGCTGGCTCCTCAGTGTATATGATTAAGGGTCAAGGAGGTCTCGAGGCCATCGTCGGTTGAGGCGACTTGGTAGGTCGTCAGGACGGGAATGAGTGGATAGGACTTGAGCTGTATGGTTAGGATGGTTCGAAAGGTTTGTGTATGGAAGGTAGGGAATGTGAGCCGGATTAGTTGACAAAAGGAATGTTGAGGTCTTTGTGGATAGTGAGGTTAGTGACATAATAAGGTGCTTTGACTATTTGTCTAAGGACTTTCGATTGGAAGGACTGGATGCGCTGGATTTGAAAGGCTTGGCAGTGCCCCATAGTTCCACCCAGTATGCCCATATTGGTCTTAGTAAAGTCTTAGCTTTGTGGTAGGTCAAGTCTTTTATTAAGTTGCTGTTTTTTTTTTTAAGTCTGGTGTGGAGATTCCACGTCAGTCTGCTGTCGAGATAAAGTCCCCGGTATTTGCCTTGAGTGGAAACTGGTATCTCTTTGTTGGTGATCTATAATGGAGGGGAAAAACTGCTTTTTCAGAGTTTATGTACACTGAGTGAATTTCTCTTCGTTCCAACTTGGCCTCCATTTTTTACACCAATCTTCGATAAGCTCAAGCTGTCCCTGGATTTTGGAGGTAGCATCGACAGGATGGAGTTATAGGATAGGATTGCGATGTCGTCCGCGTAGGTTGTAATAATACTGTCAGGAAGTATTGGTAGGCCAGAAGTATAAATGATATATAGTACAGGCCCAAGGATACTACCTTGCCGTACACCAGCCTGAGTATGTTTGACTTCCGAGAATTCATTGCTGCACCTCAATCTTAAACGACGATCAGTCAGGTAGGATTTCAATAAAAGGTAATAATGAGACGGTAGGAAGAGCTTAGGTTTAAAAAGTATGCCTGGGTGCCGGAGAAGAGAACAATACGCAAATTTTCCCATAATTTTTTGTTATAATTTGAAACTTCCTGATAAAAAATAGGTACACTTTTTCGACTTTTTAAGTAGATTTTGAAATTATGGATCTTTTCGACTCCATAGAATTCTTTCTGCAAGAGATAGACGGCATAATTCGAATATCAATATAAAACAGCGTCAGGGTATAAAATATTTAGAGCTTTATTTGAATCGAAATATAAAATAATACGAATGTTTTCTTAAAAACAATCAAATGTTTCACAAGATATTTCTTTTTAAAGGTATATCAAGAATGGCCATTATTTACAGACTTTTACGGAATTTAAAATGTTTGTTCAGTCTCATTTGAATTCTAAAGCGTTCTTCTTTATTTTCTCAATTTCTTTTTGAAATTGAAATGGCCGTTAGCGCTGTGGTTGTGGTGCGTGGTGTGGAACTTATTGATGATGCGGCTAGCCATCGGAGTTCTCTATGGAATTCTGAGGGTCGACGTTTCGAGAAACTGGGTCCTACCTGAGTAGGCCCGGTACTGGATAGCCAAGAGTATCAGAACCACAGGATGAGCATTTGTTGTCTTTGGAAATTTTGTTAAGCCGGCACCTTACTGCTGTTCAAGCGATTCATCAAGAAGTTCGAGGTGTCGAAAATTCTGAACGCACTGCTCGAAGAATATGGACTGATAGTTTTTCGCCCCGTTAGAGGACCAGAATTGTCCAGAACACTCAGCGTTGCACGGCTTGCATTTGCTGGAGAACACAACCATTGGTCTTTGGACGATTGGTCTTCTGTACTTTTCACCGTTGAGTCTACTTTAGCTCTACGATCTCCAGTTGGGTGTGAATGGGTGTAGAGAAAGCGAAATTTAAGGTACTAAGCAGAGTATCCCAAAGCAAACCTTTT
Organism: Cimex hemipterus; assembly: GCA_039619505.1. Taxonomy (NCBI): domain Eukaryota; kingdom Metazoa; phylum Arthropoda; class Insecta; order Hemiptera; family Cimicidae; genus Cimex; species Cimex hemipterus. Next base: position 5,544,297 of record CM077108.1, read on the forward strand.
CAACGGAAAGGAATGTCAATGGAGACTCGAACATAGTTGGTTATTGTTCTTAGATGGTGCAGCCACTCGTTATGCGGAGGAAATTTTGGAACATCATGTGTCGCATATCCTCGATGAAATCAGCGACATAATCTAATGCACGATAATGCCCGTCCAAATGTCGCCGCATAGAACGGACCATCACCAGCATAAACTTAGAGAGTCTTAACCTCGCCAGCCGTCCAGACTTGAACCCAATCGATTTATGGGATAACCTCAAAAGACGACTCCACATCTATCAATTCCTGATACATCCACGATCTGGAAAGAACTCTTTGTAAAGAATGTGCTACAGCAAAGAAACATTTCCGGGCTGCTAGAAAGTACACCGGGGCCTAAGTTTTATCTGTCCTTTTTCAATTTTCGTTTTCCTTGGGGCTTTACATCTCTTTACTTTTTTTAATCAAATACTCAGTTATTAAACGTTATATGTGTACAAGTTATATTAAAAGTGGGTGGAATTTTTGCCTGTCAGTGTATTCCGGGCTGTTTTATGTGGTATCGTGCCTATTAAAACGACACGTAGTACAAACCGCCAACTGGGTTCACTACTGTTCTATCCGTTCCATTATTGAAATTACGTAATATTTTGTCGCTCGATTTCCTGTGATGCGGTCATCAATTATGCACAGGACGGAACAAAATTTGCTTTTTCCTTGATGGCGCCATTTATTACGATATTGATTTTTTATTAGTCGGACGGATTGTTGCCAAGTAAGCCGTCCCTCTCGTTGTAATAGAATATTTTAAAACACCAAATTATTGGAACTCATTTAAATATAAGACGGCTACTGTTTTGTAGGTCGTACCTAATTATGTTAATGGTTTGGAGTTAGAGACGTGTACAGCCTTAGGTGAAACGTTACGTGCTCACTTTGCATACTGGCTCGATTCATATTTCCATGGCTTTTTCCCCTCCCCAGTGGAATCAATAAGATTCCTTCCTTAAAATTTGAAAATACACGCCTGTAAGTTTTAAGAAGTGTTCATTTCGACAGTGAATTATTTCTTCGAGTAACTTTAAAGTAACAAAACAACGCTTTCAATTGATTTCTCAATTTCTCGGTTCATTTCATTATAAAACGGTAGTGAGCGTTTTAAAAGATTTTATGTATTTGTACAACAAAATTTGTTTACTTCAAAAACCCGAGTGTATACACATTTTAAAAATTACTTCAGCAGAATACTTATTACAGAATACTTATGATTATTCGGAGATCATGAGATACGGTGACGATGGTATCAGAATAACATTTTTTTTTATCGTCAACGTTTCGAACTTTACTGAAATCATCTCCAGGACTTGAGATTTATAAACATTACTTAAATTATACATACAATGGTAGAAATTTATTTTTTCATATCCTACATGTATATGTGTAATTTTAACAATGTTTGTAAATCCCAGGCCCTGATGATGATGTCAATAAAGTCCTAAACATGGAGCGATAAAGAAAATGTTTTTCTAAAACCTACGGCACAACAGACCTCATCTCTCGAAATCGGAATAATCATATTTAATAATATTGACGTATATTTATTATTTATAATTTGAATAATATTATGTAGCAGCACTTTTATCAAATCCGTACATCACAATCGAGGTTAAATTCTAATTATTCGACTCCCATGTGTGTTAGTAGAGTGTTACGCAGCCTGAATTTGTGATGTTTTCCTATTGTATCAAAATAGCTCTAGTTATATTGTAAATCGAAAAATTTGCCAAATCCTGTATGTGCGCCATTGTCCTTAATTAGAAAATACATTTTAAAAGATACTAAAAAAGACGAAAAGTAGGTTCCAAAGGAAAATTTCTTAAGAGATTATTAATAAGGCTGTGCCGATTTATGATGTTTATGTAGATATCGTTCAGGTTTATTCGCATGAAATTTTAGATTCCAGCATGAAAATTAAAGGGTGTGAAAACCACAAGGCAATCAAATCATTGGCCTGAAACTGTATTTACCATCTAAACTGAGAATTAAACTACAAAATCAATCATATATTGTAACTGAATTTAAACTGCACTTCCTTCAAAACAGATTAGGAATAATTGTGTTTTTTCCAAAAAAAGAATATATATATATATATATATA
>CM077108.1:5554201-5611474 GCA_039619505.1 Cimex hemipterus
ATTGGCACTGCTTGCTTTAACAACAAAGCGCTTATTAATTTAAGTACATGTCACACTTTGAGATTATTCAGGTGTAATGAAAACTTATAAAATAAGAACAAACGGATTGAGTTTTCCTCGTATAAAAAAATAAAATAAATTGGTAGTAAAAAAATAGGTGTCGGTTCAGTTTTTTTATACCAGATTTCTTCTGATCAGTGGAATACTTACCGTGCTGTTTATAAAATGGTCGTTAAAATTCACTTGTCAAACCACTTTTATATCGAGGTAGGTCATTTCAGCATTTTTCCAGCAATTAAAAAGGGAAAGGAAAGCAATGATTTTCGTCAGTATTGACACTGTTTCAATGCTTAAAAAACAAAGCGCTTATTAATTTAAGTACATGTCAAATCTCGATATTGTTCAGGTTTTATGTAAAAGATAAAGAGTAAAATAAGAACAAACGGTTTGAGTTTTTCACGTATAAAAAAATAAAATAAATTGGTAATAAAAAAATAGGTGTCGGTTCAGTTTTTTATACCAGATTTCTTCTGATCAGTGGAATAGAACTTTTACATTTACCTTTATTTATTAATAAGGTAGTTGAAATTCATTTAGGAATCTATTTTATATCCAGCTAGGTTATTTCAGCATGTTCCAGCGATTGAAAAGGAAAAGCAAAGCATAACAAAGTGCTTATTAATTTAAGTACAAGTCAAACTTTGAAATTGTTCAGTTTTAATGTATAACATATACAATACGTAGAAACGGATTGAATTTTTCTCGTATAAAAAAATATAAAATAAATTGATAGTTAAAAAAAAAAAAAAAGGCGTTGGCTCAGTTTTTATACCAGATTCCTTCTGATCAGTTGAATACTTACCAGGTTGTTTATAATATGGTCGCTGAAATTCACTTAGGAATCTCGTTTTATATCCAGGTAGATAGTCAGCATTTTCCAGCAAATAAAAAGGGAAACCGAAGCAATGATTTTCGTCTGAATAACACTGCAGATGTTTCAATGCTGTAAAAACCAAATGTTTATTAATTTAAATACAAGTTAAACTTTGTATATCCAAGTTGTACTTTGTACACAAGTTCAGGTGTAATGTTTAATGTATAAAATAAGAACAGAGGGATTGAGTATTCCTCTTCTAAAAAGTAAAATAAAATAATAAAATAAATTGCCGGCTTAACCCGAGAATAACCCAACGTGGAAAATAGCATTAAGTGTCTTGTAAGTCTAAGCTTTTATACGATGCTATCGGAACGAAACCGTGCTGTAGATCCGCTATTATCGAAGTGGGTTTGCCGCAGTGTAGAATTGCCAGTGCTTAATATAGCCGGCCGGCAGGGGCCATCAACGCTTCCTTGTCCGTTCTACACGTTTTCCTAGCCTAAAAACGCCGAAAGACAAGAACGATTCGCCCGGCTCGTGCTTCAATTTACATGGAAAAATATGATATCGCATTTCAGCTTCCTCCGGGCCTTTAATTGATGGCAGGTGCACCAGCCAACTATCTTCGAATAATATTAAAGTGAAAACGGCCGGGACCACGATACCTTCCTTTGAAAATGTTTAACAACGCAAAGGGGAACCAGGCGTTGAGGTTTTGTTTGAATTTCTTGCACATTTAGTTTAAAATCTATATTTCCATACGGACACGTCTAAACTGGTATATCTTACAGTAAACTCATGTTCGGGGAATGGCAAACGAAATGCTCAATATCCAAAAAGGTAAAAAAAAATGGATTTGATGTGATAGATTAATGAACGTCCTTACTGATTTTTCATACATTCACAGTAAGTGCAATTTCAATTAATTCTTCTTTTTAGTCGTTAAATTAGTCTTGGTTGGGACCTTACATAAAGCCCGATGGGTTTGAATCCCGTGTCACTAGCTTTTTCATCACAACCAAGACCTTATATAAAAAGAATAATTAACTGAAATAATTAAAATGATCAATTAGACCACTATAAATAAAATATATTGTTTATAATTCTTATTGAGAAAAAAAAAAATAGACATACACTTGGTCCATGAAAATGAACATTCAATATGGAAGAATATATCCCCCAACAAAGTTAGATTTACACCCATTTCAAAATATGTACAAAAAACTTTATATCAAAACGAAAAAAGGTATTGTACATAGATACATCAAAATTTTAAAGTATTAAACTACAATACAAAAGGAAAAGTTGGGTCTGTTGATAATGCTAGGTAGATCCGTACAGAGCAGTTCGTCCGTTTTTATCGATTTACGTTTTCTTTATTCATATACGCTGTGCATAAATACAAACCTTTACAGAATGGAACTTAAGAAATTTCGCGGCAAGTTTCTGGTTATGGCTGACTTGGATCAGACTTAGTCGGGAAGTTCGGCTCAGGGGCTGTCAATAACTAGGTCATTTAAGCATCAATCCAATGCAGTTTTAAAAAGTAGACACACTCCCGATATCAATAATTTTTAGAAGTATAATTTTCTATTATCATGCACTCAATTAGGGTGGTGGAGGAGGGCACATAACTAACTATTGAGGGTCAATGGAGTCTTTCTCCCACTACACATCAATATTTTTTTAATTTTCATATTGAAAATTAAATCATAATGTACACGAAAAGGACACACAAAGCGAGTTATATAACAAGTAGCTGCCAAATCGGTACACTTTTCTACTCGCACTGTATAAGGACGTCCAAAAAAGTAAATTTCTCCATGGCTTATTCTTACTCGGGTGAGAACGATCTCCCTTCTTTGATTCAGATCATACAAGAGCCTCCTATTCTTTTCTTTAAAACATTCAAAATTTCAACGAAGAAAGAGTGAAATAATTACTACAGGACCAGCCAAAATTCAGTGTTCATACAATTTGTGAAACTCCATAACACCTTTTATGATATTTTTTTGTACGTTGTTACTTACTGCGTTGATATTTAGTTTTCAAAGTAGAATCGTTAGAGGTTCCGCGAAGGAAGAGAATAATACTTATAAGGGAAAATGAAATATCGGAATTATCGCTATAAAAAATTATTAATTCATATCGACCAATTAAAATCGTCAAATCTAGGTTTAAGGGGTTACAAAATGCAAAACAATAATGAAATCATTTCTCTCATTTGTTTCACATCCAATGCGTTGAAATAATAATCAAGGATCAGATTTCATTATCATATCTTAGTTCAGTTGCATTTCGGCGTTAGTCATATTTTCATTCTTCGTACGAATTTTTTTTTTTTAATTTATTTACGGGCCTAAATTCAATATAAAAAGGACATTTTACAATAACAAAAAATACAAATAATATTTTAAAACATAAGGACATATAAATACATGGTAAATATAAAAAATACAATTAAAGAGTAAAAACTTAGCAACAAAAATGAAAGACATAATTACTAACCAAATAAGGCAGAAGAAACGAACTAAAGCAGAAAGACAATTGAAACTATAAAAATTATGTACACGTTTAATGTAAATAATGCTCTTTGTAAATATATAATAACACTAGAGTGCGAGAATTAGTTGAACCAGTAAATGAAATAAATTGTAATAAATTTTGTACAGTATAAAATATAAAAGCATTCAACTAAGGTTGTAGGATATTGAACAGAACTTTTTTTTTTTTTTTTTTTGGGCCGGCTAACTGCTTTGGTCATCGCCGGCACCACGCTATATCTTTCTCACGTTTGAAAAATCTTCACTTTTTGCTGATAACTTCATTTTGATTGCCTACTCACCGGTGTTTTGTTTGCATTTCTCTGTATATCCCCTCGCATGTGGTAAACTGAAGTATTTGACCCTTTGCATATACACATTCATACTACACATTTATACTAATAAACCTAGTTTCCTAATATTACACTAAAGTGGAGGTCGGTAAGATGGTTCTAACCCTACCGGCTTCCTTCCATTCTCGCTAATAAATACATTCCAACGGTATGTACAAATGCCACTCATCCATAGAACTAATCCTAAGGTTTTCTGACGGGCCTGTGGAGTACTCGATATTCAGAACTATTGAAGGTGTCAATGCTATTGCAGATGTTACTTTTGATGTAGAGGAGAAGAGAGCATAAAGTTAGAGCTTTGGAATTTAATGTAAAATAGTTTATAGGTTTTAAGAGAGTGCGAAGGGAATTTACCTGTAGTTGAGAGAAGAGAGAAGTACTATCAATGAGATTTTTTAATTATTTAAATACAAAAACAATACCAAAGTATTCCCTTCTTAGTGCCAGTTCGAAAAGTGTAAATTCAGAGCATTCAAATGTGACGAAAAATTAAAAAAAAAAAAACTTTTAAAAAATCAATGAAAATTATTGTTTTAAAAATTCATACTATGTATATATTAACTGCCTGAAGAGTAATGGAATAATTATAAAACAAAACTTAATACTGGTAATAAATAAAACCGTATTAAAAAATGATTATATTTAATTATACTTGCAAAAATTGACGCGGGAACCCCATTATTATTATTTTTTTTCTTTTAATTATTTACATAAGCGTGCGTATGTTTTAGATTTCGTTCGAAATCGCATATAAACTACGAAAAAAAAACTCGTTCTATACAGGCATAAATAATCTTAAAATAAAACGAGTTTTTTTACTCTATAGTCAGTTAATAATCTTTGAGAAAAAGACCAAAACAAATAGGTTTGTCAAAGGTTTAAACAAAAAAAAAAAACATTATCGTCCACAATTTTCACGACGGTGTTGTTATTATTCCATACATTTTCTCACCTATGATTATTACAATTACCTGTACAAAATTTACATTAAACGGTGAAGTTTGTTGGTCAACTCATTTTTTATTTCAACTATTTTTACTATTTTTTGTAATGTATAATAAACATCATAAAGACTGGCATACTATCGCGTCCAATTTGCACCACACAGCCGTTATAATTCGTAACATTCCTATTCAGGCTATTACTATTAAAATTAATTACTAATTATATAACAATTACTGAAAATAAAACCTACATTTCACTCGCTTTTTCCGTGGTGGAACAATAAATCACACCTCTAACTCTATAGGAACTTCGTAATTTATATCCATATTGTAAGTATTTTATTTGTTCCTGATTAACAAATTTTTTGTGATTTATACCGTTTATGTAAAATGTGGGTGGAATGAAAACCGGGGAGGTCGTGGGTTCCAGTCCCGCTCGTGACCCTAATTTTACATCTCAACCGGATTTTACACAAAAATTATTAATTTATATACTAATTCAAATACATTATAAATATTGATGTAAAACTCCTCTTACATAAATAACATCAGTAAAATGAAGGTAATTCAGATGAAACCGTATTTTATGGAGTTGGAAAATTTTCACCTGAAAAAAAAATATTGTCAAAGATAAAGGGCACGTTTCTATTTTGTACTTGTTCACCGTTAACATTCGCATTTATGGCCCTATTTTATTAAATAAATCATATAAAATCTTATTCCACACAGAACATCATAATTAACATGCGCTACAATTAAATATCATGACTGAATTTATTTGTCGAGAACCGGAAAATCATTTACAATAATTTTAATTTTATTTTTATATATTACGTAAAGATCGCAAAATTACCTGTTGTCAAATAAATAACACCAACCATAAAAAATTCCATTTCGGATGAAACCGTATTGTGTGGAGATTATTTATATCTGAAAAAATATCGTCGTCAAAGACAGAGGACACGTTTCTATTTTGTACTTTTCTGAAATGAAAATCATATAAAATCTTATTACAAATCGAATTTAAAAATTAACATGCACTACATAAAATATGATTGTATTTATTTGTTGAGAACCTTAAAGTCATTTACAATGTTTTTAATTGTACTTTTAAACAGAATATAAACATCACAAATTATCTCTTGTTAAATTACAGATCTATCCATAAAATTAGCTAATGCATATAAATCCATGATGCATTGAGATGGTTAATTTTTATCTGAAAATATATTTAAAAACTTAAAAGTATAGAGATAGAATTTTTCTTTGTATTTTGTATTAATTTCATGTTAAAATTTGCATTTATAATCCTATTTTATTAAACAAATGATATAAAACCTTATTACAAATAGATCATAAAAATTTACACGCGCTACATAAAATATCATGGCTTTTTGTTTGTCGAGAACCTTAAAATCATTTACAATGTTTTTAATTGTACTTTTAAACAGAATGTAAGCATCGCAACACTTGTTAAATTGTAAACATATCCAAAAAAAACAGCCAATTCACATAAAACCACACAGTATGGAGATGGATAAGTTTTAACTGAAAAATTATGTAAAAACTTAAAACTATAGAGATCGAGTTTTTGTTTCTGTTTTGTACTTATTTTGAAATATCAGCATTTATCGTAACATCGAATGAAAGACATTTTTTTTACTGATTTCTGGTCAGAAGTATGTAAACGTAATGTTTTTATTTTCATATTGTCACTGATCCACACACAAATCACATATACACATATTGTCACAAAAATCAGTAAATTACAAACATGTAATTATATATATATTGTTAATTGGTCAAAATTTTTTATTCGGTAGAGCCCTAAAGAAGGCCGATAAAGTTCGGAAAGCTAGGCGAAGATAAAAAATAAAAAAATTCTTTCTTTGACGAAATCCCTGATAACTAAGAGAACATTATGTCCATAAATTACAAAACAAATATTAATAATTTAAACCTTTGTTTAAAAATGATTAAAAGATAATACTTATAACAATTATATTAACAATTTAGATATTTTACAAATTATATTGTTTGTTATAATGAATTGCAGTTCTAACTACATAAAACGGTGTATTTCTTTTAAATTCAGAGTTAATATTTGAAAAGATTTTATTATTGATTGCTAACGATACTTGTCTTCGAAAGATGTGAACTTTGAATTTTTTTTAGAATTATAAGCGTTTTGAAATAAACCGTTTTGTAGTTCTACATGATTTCAGTATATCATTATGTGTATTTGTGGGTAACATTGACGTCCCGCGTATGTATATTTTTTGATGAATTTGTATAAAGTATATTTTGATCGATCGATTAGATCGCAGTTGAAACCCTCGTCCAAAATTTTTGGCCAGACATGATTGGCCAGGTTGGCGAGACCCGCCGACGTTACTGGACGGCAGGACGGTTTTTTTTCTCGTCATATTTCTCCAAAGAAAGGACGCGTTGGTGGGAGTCAAGGATTTGTATCGAGCGTGCAAGTGCTGGCACCAGCGGGGCCGCGTCGAACTGGCCGACAACATGGCAACTGAGGCCGACGAGGCCGCCGCGCCGGTGGGGAAGCCGGCCCCAAGACAGAATCAAAACAATAAACATTAATCTACTGAATCACGTCCTCATCATGACGATTATTTCCATCTGCTGGCGTCAAAGTGCTCACAGTTCATTAAAGCCATTACGTCAAACAGCCGTTTGCTAAGAAATCTTTAACAATAATTGTTTCCTCCGACAGAAAATCACAACTTTGATAACTTACCTTGCAATTTAAATTCAACTTAACAATCTCCAAGAAAAACTTTATTATAACAAATGAAAATTATTAATAAGTGTACTCTTTATATTTAACGATCGTTAAATCGTTATGGCTTAGAAGATGAGCATTCTAAGAACCTCGTAAGCTCGTAAAATATATAGAACGTTAATAGAAAAGTTTTATTAATGATATAAAATTGTAAGAAGTATAAGAAAATGTAATAACTTCTATAATTATAATTAAACATGCATAGTTTTGTCATTTTTGTTCTTGAAGATTTGTCGCTATTTGTGATGATTATTCAAAAACCGTGAGATGTCTAGTGAGATGTAGGTTGCAAAAAAATATTTTCTTTATCGTACTTACGTTTCGATCTTTATTGAGATCATCTTCAGGGACAGGGATTTACTGATCCCTGATTCAATCCAATGGGATTGAATATTTTAAAACATATAGATTTGCATTGTATAAATTAACTTTTTTCCACATCCTACATGTATTTGTTAAAAATAAACAATGTTTGTAAATCCTCGACCCTGAAGATGATCTCAATAAAGATCAAAACGTAGGGACGATAATGTTTTTTCTGAAACCTACACACCAGACCGCATCTCACGATTTCGTATTGGAAATTTTGAATTTGAACTGGACCTGAGATAGACTGTATAATTTTTCTCCAAAAAAAAAGTTAAAATTTCAAACTCGACTAAAAAATATTTAAACCTACTTTTGTGTTTTTATGATGGCGTCTTTGGTTTGAGAGAAATTTATCCGGGCGATCGAAAAAGGACGCACTCTATAAATCTAAAAATCCAAAATCAGTCACCAAATTCAGCTTTGCTTATATTCTAGATAGTTTAACCAGCTTCCTAACACAAAAACATATTTATTGCGCCTTATTTTTCAGTACTCTGTGGTAGAATACCGATTGAAGTGTTTTTGGAGGTTGTTGTTCATTGAAGGAAGTGTCTAACCTCTTATTATTTCTTCCTGTGACCTGTATTTCACTCTTAAGTTCATTATCTTTTTCTTGTAAGTTGTACAAATTAGTTTGTACTTGAACTATTTAGCATAGTTACTCCTAGAGACACGATGAAATAAATGTAGGTTTACTAAGGATCACTTTGTAAGTTAGAATTTGGTTGAGTTAGTTCATACCAGATTCCTTCTGATCGGTGGATGGAAGGACTCTTACCTTTACTGTCCTGGTTGTTATGGCCGTTGAAATTTAGTTAAGAATCTTGTTTTATGTTTGTTGTAGGTTATGTCACGGATTCAAAAAGTGTTCTCTTGGCCAATATTTTGTGGGAGATGAACGATAGTGTTTATTAAAGAGGATGCAGCTACTTTTAGGCAAGTTGATTTCCAACTTCGATTTGACACAAAAGCCATTTCTTTTACCAGTTCTCCATTTGTATACCTAACGAGTGCATGAGAGCCTTTGCAAAAGAAACGCGCACGTACACTGATGGCGAAATGCAAAAACGTGACATACCATAACATCTAGCGAGTATGGTCTGACCAGGGATTTCAGAAGGATCACAGCTTGAAAATTACACGCGTGATAAAACCTACAATTAATACCCTCATGAACATGATTTAATTAACAATTACTATTATTCTTAAAACTGATATTTATAATATAAAACATATTTTAAAACAATTAAATTCACTAGTTACGTGGTCCGATTGACCAATTAATTAAGGTTTTTGGTGGAGATAAAAAGTCAATGTGTAGGGATTCGAACCCACGATCTTCGCCTAGATACGCCGCGATTCTACCACTTGAGCCACGGACACTAACTTCCCATCTCAACCCGACTTTTTGAATTTTCCCTCCTTTTTGCCAATTTTCAAGTGTAGAAGTTAGTGTCCGAGTCGATCGAGCGGTAGAGCAGCGGCGTGTCTAGCCGAAGATCGCGGGTTCGAATCCCGTTCATGACACTGATATTTTTATCTCAACAAAAACCTTAATTAATTTAAAAACAATATTAGATAATATATCTAATTTCACATTGTATTATTAAAATGTTTTTGTTAAAATTAAGTTTAAGATATGATCTATTTAATTAATTAATGAAAGTACAAATTTTATTCATTCAACACCTAGAAAAATTATTTCAACTTCTAAAAAAATATAGGTACATATTTTAACTTTGTGCGTGTCTATGCGTGTTGTGTGTGCATGTGTTTACCAGACAAAGATAACAATAAAAAAAATTTTATGTGCAAAAATTCTAACTTCAAATAAACAATTCTTGGGCGTACATAAAAAAAACGCATTTATAATGACTTTGTTCCGTGAAACAACCAAGCATGGCACAAGTATGTTCACTGTGCCTAGTTGAATCATCCTCCATATAATATTATTCTATTATCAAGGCTAGAGGTTCTACTCGCATAGTGATCATGGAATGCAGGTGGATTTTCCCTATTTTTCCATCCTTCTTTCACAACGATGGACTAATATCCGCTCTAGTGCCAAGTATATAAATGCCAGAGTGTTTTTTAAAAGATTGAAGCAGGTGCTTCTTCTTTTCTAAGCTACTTCCTTCGTTTTCAGGCATTTTAACAGCTGTATCTACTAACAGGTTATTTTGTAGGTGGAGGTGTATTTGGATGTTTCTTTTGCTTCAAAACACTAGAAAAAAAAATTCGAAATGTACGTAGATCCGAAGAGGATTGTAGAAAAATAAACTGGTCAAATTTTTTGAAAAGAAAATTTTGTCTGCTCTTCATCGCTGTATATGCTTATGTCAGATTTATGTCGTATGTAATTCCGTTCATTTCATTCTAACTTTAATGAAAAACCGATAAATGTTTATTTTCTATTGTTGTTTTGGTTATCTTAAAACTAAGCGTTTTACAGATTGGGAAATATATTTTGCTTGGGTGTATCCTGCGCAACATTGATCAAGAAATTTCATTCTTGTTTTTGCAGCAGAAAACTTTTTTATCTGTAAATTCTTGAAGCTACAAGTCCAAGACGATGAAAACCAAGATTTATCCATTTTTGTGTGGTGATTAGTGATCGTTAATTATTCAGACAACGTGAGATGCTGCCTGGTGTGACGAAGGTTTTAGAAAAACATTTTCTTTATCGTGCCAAATGTTTTGAAAAATTTTGCTTGTCTGTTTGATGAAAGAATGGGTAGGGTCTGATTGTCGGTAATAATTTTGTTAATTTTTTCCTTGTAAACTTTTTTTGCTCATTGCTACTGTTTGTTTTGTTTTGCCAGCAGAAAGAATGAGTATGTCAGGATTATTGTTGAGAAAATTGTTGGTTTTGGTGTATGTTGGTTGAGATATTTTGTGTTGATTTGTAGTGAGGTGTTTTGATTTACACTTTGCATTTGAATCATGTTGTCTTTTTCTTCCTGTATTTTTGTGGACGTTTGGATTGCACAGTCTACGTCAGTAATTAATTTAGCTGTTGGAAAGTATCTTACTGGCACTCTCAATACGACACGCAAGAACGGCACTATTACACAGAAAACTGAATACGAAAAATATTTTATTGCATTGTATAAATCCCCTTTTATCCACATTCTACAAGTATTTGCTAAATGTGAACAATGTTTGTAAGCCCCAGGCTCTGAAGATGGTCTCAATAAAGTTCGAAACGTTGGCACGATAAACAAAATGTTTTTCTGAAACGTACATCACACCAATCCGGGCATAACTTAAATTTCCAATTCTCCCGTTTTATTACTGGTTAGGAGTTAACAATGGTTGAACGCTTCGGGTTTTATTTTTAATATTTTCTCTATTTATAAAAATCACGTTGATTTTCAACTGTGAATACAAGCTTAAAAATATAGCATATACAAAACTTAGACTTCGAGATATTAGTATATGTTATTCGTAAAATCCAATATACATTTATTTATGTATAAGTACGATTAATATATTAAATAATTAAGAAACAGTAATTATGGGAGCATTTTTTATTGAGAAAGCTAAAACGAGTCTCACTAAGGACGAGTAGCGACAAATTGCGGACCAATATTAGAACAGGTAATTTTTTATGATAATTTACGATAAATTATGAATTGATTGTAGGTACAGAACCTCAAATTAATTCTAAACAAGAATAATCGTTTGTAATAATTTTTTTTTATCACCGATCATGATACATTATTTCTTATTGATTCGATTGAATATAAAAAATATATTTTTCTCATTGTATAAATTTACTTTTTTCCCAAAACGTACTTATTCGTTCAATGTAAACGACGTTTGTAAATCCCAGGCCCTGAAGATGATCCCATTAAAGTTCGAAGTTGGCACGATAAAGGAAATGTTTTTCTGAAACTTACATCTCACCAGGCCTCATCTCACTATTTCTGAATAATTATACATTTTACCAATCTGTACGGTTTTTAAAATATCAATTATCAACACGGGAGAGCTATTTAATTACGCTGGTGTGAAATGAATTATGAAAAAATAAAAATTTAATTTGGAAATTTCAAACATCAGAGATGTTGTACCGACAACTAAATGATTATGAGAACGACGATATCTACCTAAGAAACGCCTTTTAAAAAAGCTTTTTTTATATATAAAAAGTTTTTAATTTAACACTTAAATAAATTTTATTATTTATTATTAAGCTTGAAAGGAATTGTAGGTATTAATGTTGTTGCATCCGACTTATAATGAGAATTTAGATAACTGAAGGAAAAAAAGGAAAATTGAGGAAAAAAATTTCTGTTCAGTTGTTTAAACAATTTACACTTCGAAAAACAATATTCCAGAAGGAAATGCCTATTTGTATTTGCCTCACCGAGTAACGCTTGTTTTAAAATAGTCATTGTCCTAAACAAGGAGCCGCCGCGCCGCCCATTACATCCACAACGGCAGACTAAAAGTAGGCGATTAGGCGGCGAAACCCGTCAAAGAAAATGTATTTTCACAAATTATAACTAACGCTTTTGGAAGATAATAAAATAGGCGAGAAAAAAAGCTGAAAAGGTGCTTTCTCAACGCAGGGAATGCACTACCTGGGTGCCGTTAAAAAAAACCCATACTGAATCAGATAAACTGATAAATTTTAAATAATTTGATTAAAAAACATACAGAACTTATCCGACGCTTATTATCTCTTAGAGGTGTATTGTTCTAGGGCTGGAACAATTACTTTTTCCTTCTTGATTCGTGTTAATTGATCATTTTAATAATTTCGTTCAAACTCGCTATGTAAGCACACATCTAGGGTTGTTAATTCACAATATGTTAATAGCCGGTTATTATTTTGGCCCGTTAAAGTACGGGTTAAAGTTCTACAACAATAGCTTTTGTAAGATTTGGCTCCATAGGATCACCTCTCACGAGAAATGTTAATCGTAATATAAAAAAAAGTTGAAACTTGGGATAAAATACTGGGAATTCTCAGTTCATATTCAATTTATTGAACTACCTACATGAACGGGGTTCAAATAACTTGTCCGTTGCCAAGGGAACTCTGGCGCAAGCTCAACTGAAACCCGGTTCAAACGGTGATATGGGAGTTCAACTTGCTTTAAGAACGTCATGGTCTTTATTCCCCTGATTGGGCCAAATTACCAGAAAAATATCGAAAATAAAATAAGATTTATTTACTAAACCTCAATGAAAACATATTTTTCAGATGCGTTACAAAATCGGCACACAAACACGCAAAACAAAAAATCGTTGAACTCAAATTCTCACAACAAATTACATGAAATTAATTGTGTTGACTGATAATAAATCACTTCTGAGTTTATTTATTATTTTACTGTATGGCGAGGATTTATTATGTTGTTGACGGGCGACTCAGTTACAGCTTACCCGTTATTGATCACTCTGGGTCCGCTTGTCCTCGTTTTTGTTCAGAGTCAAACGTTTACTCCAAGTGGATCTAAATCATTCCGTGAATATTTACACCAAAATAAGAATGAAAACTAAAACAATTCGAATTTAAGCCGAAAGGTTTACTGACTAATTGTTAATTAAAAGGTTTTAAGTAAGATAACAAATATATTAATGTGGAGAGATTAGTGACTGTTAATAGATAATTATTCAGATATCGTGTAATGCTGTCTGGTGCGATGTAGGTATCAGAAAAACATTTTCTTTATCGCGCCAACGTTTCGACCTTTTATTGAGGTCATCTTCAGCGCCTGGGATTTACTCTCACAATATCTGAATAAATATATTAATCTTTATCAAGTTGTCACCATCTTCAACTGTAAGTGAGTAAAGTGCAGAAATTTTGAACTATTCCTATTGGCATTTCGAGTAAACAAATGGCAAAATTTTGTTCATTCTTTCTTAGGTGAAATTAGTACAAAAACTTTATAAATTTGATATCGTTCTTCTTATTTGCTTCGGATTTATTTCGGTTGTCAGACATTCTACAACACGAGATTTCTTTTTTAATACTTCCAAATCCAACACACACGTTGCAGAAAATGAAATTAAAATTCTTAGGGTGCTTAAATAAAAAACAACCTACACATAATGTTTAAAAAAAAGTGTGTAGAGATTAGTGACCGCTAACGGATAATTATTCAGATATCGTGAGATGCGGTCTGGTGTGATGTAGGTATCAGAAAAACATTTTCTTTATCGTGCCAACGTTTCCATCTTTTATTGAGAACATCTTCAGGGTTCAAAGTGTTTGTCTTCTGTGTAATTGTGCCATGTCGTGTTGAGAGTGAGTTAAAAAAAAAGAGAAAAATTAATGAAAAACAAATATTTGTATTGTTAACAAAAAAATTTTAACCTGACTTTATAACTCAACACTGTTTGACAAAATGTATGTACATTTTCTCTTTGTAGTATAAGTTCATATTTTAAGTCTCAACCGATGTTGTACTCAGGATATCACGATTAGTCAGTTTTCACCAATTGGATGATTTATACAACTTCCACAAAACTAATTTCTTAATTTTTCTTTATTAAAAATTAAGTAATTGCCAGGATGTTAAACAATACAGTTTCTTCAATATAACCTCTAATAAGTTTTCAAGGACGTTTTCTTTATGGTGCCAACGTTTCGATCTTTTATTGAGATCATCTTCAGGGCCTGGGATTTAATAGGATGTGGAAAAGTGAATTCTGTGAATGGCACAATTAAACAGAAGACAAACACTTTGTGTGAGTAGAAATGGTTTGTATTGAATAAAAAATATTTTTTTCATTGTATAAATTCACTTTTCCACATCCTGTATGTATTTTTTAAATATAAACAATGTTTGTAAATCCCAGGCCCTGAAGATGTTCTCAATAAAGGTCGAAACGTTGGCACGATAAAGAAAATGTTTTTCTGAAACCTACATCACACCAGACCGCATCTCACGATAGCTGAATAATTAACGGTTCCATTAACGGTCACTAATCTCTACACATATTTTTATTTCATTCCATATCGCCCTCAGCAGGATGCTAATAAACGAAGTTACATGTACACAGCTTTAAATAAGAGTAAATAGGTTTATTTGGCAATTAATATATATATAATACCTATTTACTATACTTCTGACCAGACTGTAGTTACTATATATATATTACATGTGAGGTTAGAGGCAGTGAATAGGTAGTACTTTGCCCACACAGAATGCAACCTCTTGCTAAAGGAGAGTCATGCAGTCACTACTTTGGCTCTCTTTCGGAAACTCAGGATTCTAATTCACAATCCCTCAGTTTTCACCAATTGGATGATTTATACAACTTCCACAAAACTGATTTCTTAATTTTTCTTTATTACAAATTAAGTAAGTGCCAGGATGTTAAATAATATAGATTCTTCGATTACGTCGCAGAAAATGGTACGATATTCTTATGGGGGTTAAATAAAAAAACAACCTACACATAATGTTTCAAAAAAAAAAAAAAATGAAATGAAAAATATAAATATTTGTTTTGTTATCAAAAAAAAGTTTAACCTACTGTATATCTCTACATTGTTTGACAGATGTATATAAATTTTTTCTTAGTAGTATAACTTCATATTTTAAGTCTCAACCGATGTGGTACTCAGGATATCACGATAAGTCAGTTTTCACCAATTGGATGATTTATACAACATCCACAAAACCAATTTTTTAATTTTATTAAAAATTAAGTAAGTGCCAGGATGTTAAACAATACAGTTTCTTCTATATAACCTCTAATGTGTTTTCAAGGACCTTTTTTTGCCGTTATACAAGTCGTATGACAAAGAATATTTAATTTAAAAACTAACAGAGTAATTTTATTTATGGCACATTTATTTCTTTTATTTTTATTTTTGTTTATTAAATATAAATCAAATTTGGTATATTCGATGTGTGGGTTGCCATATTCGGTTTGTGGTATTACGGCGGGCAAAATATCACCAATTAGATCGTTTATGTAACTTGCAAACAGCTTCCACTCGGTAGAAAGTGAATATTCATCAAGTCAGAATTTATGTTTCAATAGCTAATTCTCGTAATTATGAAACCGACAATTATTTTCAACTGGAACAACTTAGCAGCAGTCATTAGCATTTCGTTCTGAAAATATACACGGGGAAGCACGTGGACAGATTTCGATAAAACTTCAGGATTTTTTTTTGTCAAATTTGAATTCTATTGTTTTGCACAATGTAATAAAATAGAATAATATGTGATAATAATGCAGGGAGAATAATGAAATATCATTTTTAAAAGTCCATCTTTTTGACTATTGTGTTATCTAGTATTGAAAAATTCAGTTACTTCACATTAATAACTAACGTAACTTAAGACTTAATAGTTAACTAGCAAAAACCCCTCAGCTTTAATATAAATTGACTGTATTCAAACTTTTACCAGGTCTGTACAGCTGACGTGCCAACCCAAAACCCACCACAATCACATTTGCAGACTGTCATACTCTAAACCTCCAACTATACTGCTAGAGACTTGGTGTAAAAAGAAATCAATAAAATTTAACTCAGACAAATCCTCCTACAATACCTCCACTCTCTGTAAAAAGGTCTCCATCTTGTTTTCTTAATTAATATTCCTCTCCCAACTGCGAACATGGTGGGATACCTCGGACGTATCGACAAACGTCTGGAATCCTCGGATAGGTCTGAAACGACTAGAGCTCTTGCACGACTTTTTGACAAACGTCTAATTTACCAAGGATAAAAAGCTGCTTTACAACATCATATTTAAGCCGATTTGGACGTACGGATTGGAAATGTGGGGTTCAGCCAACATAGCAACATCCACCGCATTGAAACTTCTCAGGTCTTAGTACTAGGAAAAATACTAGACGCTCTATTTTATGTATCGAAACTACACATACAGACTCACACAGCCCTTTGTTTCAAAAGAAAACCCCGCAAATTTCATAAAAACCCAACTACCGTAAATCTACACATCATAAACTTCGTGCCTGAAGAGACCACGGCCAAGAGATCTCCTAAGAAGTGATAATGATACAATTAACAATTATATATTGCTCATTGTTACTTGTTGCATACTTGTAAGTATTTGTTGTTCTACAAATTAAAAAACCAAACAGTTATAGGTCGGTAATATCTTTAATATCGTTGTTTAGAGTTTAATTGGTGTGGCATTTAAACAGGGCGTGCCCTACAAGAAAGGGTATTTAGTTTGCTGTGTCAGTGCACAAGGCGGTGTTTCTGTGACAATTAGAACAATTGAACAAAGCGCTGCCGCCTTCTCCCACATACATATTCACTTGAAACCCATCTATCAACACTGACACAGAAACGAGGAAATTCACATCACGGCATCCATCCGTTATAAGTCTCATTTAACTGGCGAGGACTTGGGACTGTTCGTAAACTAGGATTGATATGGTATGTTTTATGCGTTGAAATTTTGACGCGCAATTCTTTTTATAATCTATCAGTTTTGTAAGCCAGTATCTTTTCAACTTATCTTTTTTATATTTAAATCTTGAAACATTGTTAATGAACATAAAATCATCTAGTGTTATGAGTGCGATTAAGGTTGAAGAGAGAAATAAAAGATGTGAATCTCCGGAAGTGTGCGTCACATCTCCGGCCTTTGTTACTCCTGAGGCCGCAGTATGAAAACTCGAGTCAAACACGCCCAACGACCTGGCATAAGTATGTTAAGCAGCATGATCCAGTGGCTAGCCTTATTCGAAAATAAGGCTAGACCGCGCAAAAATAACAACGGCCATTTCAATAACGGGACCGAGCCGATCTTCTCTTTCGATTTGATCGCTTTGCCCTGGCGATTAACCGAATCTTCCAACTGGTCAAGGCGGCCTCAAACTGTTCCGAACATTAAATGGGCTTTGACTCTTGAGAAAAGATGACCTCAGATGTGCGGCTAATATTGAACAGCGACCTCAAAGATCACCTGTTGCAGAATTTTCAGACAAAATAACCTTCCCGGAATTAAGCGCCCTAATTAGTCATGCTGCCTTAATCAGTGGAGCAGAGTCACCACCAATGCGTATTGCGTAGAAAATACAAAACAAAAATGCACAAATGATTCATATATTTCATCTTTTACATACGAGACAGAAATTTTAAAAAAGTACATGAAAATATTCCTTAAACAGAAGCCATTGATTTAACTTTTAATTGTGGTTTTGAGATCAAATCGAAAATCTTATACTTTTCTTCAATTTAAGATACTGTTCGTTAATTGTATATGTGTATGTATTTATTTGTTGAATAATAGAGATTTTGTTGGTAGCGGGTCAAGTTAGACAAACCAGCGAATTTCTTCTATGATTTACGACATGATTCTTTTTCTAGGCCTAAAAGTTATCACGGTTCAGTTAAATATATTTTGTTGGTATACATACAAATCTATAATGAAAAATAATTGTTATATACCCCGGACAAGCAAATTATCTGTCCAACAGTATTTCGAACACTCTGGATCACGGTATGTCTTGAAGAAGAAGAAAGCAAATTTAGTTGCTGATGCCAAGCTATTTTAATGTTATCCATTCACTTTTCCCCCTTTTTCCCTTAGCAATGTTGGGACTGATAAGGGCTTCAAGGAAATTTGAGAAATCGTTTAAAAAAAACACATCTGTCAATCTGCAGACTATTCAAGGTAATTTTGCCCTTGAAATGGGTCGAAAGCTTGGCATTACCAATTAAATTTGCTGTCTTCTTCAAGAACATACCTAGATCCAGAGTGTTCGTAAGTGAAAAAATAGTCGATACATTTAAGAATATTAATTCTAAATAATTTACTTTGTATGCGTTATCTTTTTATTGACAACCCAGTTTAAATTTTATATTTATTGCAGGGAAAGAAAGTGAGAAAACAATTAGTGACGTTTTGTTCCAAAGGCTATCAGGTGTGGCCAATTTCATGGGACTACAACCCGGTTTGAAAATGTCGAAAGTACACCGGGATAAACACATCCGCCTGCAATCCAAGAGAACCTATTTGAAATTATACCTTCCGAAGCCAATTTGCGATTCTAGCCTCCTGTGTCGTAGTTGTGTCGCCTAATTATAAATTCTGACTACCTGTGTTGGAGTGAGCCCCCCCCCCCCTAAGATTACAGGGGAGCAACGCTCGGCCTCATTACTGGGTTCCTTCGCCGCCAGTTTTATGGAATTCTTATTTAAAGACTCCACCATCTTTTAGATGTTCTAGACGCCGAGGTTCAATTGACTCGGATTGGTTTTACACCTGCCTCGATTGCAAGAATACGAAAAAAATTATATTGTAGACGTTAATAAAGTAAGGAATTATGTACCTCAAACATTTTTTAAAATTGTTTTATTGTTCCTTGCCTGGCCCATTATACCTAATAATTGCCATTGTCTAGGTATTACTGTATTAGCTTTACGTGTTACTTCCTAAATTATAACTATGATTAACAATTGAATACACAGAACAAGTGATTTGAAAAAACATAAATAACCACTATTTTTCGTGGTCCGCTTGATCAATTATCATTCAACTAATTAAGGTTTTAAGTTGAGATAAAAAAAGCCAGTGTCATGAGCGGGATTCGAACCCACGACCTTCCGCTTGATACGCCTCTACTTTACCACTTGAGCTATCGTGACTTTGATCCCCTCGGTCACTAACTTCTCATCTCCCCGAGTGGTAAGCTTAATTTGAATTGTCTAATTATTTATCATGTCAAATTTATTTGTATGCCAATTATTTTCATTAACTAATTAGTTCGAAAAATTTGCTGGACTGTTGGACGATGGCTGAGATGAAATTCTTATTATTTAGAGCTCGGAGCTTACGGAATTTCTCGGCGTCAATGCGCATTCGTACTTTTGCCTTTTCTCAGGAATTCAGCAGCCTTTCATCTGCCGCCGTTGTGGTTTCAAACAAATTTCACCTTGCAGTTTTCTTCCAGGAATGAGGTATCAACAATTTTTTCTATGTTTGGTTCATAAACTGCGCATTGGAAAGAGCTTGAAACATAGCAAAGAGTCGGTACCGAAAGTCTCTTGGTATCCCATGAAAGACAACTGACGTTTCTCCTCTTATTCTTATCAACATCATCAACTCAAACGTCTAAACTAATTGCATAAACACAACATATTTATATAAATATCGTTTGACCGTGTCAGTTTATCTTGTTCAGTCGTATTATAAGGCGATTCAGCACATCTTCATCAGTGAGATGGCGAGTCATTTTAAATTTGAATTATTCATTTGACGGCTTATAACAATTGTCTGACAGGCCAAACTAAAAAAATAAATACACAGTAGATGAACTTGACTCCAAGAATTAAATGGATTACACGACACTTCCAAAATGGCAAAAGAAGGGAAAATTCACGAGGTGCGATTGAGATGGAAAGATGTAAGTGGTAGAGCGGCGGCGTATCTAGCCGAAGGTCGTGGGTTCGAATCCGCTCGCGACACTAACTTCTTTGTCTCAACTAAAAACCTTAACTAATAGAAAAATTATGTTTTTAATGTGTTTCTATTCATTAATCCTAGAGAACTGATTAAAGGCACATGCATGACTTCGGGCCGGATTAACTTTCTGTTCTCCTTATTTTTTTCCCCGTTTTTTGATCTCTAATTTCTATTTTGTGGGCTTCTAAGTGCGAATTCTGTTTGCCTGTGGGGACCCTTTGTGAGTAGGAAACTTGGCTGTGATTCTTTAAAGTGTCATTTTTATTAACTTCAAAGTTTATCGCATTTCAATCTTCCAATTTGAAAATCCTGTAAATAATTATAATCTATCAAATTTATATTGCTAATTCTCTCCTTTTCTTATTGTCTTAATACCATGCCATAATATCACTGATTTTTACTTTTAACTCTAAATTTCTTTCATTTTGTAAATAAAATATATCTATCTATCTGGACCAACTTGTGAAATATCGAAATGAATTTGACAGTACAAGCCATCGAGGCTAGGCGGATATATTTGAACAATTTAAAACCAAAAGAAAGAATGAAAAGTACGTGTTTTAGAAGTAAACGAACTCAAAATGGTCAAAAGTGCTCGTTTTAGACGAATTTCTTAGTTTCTTCTCTGCAAGAACCCCATCGAATATTTCGAAGATTTTATAATGTAAGATCAATAAATGTCTCGCACATTTTCAATTACTTTACAATTAAAGAAGAAATAAAATAAAACATAAAAAACACAGTTTTTTTAAAAATATTTGATGTTATTCTTAAAATGTCAGTTTTTAACATGGTAAATTGCGTTGTTTCTAAATTAAGCTGGTGCATCTGTTTATAAATATTTTTACATAAAATGGCTTATGTCTAGACAGGTCAGGTAGGCTTTTGAGCTTTTATGATTGTTCGTTAGTCAGTTAAGTTAGTTGAAACGGCGAAATTGCGATGACGGTTTGTGGTTGTTGCGATGGGCATCGCATTGGCAGGTGCCGCCTTCGTGGGGCGTAAGGTCGATAGGTGTAGTCCATGCGCAGCTCCAACTCCTTATCTCCATCGATACCAATCCGGCTGCAAATAATATCAAAGTTGTTTATCAAGTTTAAAGCAATTAATAGCAATTTTAGTAAAACTTCCCTGGAAGATGCCGAGCCCACGTGCAACGTTGAATGCGGGTAAAATAGGATAAATTACTGTCTGCTGTGTTTGGGTTGCACAATAAACAATCGTGTCTTGATTACGTTTTGTTTGTAAATCATTTCCACCATTATGAGAAATTACTGTCATACAGAGACTTTTCCGAGCAAATTTAATAATAAAGTGAGTAGTTATATATCTTCATATAACTATTTTAAACAAATAAATAAATAAAGTTACGTTTTTAGGTAATAGCTTAAAAATAAATCACGTTGAGTATTTAGAACAAAATTGATCTTTTCATGGGAAAAATAAGAACCACCTAAATAAAAATTTCTTTTTTTTCTATAAGCTCTCATGTTTGGAGTTGCTCTATAACCTATGAACTAATTCAATTTTTGCAAAAGTGACATCAACATTATCGGCAAATCTGATAGAACCGGCATCTTTCTCTGAAACGGCAACGTTGAATTGGAAGAAAGTGAATAAACGTACTTTTTTAGATTTTTTTACGAGCGTTCGCAACAGTAGAGGTCATAAAACACTCAGGCTGCCACAGAATCTCACCAATATGTTTAAAACAAAATAACTATTTTTTTTATAACACTGTAATAAATACTGAAATTCAATTACTCAATAAAAAAAACTTCAGTATTGTCAGGGTGTCAATCGTTTTATTTGATTAATTTTTTTGTATTACATTTATGTACTATATTGTTAGCAAATTAATAAATAATAATTCTGGGGCTATCGAACCACCGACAAATCCATTAACTTTCATATGATTTCTCAAGAGTTCTACAAGGTGGTGGAATCATTCCGTGGATAAGAACACCGGGATGATCAGAAACTTCAAAGTTCCATTGATATCAATATGGCAAAACGTTCTGGAAAGAATTTCTCCTTATTTTTTTACGAGGGTTCGCAACAGCAGAGGTGACATATAAGAAATATCAACCCTCGTGGTGCCGCTGCTTTTGAAATAAAAGCCCATTTGTAAGTCCGGTTCGAATGCAGGGCCGCTGGATTTGAACTCAGGACCTTTACCTTACCGTGATGGGCCTAAACTGTGGCGGCCACCGACGCCTCTTTTTTCAGACTTAAAAATGCCAAAAATGGCTCGACGATCTCATCTGTTGCACGAACAAAATTTACTCTTCAAGAATTTGTAAGTTACTACTCTGAAGAATTGATCTATTTAGAATAAAATTGATCTCTCCTTAGGAAAAATGAACCAAATGAATATTTTTTTCCTTTAAGCTGTCTTTTTTCGAGTTGTATTATCTATCAAATAATTCAATTCGGTGTTTTGCAAATGTGATGTGGCATCAACTTGAAGGCTTGTCGGCAAATCTGATAGAAACGGTATCTTTCTTTTTGTCTCTTCGTCGTAATTGCTAAATCGGAAATGGTGAATTAGAATGAAGTAAATAAATTTACTTTTTTCGACTTGAAAATGCCAAAAATGGCACAACATTCTCACGTGTTGCACGAACAAAATATACTCTTCAAGAATTTATAAGCAATTAGTCTGAAGAAGAATATTTCAATTCATAGAACATAATTGCTTTCTCCTTAGGAAAAAAATGGACTCAATAATTTTTTTTTTCTTTAAGCGCTCTTTTTTCTTAGTTGCATTATCTATAAACTAATTCGATCGGCGTTTCGCAAGTGTGATGTGGCATCATCTTGAAATATTATCGACAACTCTGATAGAAACGGTATCTTTCTCCTTGACTCTCCGTCGTAATCGCTAAATCGGAAGAAAGTGAATAAATTTATATTTTTAGACTTAAAACGCCAAAAATGGCACAGCATTCTCACGTGTTGCACGAACAAAATCTACTCTTCAAGAATTTATAAGTAATTAGAAGAATTAAACTGTTTGAACAGTTGAGTATAGCTTACTAATTGCTTGTAGGACGAGATGTTTATGTTTCGATTTCCACTTGTTTTTAATCCAACCGTCAGCCCTTGTTTTTGATGAAAATGCTATCCAGAATTTTTTTAGTTAAACTAATGAATTGACCACATTAATGATCTTTTATCAGGAATAGTTTCAAAATGATTTACCTGCTTTGTCTTTTAAAATGCAATTGTATTTCCTACGGAAAAATAATCATTTGATTGCTTCTTTTGACGAAGATCGACAAACAGGGTGCGAAAAGCCGTTGTGGTCGAAATAAATCAATAAACCACCAAGTTTAAAATGGAACGTTATTTTTTCAACTGACTGAAAAAATTTTCCTCCGTGTTCCTCGAAGTAAACCCACAGGTACATATCAGTATGTATATAGTATCAAATTCGACATTCGAAACATTTTAATGGACAAATTATGATTACAATCAGAACGGTTGGATGGAAGATGGAAGAAAAACGCTTCAAAGTAAGTGATAGTACGTAATAGGTATATTAATACAGGTACGTTACGTAATAATAAAAATTTAGTGTAGTATTCAGGTGGAGGCTATCAATGTGAGATAAATTACAGACTTTTGTCCGTTTTAAAAAATTCAACTATGACATATTATCAATCCTTACACAGACACCAAACAATGGAGGTTATTAGTGGATTTACCCAAAATAAATATAATTACATGCAGTACATGAATACTTATTTTTACTCATTTTTAATGTTGAAGAAGTTTTCTGTTCATTCTTGTACACCTATTAACGTTATGTTTTCTGTCCTCTTTCTGAGACATCTCGGCTTTTCTCCATTTTCAGTGGTGGTCTAGGAGATCCAGTTCACGATGCCGGATTAGGAATTTTTACCTAATCTTTACAGTGAAGTCGCAGTATTAATAGGTCAATTTTTAACCTAATTTGCATTAGATGTGGTACAATGAATCCCACCAATAAAAATCGTGATGTACTGCAAAACGTCAGACGAAGACGAGTAATGGTCGGCAGACGGTGATGATCCGAAATGACAACACTAAATGCCAAAGGATTTGGTGTTTACAGTTTTGGAGAAAATTTGATCCGCCCTTTTTTTTTCTTTCGTTCTAAATCTCTCTTCTATCTATTGTTGTCACTTCCTTTCCTAGAAGTAAGAGTTGAGTCCGGGCCGCGGAGCCGGGTGGTTAAAGCGTCAGACTCTAGGATAGTAGATCTCACCTGAATTTGGTCCCAACTCCCTTCAAAAATGAGTTTCCTCCATGGAAGGACACTAGCACACCACCGGGCCCTCAAATTTACACTTTTATTGCGAGGCCCCCAAAAAATGGAGCCAGGGGTAAAGTACAGTCGAGTCACAGAAATCCAAATTTCCAAAGAAATCATAAAATGCATATGGATGGATGAATAATATTTTTAATACCTTTGACATAATTGACAATATGTAATATATTTAAAACATGGAGATAGAAATAAATGAACAATTTAAAAGATGATATAAAACAACTACTTGGAGCATAAATGAGTAGGAAGCTTTGGAGTTTGAATTCCTGTTGGTGGAGGGGACTCTGCCCATTGATTAATGTCTTAATAGAAAGATTGTTATCGGAAAAGGGGCCATGTATATAAATAATTGAAATCTTCCGATCGGACAATAAAGCAAGGATCTATGTTAGAGGAGACCCGGCGCATAAATCCGAGTTGCTACGTGCCTCTTTCATCCACGCCCATCCCGGCCAAGAAAGCTCTAGCATCGGGATGGTTTAATTGCACGTTTTATTGCGATTACCCTCTTTTCTGAACACTTCTTCTTTCCCTCGTTCCTCGCCTCGGCTCATTGTTTTCCTCGGAAATGTCGTTAGTGTTTTTCTTCCTTCTGAACGTTTTAATTTTTCAATTCTTCTTGGCGCCAGAGTATCATTTACTTAGACCCACACGGCGAGCCGACTCAATTTATTTCTTCTTTCTTTTGCGTTTAATGAGGATGTCGGGCGTTTGTTCGACGAAACGTCAACTTATGATGTCGTTAGGCCGATCTGCCAAAGTACTGAAAAATGACAGCGTAGTTTAATTTTTATTATGCATCTTTCATTGAAGCCTAAACTTTTCAAATTCCTCTGGCAACACTCTTCTTATTCTCCAAGGTTGATTTTATCACCTACTGCACTTATGTATATGTACATCTGTATATATCACAAATAAAAATTATTTAAATGAACACCTTTTTTATCAGATTGTCTTGTCCTCTTGTATTATTGTATATACGTCAATTTCTAAGTCAATGCCAGTCTAAAATTGAATCAAAATTATAAGCCTATGCTTGACGCAAATAAACATTTGTTGAAAAAGACGAAAGTCAAAAACCGTCATAAAAACGGAAGATAAACTCGGTCTGACAGAGTAATGGCAAAAGGTATAAAAGATATCGAACCGAACAAGTTATAAAATGTAAACTTATAAAGTGATCAATGTCAATGAAATCGTTTTCAAAAACTGCCACTTCCAACATTAGTTTTAATTTAAACGGCTGGAAAAAATTTTCAAAAACTAAACTTGCAACTTTATAATTGAGAATTTTTTAACAGGTTCTTTCATTTAGAGCGAACCTGGATCAGGCTTTTTATTGTTTGATGAGAGGTACTCCTGGGGTCTGGGTAAGGAGGTATTGTGTAAAGTGCATTTAGTTGCCTTTATTGTTCAAAAGGACAACTGTCGTAAAAAGGTCCCCCTGGCAACTGTCCACATCTCAAAATTTTCACGCAGTATCGTCGTGTCGAACTTTTTTCGGTGAATTAAACCTTATTTGAGAATGACCATTTATGATTTTACCTTCTCGGAGGTGGGAGGGTCATCACAAAGAAACAACAGCCCGTTTTGCTTTCAATCCACAATGTTTCGGATTTATTTTAATCCTTCCTCAGGTGAATTAACGCAGTGGTCGTCAGTCATTAATATTTTGTAACAGTTTATTTAAAAAAAAAAAAAAAAAAGCCAGTGTGGTATATATTTAAGTCTTTCAGACTCCGAAGACATTTTTTCTAAAAGGTTTTTTCAAACTTAAAAAAAAGTTTGTTCGGTGTCTGAAAAACTTAACTACGTACCACACTGGCTCTTTTTTATAATAAACTGTTAAAAAATCTTAATGACTGACGACCTCTGTTTTAACCACTGCGTTAACTCATCTGAGGAAGGATTTAAATAAATCCGAAACGTGTGATTCGAAGAAAAACGGGCTGCTGTTTTTCTGAGATGGCCCTCCCACCTTCGAGAAGGAAAAATCATAAGTTACACTGTTGTGGTCAAAGCGCAAGAAAACAGATAAAACCACTAAAAGGAAGTGCAAATGGAGGAAAAATCAAACGATCGGGATTTATGAAATTTGAACGTTTATCTTGTAATTCATGCTCATTCTTCAATTAAAATCGTTTAAGAAAAAAACCGTAATAAAGGAAATACTAAGTTCCCTTGCCGAAATGATTAAACAGATCATCACAGCGTTGAAACATAATTTCATAATGTTCTAAGTTCAATAAAATCAAATAATGACATCAGACTACACCAGATGGAACATAATCATTGCATTCTTCAGTACTAAATCATTAACTTTTAAATTAAATTAATATTAAAATTTTGACTTTCTATGAAGAATCTTACCATAAGCTTGATGAAGGAATTCTAACTAATTCGCAGCATAATTAATCGATTCTTAATATATAACTTGTACTATTTGGCCTCAAAAACAAGAAATATTTGGACCAAATATTTTATATAATAGCGTGTAATCGTGATCTGCTCGGACACTAATCAGACGATCGAAGTCACGAGAGTTCAAGTGGTAGAGCAGCGGCGTATTAAGCCGAAAGTCGTGGGTTCGAATCCCGCTCGTCACACTGACTTTTTTTTATCTCAACCGATACTTTATATAAAGATAATTAATTGAAAAAAGTTATTCGGTCAATCGTACCGCGAAATCTAATGGATTTAATAAGTAAAATGAAAGATACATCACTAAAAGCTCTCCGTGGCCATTTCATTTGTCGCCGAGAATTGAGCAGATTGCACGACATTTGAAAATTGGCAAAAATGAAGGCAAATTCAAAAGGTGGGGTTGGGATAGGAAGTTGGTGTCCGACTGGATCCAAGTCAAGATATGAGTATTTAGTAGTGGGTTCGAATCCAGCTCGTCACCCTGACTTTTTTTTATCTCAAGCAATACCTTACATAAAGATAATTAATTGAAAAAGTTATTAAGTCAATCGGACCACGAACCCTAATGAATTTAAGGCCTTTGTTGTAAAAATTAATTCCTTATCATTTCCTTCCATATCAATTAATTATGAAATACTCCCCGTTACAGGTTTAGCTGCAATGTGATATTTTTTCACTTGAAATTGTATGATTATTAATTATGAACATAACGTACTACGACGCACTAGTTCTATGCTGAGGTTTCATAAATTTGAGATATTTACTATTTCAAACTTCCTACCGTATAAACTTATGTAAAAGTTGGCCCTAGCTTCATAAAATAACTATATTATCTTGTAGGTTCCTTTTTTTATTAGGTAAAACCAATTTTGGGGAGCTATAATTTTCGAACCATGCAGTTTTTGTTTCGTTTATGTCCCTAATATTTTAACAATGTTCAAAAAAGTTGGCTGTATCTTTGAAAACTGCAAGGTCTTCCAAAAGAGCGACATATTTTAATAAAATCGTTAAGAAAGCACTGTTTAAATAATATATTATGATTCTATGTGTAGAGATTAGTGACCGTTAATCGATAATTATTCAGATATCGTGAGATGCGGTCTGGTGTGCGACGACTATCGTTTGTACGACTGAATTTAGTGTAATATAACTGCGCTCCAACGCTTTTTCCATCTTACTAGCGCGTTAGTGCTTAATCGAAAGATAACTAACGCTAATATTTACAAAACGCAGACTTGCATAATCATGGACGTAAGCTTTAGAGGTTCGCGGTGTATTGGTATATATTACATATTATCTATTACATTAAACTCTCAATAGATAATAAGATAAATTTTACCGCCAACTTGTTGTAATAATGTTTTTAAAATTATTAAAATTCAATCAGTCAATTTTCATTGGAAAACACATCTCACATGTAGGAATCTACATCAACTGTGTTATCAAATAAGAAAAATCTCTCTTTACGACACTTTCCGAAAGAGGGAAAAAGTAGTGACAGCATGACTGTTCATTAGCAAGAGGTTCACTGTCTGTAGAAAAATTATTGTACATTTACTGAATGAAACCTGATATGTAGTATCTGCGCACATAAAGTATTGACAACTATGTGCTATCAGATGATAATTTTCTCTTCAGAGGGCACCTTCCGAAAGAGAGCCAAAGTAGTGACTGCATGAC
Organism: Cimex hemipterus; assembly: GCA_039619505.1. Lineage (NCBI taxonomy): Eukaryota > Metazoa > Arthropoda > Insecta > Hemiptera > Cimicidae > Cimex > Cimex hemipterus. The sequence goes on from CM077108.1 coordinate 5,582,932, forward strand.
TGTTCATTAGCAAGAGGTTTCACTCTGTGTGGGTAAAGTACTACCTATTCACTGTCTCTAACCTCACATGTAATATATATATATATATATATAGTAACTACAGTCTGTACAGAAGTATAGTAAATAGGTATTGTATATATTAATTGCCTAATAAACCTATTTAGCCTTATTTAAAGCTGTGTACATGTAACTTCGTTTATTAGCATCCTGCTGAGGGCGATATGGAATGAAATAAAAATATGTGTAGAGATTAGTGACCGTTAATGGATAATTATTCAGCTATCGTGAGATGCGGTCTGGTGTGATGTAGGTTTCAGAAAAACATTTTCTTTATCGTGCCAACGTTTCGACCTTTATTGAGAACATCTTCAGGGCCTGGGATTTACAAACATTGTTTATATTTAAAAAATACATACAGCATGTGGAAAAGTGAATTTATACAATGAAAAAAATATTTTTTATTCAACACAAACCATTTCTACTCACACAAAGTGTTTGTCTTCTGTTTAATTGTGCCATTCACAGAATTCACTTTTCCACATCCTATTAAATCCCAGGCCCTGAAGATGATCTCAATAAAAGATCGAAACGTTGGCACCATAAAGAAAACGTCCTTGAAAACTTATTAGAGGTTATATTGAAGAAACTGTATTGTTTAACATCCTGGCAATTACTTAATTTTTAATAAAGAAAAATTAAGAAATTAGTTTTGTGGAAGTTGTATAAATCATCCAATTGGTGAAAACTGACTAATCGTGATATCCTGAGTACAACATCGGTTGAGACTTAAAATATGAACTTATACTACAAAGAGAAAATGTACATACATTTTGTCAAACAGTGTTGAGTTATAAAGTCAGGTTAAAATTTTTTTGTTAACAATACAAATATTTGTTTTTCATTAATTTTTCTCTTTTTTTTTAACTCACTCTCAACACGACATGGCACAATTACACAGAAGACAAACACTTTGAACCCTGAAGATGTTCTCAATAAAAGATGGAAACGTTGGCACGATAAAGAAAATGTTTTTCCGATACCTACATCACACCAGACCGCATCTCACGATATCTGAATAATTATCCGTTAGCGGTCACTAATCTCTACACACTTTTTTTTAAACATTATGTGTAGGTTGTTTTTTATTTAAGCACCCTAAGAATTTTAATTTCATTTTCTGCAACGTGTGTGTTGGATTTGGAAGTATTAAAAAAAAATCTCCTGTTGTAGAATTTCTGACAACCGAAATAAATCCGAAGCAAATAAGAATAACGATACCAAATTTATAAAGTATTTGTGCTAATTTAACCTAAGAAAGAATGAACAAAATTTTGCCATTCGTTTACTCGAAATGCCAATAGGAATAGTTCAAAATTTCTGCACTTTACTCACTTACAGTTGAAGATGGTGACAACTTGATAAAGATTAATATATTTATTCAGATATTGTGAGAGTAAATCCCAGGGGCTGAAGATGTTCTCAATAAAAGAGCGAAACGTTGGCACGACAAAGAAAATGTTTTTCTGATACCTCCATCACACCAGACCGGATCTCACGATATCTGAATAATTATGTTTCTATGTTGGTTTAACTTTATAAATTTAAACAATAAAAGCCTGAAGTACAGGAAGGAGGATTGCCAAGGAGTTCAAGTGGAAAATTTTATTAAAAAGGCTTAGATAACTTTTATATGTATATATAGAAAAAGTTAAATTTTTTACTTTAACTTTTACAAATGGTATAAAAAATATATTTACAATATTTCGTGATTTCTTTAATGAATACTAAATATTTAATATATCATTATCTTTGGTATGTCTTTTTTAACAACAGTACAACAGAATTAATGATAATACAGTTTGATTTTAATTGTTATCCGTGACTTTAATAAATTAACATGTAATTAATGCTATCCTGTGTGTAAATGTTACGTCGGGCCGGAGGTTTCTTTTTCAGGGAACTTCTTTAAAGACAGGTCTTCTGGATTGAAACCCCTGTACCTACAATTTCCTTCAAAAACTTGTTTAGGAACACATCGGCTGCATTAATTGCCGGTCAGTGTGGAACAACTAGCGTTTCGTGAGAGTCGAGTGATCCGCCTTACAGACAGTTGGCCGAATGACTGACAAGGAAAACCGAAGAACCCCCCAACAGCAATTAGTACACTTTAATGAGATATGACAACCAATTAAAACAAAAACATAAGATTTGAGAACTGTAATCTGACTCGTAGCCTTCGAATGTAAGTAGTTAACCCAAAAAAAGCACATGCAACGTTTAAACACCATTTTGTGCATTTAACTTTTCTACTGAGATCGTGGTTTTAGTAGCAAACCAGAAAAGATAAAATTTAATATAAAAAGATAAAATCCAATTGTAGTTTTTAGACAAACATGCTCTTATTATGATTTTATGATTTTTCTCCTGTAATTCTCGCAATGAGTGAAGATTTTAAATCCAATTTTTCTGAAATAAAACGTCTTTATGACTATTTTAAACTTAATTTTTATGCAATGTTTTTATAAAATCACCAGTTTCCATGGTCCGTTTGATCAATTAATATCATTCAATTAATTAAGGTTTTAAGTTGAGGTAAAAAGTTAGTGTCACGAGCAGGATTCGAAACCCACGACCTTCGGCTTGATACGCTTCTGCTTTACCATTTGAGCTATCGTGAATTCAAATGGTTAGAGCAGCGACGTATTGAGCTGAGGTCCTTGGTTCGAATCCTGCTCGCTCCTCTGGCTTTTTGTTTGAACCAAGCCCTTAGATAAAAAATACAATATTGGCGGAATAACTTTTTTCCAATTAATTAGCTTTATATAAGGTATCGGTTGAGATCAAAAGTCAGAGTGACGGGCGGGATTCGAACCCACTACTAAATATGCCACTCTCTACCACTTGAGCTAACGCGACTTCTATCCTCTCGGACACTAACTTCCCATCTCAACCTTAACCTATTCAATTTCCCCCCCTTTTGTTTTCATAAATTTAAAAAATGCCGAACAAATTATCTGACCAAGTAGTTTCGTCTTAAATCCATCTTCGTTTAGTCTGTGATAATTAAAACAAGGGCGTATGTAGGTTGACTTGACACACACCGTTCAATTCCATGACCAACCACAACATTATTCCGTTTATGGCATTCCTCTTTGAGCCACGTCTAATCTTTCTACTTTCCCACCTTTCTAGTGGGTATGTAAATGAATAAAAAACTACGTGGCTTGGAGTTTTATCTGAGTCTGCTTATAATCCTAACCAAATGCTGGGGCAAGTTTGGCGGGGAAAGACTTATGATTTGCGTAGCGCGGACTAAGCCTCGGGCGGTGTTAAAGAATCAGGCAAATTCGCTAGGTGAAAGCCGGCAAAAGATACAATCACTGCTTAAACCTGCAAATTGGTCGAATCGATCTTAAACTGTTATTATGGTCGCACGGAACCCGAGGCAGGCCTAGCCAGCGAGTGCCCGGGATCTACGCCCTCGTCCATGGCGACGTAAACAGCCGCTTCGGCCAGAACTTAAGGGTGAAGTCTTGCCATCCGATGATATGTACGCTCTCGTCAGTAGGTCGCCATGGTCAACAACCTCGAAAATCTCTCCACCCATGGTGGTCACACGGAAGTCACCAGTATAACATTGGCATCACAATGAGATAAATGGGGAGAATCAGATAAATCAAAAGCCACTCTGAGAGAGTTGACTTCAGTGAGTCCAGAGAGTGAGTCATCTCTGCATTCATAATGTTCGGTTTAAGTTCAGCAGTGGGATTAGTCGCCTGAGTAAAGGATCTGCTTAAAAGTTTAAATCCTCATGATATAAATTTTTGAAAGGCTGGCAATTGCTACCTCTGAGCGAGGCATTTCCAGTTCCTCTACTTTCTTAAGTGCAACTCCATCCCAAGGTTAAGGTTTGTCGCAGTGGTTTTAAGCCTGGTTTCCCATATTAGGACCGAAATGGTTTGACCGAATTTAGTTGCAATTTTGCTATTTTTCCGGGACTTTGCTGAATTTTATGAAGTCATGAAGATGAAATTAGAAATAGAAATGACAAACAACACAACATGTAGATGGCTGAAGATTAGCTCCCTTTTCTAAAGGAGCCGACAAACTTAACAGTCTTTCAAAATGAAAACAAAATATAATATATACCAAGACAAAAATTAACTTGAAGGAACATGCGGTCAGAATACACCCAAAATTAAAGAGGCGATTAGTTCAAAAAACCCAACGATGACGTCAAACGTTGACCCAGCACTCCCCCTAGAGGAAAAAGATGAACGCAATGCTAACAGCTCCAGCAAGCAGGACCCATGGCAAAACTGGCAGATAAACCTTTCCTGTACCAACAATCCGAAGTTCCAGTTACGCTTGCAGTTAGCACTGGACTTCACTTCGTTCTTGAACGATGTTAAATCATTCATTATTCCCTTCTTCTACTTTCGACCTGTCTGAACCACTTCTCCAACGTTTCCCGATGGATCCTCTACCTTCCAATCTACTAACAGCTCTTCTATTTTACTCAAATGGAATACTGGCGAACAAATCGGAACTTATGTATAAAAACAGATGCTTTGACGTAACGAAGTGTGCAGGTGACTTGAGAGGAAGTAGGGTTAATACGGTTATCTTAATCTTGGCCCTCCTCCCATCAAGTGAACCTAGTCAGAGGAATACTGTGCTTCGTCAGTACCTTTAAATCTTACTAAATTTTTATCCCTCCGATGTTGGTTTGTACCTGCGGGAGATTTCAATGATAAGCGCAGAAGAGCAGGGAATTTCCGTGGACACTTTATCGGGGAGAGTATTCTTTTATTTTATTTCTGTATAACAACTCACTTATTGGCTTTCCTAACCTGATTTTTATATTTTTTCTATTACTACTGGCCAGACGGTAAGACTGGAACTTGAAGACAAAAAGCGCCCAAGGAGTACTATCACCGACTTTATGGTCAATGGTAGTGTATGTCTATAAGCTAGCTAAAAAAGAAAGAATCTAAAAATAAACGTACATATACAAGGCAAAACCATGCCTTTAGCACAAAAAAATCGAAATATACAACTATAAACTCCGCTCTATCACGAAATAAAGCATTCCAACAAAGTTACCTACAAAGGAGTTCAAGATCAAAGGTTAAGGTTCACATTCAGATTTAATTCATCAGGACACAGCACTGATTGAATGAATGAAAATACTACTTTTTAACAAAACAAATTAAATAATCGTTTACAATGCGTACGGAACAACACTCACATGAACATGGTTCAAATTTTTTCTTTTTTTTAATGTATAAGTAAGAGACATACTAATTTAAAAAACAAACTGTAATTTTTAATTCATAAAGTGCCCGATTAACACTGGAAACGTTCGTCGGAATGAGGCGTTCAAAGACTGCACGCAAAAACAGCACAATTGAAAAAAAGAACGTTAGGTATATTTTACGTGACATGCATCAACAATTTTTGGGTGAGAGGGTGCCTGAACTGCACAAACCTTCAATAAATGTGTTGAAATAAATAAATAAACACCCAAAATATCATGTTACAAAGAAAAGAAGAAAGAACCTGCTTACCATAGACAAGTACAAGAAGAAACAAGTACACCAATCATGGAAAACTAATTTTACTTACTACAATGCTTTGTTGAAGACTACAAGATTAATCTTTCTTTCAGTTAACAAAAAAAGACAAGAACATAGAAATTTTAGGTTTTTACAGAATTATTATTAGTACTAAATTCACTAGTTTCATGGTCCGCTTGACCAAAATCCAAAAGATGATGGTGAGATGGGAAGTTAGTGTCCGAGAGGAACGAAGCCACGAAAGCTCATGTGGTAGAGCAGCGACGAATCTAGCCGAAGATCGTAGGTTCGAATCCAGTTGGTGACACTGACTTTTTTTATCTCATCTAAAAACCTCAATTAATCCAATGATAATTGGTCGAGCGGACCACGAAAATAGTTAATTTAATAAGTTTAAAATGAAGTATACCTAAATCAATAAACCCGCATATTGGTATTAGCCCCAGTTAACTAAATAATCTACTTGAACATTTACATTTAAAACTTCACCAGTTTGTTAAATCTAACTTTAAAAATATTATTTTTTAAAATATAATCTACATATCATTTTCGCATATTGACAAATTCGTGAAATCCATGTTATCAAACAGTTCCAATTATTATATGGTCAATTGACCAAATTATTTCTTTCGATTAATTAATCTTTTAGGTAAGGTTTTGGTTGAAATGAAAAAGCTAGCGTCACGAGCGGGATTCGAACCGGTTATATACGCCGCTGATCTAACCACCAGAACTATCGATCGAGTCGTAGTTTTTTCATTACAACCAGAACCTTACGTAAAAAAGATAAATTAGTTGAAAAAAATTATTCGGCCAATCGGATCCCGAACTCTAATGGATTTAATCAGTAAAATGAAATATATCTTCTCTTAAAGCTCTCCGTGGCCATTCCATTTATTTCCGAGAATCAAATAGATTACACGACATTTGAAAATGGCAAAAAGGAGGAGAAATTCAACAGATGGGGTTGAGATGGGAAGTTAATGTAAGTGGTACAGCAGCGGCGTATCTAGCCGAATATCGTGGGTTCGAATCGCGCTCCTGACACTGACTTTTTTATTTCCTTTAAAAACCTTAATTAATTGAAAAATGTTATAGTTATTAAGTTTATACAGTGGTCTGTGTGTCGGTAAAGACATGTTGAACTATGACAGGGCTCAAAACAAAACTGTTTTATTCGTGATTATACTTCATTACTGGGCAATAATGTATACATGTAAGTTTAATTCAATTTTATGGGCCCCTATATATTAGGATATGTAGTCCGTTTCGTCAAGAATAAACGTAAAGATATTGTTCAGACAAAAAATACTGAATACGTTAGTGAGATGTTTTGGGTCAGAGTTTAAATTTACTCTTGCAATTATTTTTTAAAATTTATTACTGTGAGAGGATTTAGACGTAATGTGGTAGTATAAAAAAATATAAATATCAAATAACAAACAACAAAAAATATAAATAATAAAATTTTATAGTTTTAAATTTATTCATATATAGTTCATGTTAATAATCATGATATATACGGATTTAAAACGAATATACATTGTAGTAAATTTACATATTCCATCATTATAGGGTAATAATTAAAATTTTGAATAAAATGTGCTACTGATATAGTGCACTTATTCTAAGGTTTCAAATTTCGACTTGGCTTTTTAGAATGTACCTGATTATAGTAGGATGTTTGAGGTAAGACTAGACGTATTTACATTATTGTCATTAATTCTGGATTATAAAAGAATAATATTTTGTTCAAAACGTCAAACTAAGTCGATATGGTCGAACAGGTCGAACAACCGTTTTTAGTCTTTTTTGTTTTTTGTTTTACAGGTAATTGGTAACATTAGTCTTGATTAATTGTTATGTGTGTACACAGTGACAATCCAGCTTAAAATTCAGTTTAACGCATTCAATAAATAGTTTTGAAATCTTTATAATAATGACAGTGTATTTTTTCACGCAATTTGTCATAATTCGAGCAGTGGTTAAAACAATCCCAACAATGCGGTTTTCAATGGCGCGTTGTGACTTAAACAATGACCACATTTCTCATTTTTAATCTATCATTTCGAAAAAGCGAACTTTTAAACCGTCAATTGTTTTTTAAATTTATTTTTAACAAAATCCAATTCTAATATCGATCAGTATAGATGAAAAATATACTTTAGCGTATAGGCGAAAGTCTGAGCTTTCATTGATCTTTCGTAATTGAAAATTGTATGAAATATACGTTAATGTAACCAATAATTAATAAAGGTTTTTAGTTGAGATAAAAAAGTTAACGTTACGGGCGGGATTCGAACCCATGATCTTCTGCTAGATACCCGCTGCCCTACCACTTGAGATATCGAAACTTAGATCCACTCGGATCTAAATATTACACCTCCCGTACCTTTCGTAAATATTAATTAATTGAAAAGCTACCCATAGCCATTTCATTTGTCGCCAAGAATCGAATAGATTACACGACATTCGAAAAATGGCAAAACAAGAAGGAAAATTCAAAAGGTGGAGTTGAAATGGGAAGTTGGTATCCGAGTGGATTGAAATCACGATAGTTTGTTTGTCAACTTTAATAGATTTATTTTAAAACTTTTATATCCTTGATAAAAAATAAATTGTTATAAAAATTTCAGTGTCTCGAGCGGTATTCGAACCCACGACACTCGGCTAGATACGCCGCTGCTCCACCACTTGAGCTATCGTGACTTCGATCCACTCGGACACTAACTTCCCATCTCAACCACACCAATTGTATTTTCCCTCGTTTTTGTCATTTTAATCTCAATTAAAAACCTTAAGTAATTCAAAAAGATTAATTGGTCAGGCGGACTAAGGATAAGTTAATACGTATTAATCATGCGTGCATTATGCCTACGTAAATTGCATATGAATCTGGAACATTTTAGTACTAAACCGAGAGGCAAAAAACAAGTATCACCCACAATATTTTAAATTACCACTTAGACAATCCTCCGTTGATTATCCTACAGCATTATCCGTTTTAAAGGATAAGAGGTAGGTAATAAAGCAAGGATGAATTCTCCCACTTGTGCTTACAATTGAATTTTTTAAATAAACCTTTGTATAGATAATCCCTTTGTTGGTTTTTTTTTTTTTGTAAAACTTCTGTAAATTTGAAAATGTTAATGTCAGTTTACCGTGTATAAACCTCTGCACGGTGAAGACTTTCAGCTTTTCACTGGTCCGGAAACTCAGACAAGGCAAAGAACAGTTAAATTGCAGAAGAAATCACATCAATGGTCTGAGTTGAATTGGATTAAATCTTGCCTTGAGATGAGTTAAGGTTTTGTAAGAGAATAGAATCTTCATTCAAAATATTTACAATAATTTAAACATATTTTCTAAGAGCGCTGTAACCTTTTGCTTCAGAAAATGAAGAAGTAAGGAAAATTTAATTTAAGGTAAAAAAGTAAGAAAAATCCTAAGCCGAAACTAAAAAGTTCTTCACTCTCGTATGCCTGTTTACAAAGTTCAAGTCAGAGTCCCCAAATTGTCGAACTTATTAATGCTTAGGCTGATGGCCAGAGAAGGTTTGAAGAAGAGGAGGAGAGCGATTTATCCCCGAAACATTTTCACTCTGGAGGAATCTTGGAGGTGGTGGTATTTAGGTTTGGGCAGGCAAACACGATCTTCGACGAGAATTCTCTAACGGCACAACAAATTGGCGACAGTTTTGTTTTTATAACATTGCAAGGCCCGAGACAGCAAGGATCATTCGTGACTTTTTGGAATGGGCGTCAATTCAATGTTTGGAGTACCAAACATTTAGTCCCGATATAAACGTACATGTGTAGAACGAGTTGTTGAAGAGGTTAAAAAAGTGATGCCCAAGAATTTACTGGAATTTAGAATGGCGCTGTTTGAGGAGTATGAAAAGATTCCACAGCACTAAACTTGAAACATGAATCAGTGCCACGACTAATGGAAGCAGGGATCAACCCATGAGGAGAAAATATTTCGCACTGAATTGAATATTTTCTTCATTCCTTCCATAGCAACATTTTTGTAAAATTGTTTTGCTCAGTTTAATTTTTAATTTTTTTACCGTATATTTTAACACAAACGCACAAAAATCTGGGATTCCTGTTATAAACTGTCATTTGCCTAACGTTTTTTCATTTATTATTGTATTTACGGCACAATACAACTACCTACAATTTTGTAACAAGTAACAATATCAGTATAAATAAACAACAGTGCTGTTTAACAACAAATTTATTGTAGCAATAAATGAGCAACACCATTTACCTCGTATTTTACATATCTTACAGCTTCAAAAATTTAGAATTCATTTTCAGAAATACTAGAGAAAATGAACCACAAATATTCTCCGATCTTTCTAAAGCACTACACAACCTGATAAAATCGATGCGACATGGAATGCAAGCGGTGAGGAGGAAATACTCCATATTGAATTGTTCTTCGCTGTTTCCCCTAGCAACATTTTTGATGAAATTGTTTTACTCAGTTTAATTTTTTATTTAATTTTAGTTATAACTTATAATTTTCTTTCAACATACCCAGTAAACAATAAAAAATATAGATTATAACGATTGAAAATAATGGCTAGAAGGAAAAAAAACAGGGTTTTTTGCTTCTTTGGGTGCATAAATAATACAGCAGTTTTTAAATATTGAAACTAAAGTTTGATTTTTTTACGAGAGTTCGCGACAGCAGACATCATCAACCCTCGGGGTGCTGGTGTTTTTGAAAAAAAAAGCTCATTTGTAAGTATGTCGGGTTCGAATGCAGAGCCGCTGGATTCGACCCCAGGACCTTCACCTTACAGAGATGAGTGCCGTATTAACGAATTATTTTTTTTTCATGAGAATATTTCAAGTACGTGGTTAGATAAACCCTCGGGGTGCCGGTTTTTTATTTTTTACTTTTTTTTAAGTTCATTCCCATATGCATAGCGGTATTATAGGATTTTTTTTTACAATAAGATATTATATATTATACAAATAAATAAAATAATATAAGGGAACATTCTCAAAAATCTTTTTCCCTATTTTTTTACCAGGGCCGCTGGATTCGAAACCGGTGCCTTTACCTTACAATGGTGAGCGTCGTGTCAACGCCTAAACCGTTAAAATCACAATATTATTTGTCAAAATGTAGATATATATTTAGAAAATGTACAATTGTGTTTACAACACTGTATATACAGGGTGTTCGGCTACATTGTTACAAACTTTGCAGGTTGATTCTACATGTAAAAAGGAACCGAAACATCCTAATTAACCATGAACCTAATCTCAACAGCATTGGAGTTATTCCCCTTTTTCTGATTTTTTTCAATTCCACAACCTTGCATCAAATAAACAATAACAACTCCTTAAGTAAACGATACCATTGAAAACTAAGTTCAATTTCTAATAAGATGGGATCAATATTAAACGTTGGTGAAATATGCGTTTTAGTAGCCAGAACTTTGCAAAATGATGCTTTTTTTCATGATTGTAAACTAGTATTTGCAAACCTAGAGATCAACAAATATCAGAAAACTTATTGCATTTAATATAAAAAGAAAGATATTTTTTAAAAAAAACCTAAGTAAATTTTGAATAAATTTATTTAACAGTTTTTAATTCAGGTTCGAAACCGAAATAGCGCAATTGTTATTTATTCGTCTATTTCTAAAACTTCTGCAACTTTGGTTAAAGGACGATTGTATTATTATTACCCGGAATAAAAGAGTTTTAAAAGTTAAGTTCATTCATTTTCAATTCCTTAAGTTTTTTTATTATTATTAACCTTTCTGCTTTACCAATTTGTTAACCACGGTATTTCAATCAATTCTCCTTCCTTGGAAAAAGTTTATAAAAAAAATCGATTAAACCACTAAACGGATATTAAATGGAGTAGTTTTCTGAAATTTCCTGGTCTCTAGGTTCGGAAACAGTAGTTTGGAATCACCACAGTAAGAATGATCAAAATTGAAAAAGAATTATTTTTCTAAGTTCTATTTTTCAAACTGTTACAAGTTTCGTATTGATCACATCTTATTGGAATTTTAACGCTGTTTTCGATGGTGTCGACGGATTTGTACAAAACATTTTAGTTTAGGAGTTATGGCTTATTTGAAGTGAGGTTCCGAAATGTTAAAAAAAATCAGAAAAAGTGCAATAACTCCGCAACTGCTGAGATTCGGACCACATTTATTATGATTTTTTTGTTCTATTTTAAATTTACAATCTACTGGCAAAGTTTACAACACGACTAGCCGAACACCACACATGAAATGTTTATTAGGAATTAATTATAAATAAATTCAACAAAATTGTTTTTACTAAAAGGAACTATATAAAAATAAATTACATATTGTGATAATTAATAATTAATAATTAAAGTTTAATATTTACTGCTTGATTTTTTTCTCTCCTTTGGCAGTAATTTTTGGCTAAAAACTATTTTCCCGGATGTGGCCCAATTAATAAACAATACCTCCAAACAAAACGAGAGAAAACAAATTTATAGATTTTATTTCATTTTCATTTGTAATGGGTTTTGAAACAGTCGTCATTGTATGACGTAAATTCGTAAATTAAAACGCTGGCTTACAAGGAAATAATAAGGCTACAGTAGAAAAGCGCACGCTTTGAAGAATTAATTAATAGCATAAATTTTCTAAAGAAATTTCCTTTTTATATATTATTAGATTTTTTTAATAAAACAATTTTGTATTTTCTGTGAATGAAAGTTAAATTGTAACGATGCGCGCATGGAACAACAAACAGTGCAACTTTGTCCCAATTGTCAGCCGGTTTAAGCCCAATTTTCTACGGAACATCAGTCATAATAATAATGATCCGGGCCGCTTCTCGCCCAAATCGTTCAAAACGATAAACGGCAGATAAAGAGAGGGATTAACGTCTAGCCAAGGATAATCCGAGTCGGTTATGCTAATAGGGTTGAACGGACACCACCAGGGGCCGTAGCGGCCTTGGACCGTGCTGCCATCTACCGGCGCTCGAGCACACCGGCGGGGGTGCCCAACCCTCCTGTACGCCAGGGGGTGCCTAACGAACGAAATAATTTCCCTCGCACAATCAAAATCAAAACACAAATATATGCTTTATACCCGCTATGAAAAACAATTTTTTGAAATTAAATTATAAATAAAGACAAAAATTCAACCCTTAGAAATTATCGCAGTATTAAAAATTTTTGAGATTTTCAAAAGGTCTTTGTAATAAAGACTTTTTGGGTTCACCAAGCTTAATGAAAAAATTTTGATAAAGATAAACCAAATATATTTGTAAGGATCAATTAAAAAATAAAATAATGCGATAACGGATTTTTTTATCGACCTGACAGTAATCACATTCGGATTTTTTGAATTTCTAAAGGTTTTTGTGATGATGAAGAGATTTTTTTGGGGCTGAACAAGCTTTCTGAGATTTATTTCGCCATCTTCAGAGCTATTTTACCCAACGTTGTAAATTAAAACAGGTAAAAAACCCGTGAAAATGGCGAAATAAATCCCCGAAAGTTTCTTCAACCCAAAAAAAAAAAAACTCATCATCACAAAGACCTTCAGAAATTCAAAAAATTACAATGTGATTACTGTCGGATCTCTAAAAAAAAATCAAACAACAATTTTTATTTATCTTTATTCAAAATGTTTCATTTCCCTGAAAAACTGACAAAATACAATAACGCCCTCACATTTTTTTGCCATATTCTGGAAAAAAATAGCGTGTCGTACGGTTTTATCATGGCATTCATCACACGTCCGGAACGTGTATAGATTTATTCGATAACTGTCGATTTATCGATGTTTTAACACAATAAAAACAGTCCAGTTAAATTCTGTGCATTTATCTAATGTGGAATGCTTCCTTGACCGGAGAGCACGCGCTGCCAGAATAATCCAATCCTTATAATCTTGGTTAAATATTATTAAATTTTAGGTTAAACTACATTTCGAATTTAAGGATGGATTGCAATTGTAGCAATTTTCCAAACGTTTTCTTGGCACTTGGGATAACTTGTGAAATTTTGGGAAAATCGATTTTGTTCTCCTTAGTTAAAATCTCCAATCTCATACTTGATTCACACCATAAATATTAGTAGGCGAAGAGCGTAAAATTTCCTCAAATTGACCCCTTAGAAATATATAATTTTATTTTTTTAAACTTTACTTGGATGTAATATAATGACTACTACTTTCCGCTGTAGGTCTAAAATAATAACTTTTACTTTGGTACAAGGGCATTTCAATTATGAGATTATAAGAACCTTCGCAGAGCCGGCGTTTTAGAATACAGCCCATTTGTTACCGCGTGTGGATGGAATACAGGACCGCCGGATTCGAACCCGAGCCCTTTACCTTACATGGATGAGTAGCCTTGCCAACTAACACCGACATATGAACACTTCGAAAAAACACAAAGGTTAATTTTAATTGTATGAACATTTTTTCTAGACTCATTCCTTGGCTCACTATAAAAATGGAGTAGGTATGTTACCCAATATGATAATTATTTAAAGCTCTTTGAGCCCTGTTTTCTTCAAAACGACAATCGAAATTATATGAAGTACTGATAGTCTGGTGTACGTATCGCGTGTCGAGTGAATGTATTTATTGGCGTGAATGTGTAGTGTGAGAGGATTTTGAATTATTTTGGACCTTTTTTTAATAACACAGGACGAGTGTTTGGTCACATTGGAGCTATTACGTTGGGAATTGGTCTAATGTACAGATTACAAATTCTTTTAGTTCTTAAGGCTTAGGTTTAAATATACCGACAGGGACAAAAATTCCGCTCAATTGATTTTTTTCGCGATAAAAGAAAATTTTACCTTTAATGTCTCTCATTGTTTTTACAAATTAATATCTGTTTTATGCTATGTTTTAAATTGGGAATATCAATCAGAGGTAAAGACGCTTAATCCTTAATCCAAAACAAGGATCAAGGATTTCAATGTTTACTTTTTTACGGAATTTAAAATGTTTATTCAGTCTCGTTTAAATCCAGAAACAATAAACTATTTAATTTTCGTCTTTATTTTCTTAATTTCAATTTTTAAAGTTACAAATGCCATTTAGTGCTGAGGATGTTGTGGCGCTTATGGATAAACGTTCCATCATGTGTGCGGCTATTGCCATCGGAGTTCCCTACGGAAGTCTGCGGGTGGACGTTTCGAGCAACTTGGTCCTACCATAGAAGCCGCGGTTCTGGACAGCCAAGATTATCAGAACTACAGGTTCATTCAGGAAGTTCGAGGTGTCCAAATTTCTGAAGGCACTGCTCGAAGAAGGCTGGATCATACGGACTGATGGCTTTTCACCCCATAACAATTGAAACAGTGTTCCCAACTCAACATTTCCTCGAGAGTACAGCCAATGGTCTCTGGACGATTGATCTGCTGTACTTTTACATACGAGTGTAGATTTGCTCTACGACCTTCAGATGGGTGTGAAGGAGTGCGGAAAAGGCGAAATGAAAGGCACGAAGCCTGTGATTTTTTCCCAGAACCGACCTTTTCAACTTAGCTCAGTGATGGTGTGGACGGTAATTTCAACGGGGAGTTGCGCAGAGTTGGTTGTTCATGGACGGTCTTTGACGGCCACTCGCTGCGCGGACGAACTGCTGGAACAGCATACGTTGCGTATGCGCGATGAAATCAACGACAATTCTGTTCTAATGAACGATAATGCCCGTCTGCAAGTGGTTCGCATAGTACAAATGTACCTTCTACAGCATAACATCAGGGTCTTAGCCAGCTAGCTATTCTCCAGACTTGAACCTGACCTGTGATGAGAAAACTTCAAAAGACGAATAAGAGCATGTCTATCACTTTCTGATAGACTCCACGATCTTGAAAGGACCCTTCGTGAAGAATGGGCTATCCATGAGCAAAGAAACATTTCCAGACTGGTAGAATGTCTGCCGAGGTGTAGTACTATATTTTCTTTTTGTTTTCCTTAGGAATGTAAATCGTTTACTTTTTAGACAAAGACTCAATTATTAAGCGCTAAAAACGTGAGCTTTCATTAATATATTAAAAAACATAAAAACAAATATATCTCACTGGCACTCTTAACACTACATATAAGAATGGCACAATTACACACAAGACAAACACTTTGAGTGAGTAGAAATACTTTGATTGATATATAAAAAATAAATTTTGCATGGTATAAATTCACTAGTTTCCACATCCTACATGTATTTGTTAAATGTAAACAATGTTTGTAAATCCCAGGAGCTGAAGATGATCTCAGGAAAGATCGAAACGTTGGCACGATAAAGAAAATGTTTTTCTGAAACATACATCACACCAGACCGAACCTCACGATTTCTGAATAATATATAAAAATATATACAACTGAAGATATATTTCAAGTGGGTGATACAGAAATGATTGGTGGATTTATAAATCTGCTATATTGACTGCTTGTCTTTTTTGTCTTACGTTCAAACAGGTTGTTGTCATCAGTGTTGATCATTGTCGATTAATTGATAAAATTGTATTAAATTACAATCGCTCCATTCATCTGCACGCCAGTCGTCTGGTCTCTCGTTATAAAACATTTCCCGAAAGAACGGATTTTTTCGGAAGGAAAAGGTCAGCGTATCGTACGTTTTCCATGGGCGACTGGACGGATTTCCATCCGGTAGGGCGGCTATTCGCCCAGTTTCCCATGGGCTAACGAGTCACACGCGCTCCAAGTCATAATTCGCTTAAGAGGATTAGACATTAAAAGGATTCATGTTTACAGTCGAGTGATTAGTTAGCGCCTCATTGAGAGGCAAAGGCAGCAGGGAGGGGCGCCCCGCTGGCCGGCATCACGCCCCCGAAACGGCTCTCGTTTATTTCTACATCAATTACTACCCATTGTGCCAACGAATATGCCCATTATCGGGGGGATGATGTTGATTACACTTTGATGACCTTTCATTCCGATCGGCCTCTCACCCTTAGGCCGTATACCAGACACGTACTCAGGTAAACAAATCAAAATTGATACAATTTATGTCAATCTCAACGACCTCTGTAAGAAAAGGTAGGAGTTATGTAGGTATTACAGAGGATTCTTCAGGACCCTTTCGGGTATGCACCACCGTAAACATTGTATTTACGATACTATCGATATTACTCGATCAAGGTACGGCCTTGAAAAAGACACCAAAATTAGTTGCTACTGCCAAACTTTCGACCTATTTTAAGAGACCTATTTAATATCATAAAATACAATAATATAATAATATAATAGTGTTACATTCCTTCACAGTTTTCGGACTGAGTAGGTCTCTGTACAGATATTTGGTGGTTTTGCCCTGATGATGACCATAAAATAGCTCGAAAACTTGAAAGTTGAAGCTTGGAAAAGACAGCAAATTTAGTGGCTACTGCCAAACTTCGACCTATTTCAACAGCATCATCAGATACATTGACATATTTAAGATTTTGTACAGGCGATCTCAAATTTCCTTGAAGACCGATTGCCCTCCAACATTGCCATTGATTCTGACTGTGTTTAATACCATAAAATACAATACTATAATAATATAATATTGTTACATTCCTTGATAATTTTCGGACTGAGTCGGTCTTCAAGAAAATCTGAGATCGACTGTAAAAAAAAACAACAAAAAAAAACACTTAAATACCTCAATCTATACTATTTAGGGCGGTTTTGCCCTGATGATGGCCATAAAATGGCTCGAAATTTTGAGTAGCAACTAATTTTTTAATCTACTTTAAAACTATATCCAGAGTGTTTCTGATTTCTAATTTCTTACGTATAGTTTTACATAGGAGATTCAATAGATAAATACCTAATAAGCTTTTGATGGAAGCCCAACTTTTATTTGCTTATCATATTTCGATTTTCATAATTATTCATATTTCTGATTGGGAAAGTTCCTTTGATAACTTTGCTCCAAAATAATAAAATCCATAGATCTTAACTATTTAGTTAATTGAGTTAGTTGAGGAATATTTTTATTTGTCGAGAGAAATGAAAATGTTTAATTTAATTCACTAGTTTTCGTGGTCCGCTTGACCAATTAATATTTTTTAATTAATTAAAGTTTTTAGTTGAAATAAAAAGTCAATGGCACGAGCCGGATTCGAACCCACGATCTTCGGGTTGGGATGGGAAGTTGTGTCCGAGTGGATCGAGGTCTCGACAGCTCAAGTGGTAGAACAGCGGCGTTAATTTTATAGAATTTAGTTATTTAATGACTTAGCGAGATGCATAAGAAATTATTATTTTAGTATTGCTTTTCACCATTTAAAAACTCAGATCTCTTATGCTGACAGATGGATTTCAACATTTTAGACGAAGTAGGTCGCGTTTAAATGTTTATAACAAATCATGGTCTGTTGAATGAACAGTCAGATCGGAGCCAATATATTATTCAGCAGTTTGAGCGAACCACCCTGACTCGAATCTCTTGGTTATCGAAAATCTTAACGAAAAATATATAATAAATATATACATATGTATACAGGGGGTATCAACTACTATAGTTCACCGATTTAATTCGGAAATGATAAATTTTAGCTAAAAATGGTGGTAACAGATTTAGCATAACTTTCTCCTCTAACTGGGGTGTAATGCTAAATTTGTTATTTTAAACGAGATATTGTTATTGTACAATTCGATTCTTGGGGTTATGTTTTGCCACTTTTACTGAAAGGAAAATTTTTGATAGGATCGAACATTTCTGAGTTATACGAGTTACGGATGCCAGCCAGATGAGAACGTCATGTCAAATTACCACCACGGGATTCCTAGCCAAAATTGTGTGTTTGTGTTAAGACCATTTTTTGCTAAAGTTAATCGTGTAGTATATACTTGTTCTCCTTAGCAAACAAACGGAAAAGGTGTTTGATTTTATGGATTGAACGGTCGGGCCAGGAGAGTGCAAATTAACAAATTCTTGAATATTTCTTTCAAAAAAATTTAATCCAAAGGTTTTGACCATATTTAAACTCGATCGCCATCCTTAATGGTTAAAAGGACATTCTGTACATATCCTAATCAGGGATTTTATTAATTTATCCTAATTTGGATTATCTAGTAATTCAGTGAGCATAGCAGACGGTGGATCTTTATAATCAACGCAGTTTTTCCGCAGTTAAGAAAATATGTAATTTTTCCAGATGATTCAATTTTACTTATTACTTCTACTATGCTCTTGAGTTATGAATACATTTTGTTTTGTGAGATCCATTGATCAATATTTATTAATTATTATTTCACTCCTTTTCCACCTTCTAGCATTTTCTTTATTAAAATATAAATCATTTTCCGAATTTCACTTGTAAATCCTGTTTACCAATTACTTTGTTATTACTAAGCTGGTATTCGTTTTTTAAGTACCATCACTTTACATTATATATAGTTACCCTAACGATCATATCTGTAATTTGTCAAGCGGACCACGAAAGCTAGTGATTTAAAATTTAATATTCCAAATGTTGGCCCAATTTTGCAGTTGAGTCAATATTAAATTTAAAAATGTAGTAGCATGTATTATATACTGGTTGGCAAACGTCAAGTTTTTTTTCACTGATTCTCTCATATTTTATGTCCAGTTTTTTTAGTTTAGCACCTACTGAGACACCTTACTATCACTATCAGAAGAACAAGAAAACCAAACACAAACACGTAAAGATGTTCGCGCAAAGATAAAAATAGTAATCTAAAAAAGTGTTACGCTGTAAAGAAAAACGGGGAAACAAACAAAAAAAGGATATAGGTAGATTAATTATTCAGAAATCGTGAGATTCAGAAAAACATTTTCTTTGTCGTGCCAACGTTTCGATCTTTATTGAGATCATCTTCAGGGCCTGGGAGTTACAAATATTGTTTATATTTAACTAATACACTTTTTTCCTCGCCCTACATGTATTTTTTAAATTTCAACAAAGTTTGTAAATCCCAGGCCCGGAAGATGATCTCAATAAAGATCGAAAGATTGGCACGATAAAGAAAATGTTTTTCTGAAACCTACATCCCACCAGACTGCATCTCACGATTTCCGATTAACTTAATAAACAGTTTTTTCTTTTTTAAATTGGAGCTTTCTACAGTTGACGATTAGATTTGTAATAAAACTTACTGAAATTTATAATGAAATACATCTGACTGCATTTTTAAACTTTCATTTTTATTAATAATTTTTTAATAATATAACATTTATTTTTTTCATTACATTTGCTTTTATAAAATTACCCATGTTATAACTGTTTCGTTCGATATCGATAATATCTCTCAAAATCTCAAAAATTTGAGACTAGTAGAAAATAAGTAATTTTAATGCGAAAAGTCTAACTCATCGTAAACCGCCGTACCGGTCAAATATTGTTTCCATTTAAGAAATATCTTATGATGTGGAAAAAAGTGAATTTACAATGCAAAATATATATTTTTTAAATTATATTCAATCAAAGTATTCCTACTCGCTCAAAGGTTTTTCTTCTGTGTAATTAATTCTTACTGAAATTAATATATATAAAATTTGAATTATTGTATGATGGTTAATTCTTTTGTATTGGATACTGTTTTTCAAAATATTTTTTTTCTAAGCGAACATTTTAATTATATAGCAATTCACTATTCTTATCATTTAAAAAATTCTTTTATTGGAGTCACAATATTAAGCGTGCTGTAGGATTTTTTTTTTTTTGCAATCGTAGATATTTTGCTTTACTCTCTTGTCGAGATATTGGGTTGTAACACAGATGTAAGTTGCCGGACAGTTAAACAGTTGATTTTGCAGATTACGTCAGATTTATTTGTTATTGGCGTGGGTTTAATTTTGAAAAAAGTGTTTGGATTGTTTTATAATTTTTGAAAACTATTTTAAAGTTAGGCCTTGGATAAATGGCAAGGGAATGTATGCTGGTTTGTTTTCACAATTTCACTTTTCCGCGTCCAAAATGGATTTGCAAAATGTAAACAATATTTGCAAATCCCAGGCCTGAAGATGATCTCAATAAAGATCGAAACGTCGGCAAGATAAAGAAAATGTCTTTCTGAAACATCACACCGGACCGCATCTCACGATTAACGCTCATTAATCACAACACAAACCGAAAAAAGCTTTTTAGGATAAAATAGAGGGAATCTTATAGCATGCAAGAAAAAATCTTTGAATATAAATAAAAAGTACATAGTATGAGAACAGAAACAAAAAGAAAACAATAACAGCGAGAGATATTAACAGATCGGATTATTTCGGAAAAGGATCGTGGAAAAAAAATATAAAAATATAATTAAAAATATTGTACTATTTTTCACAATAGTTTTTTTTACATTAACATTTTAGTTTATACCCTAGTTTACTATTTTTAAGTTTTTCAATAAATTCTTTATCGTTTTTCATTATCAATTTCTCTAAGTTTTGTTATAAATGTAATTATCAACTGTATGAAGCTTCAATTTAAAAAAAAATATTAAGTCTTAACGTAATTATTCGGAAATCATGAGATGCGGTCGGATGTGAGGTAGGTTTCAGAAAGACATTTTCTTTATCGTGCCGACGTTTCGATCTTCATTGAGGTCATCTTCAGGGCCTGGCATTTACAAACAAAACATTTTGGATGTGCATTTTGCTGTTTCATGTTTATGTACGTTGGATTTTGATGGGGGTAGGGAAGGAAGTCGGTATAGAAATTTTTGTATAAGGCTTCTTTGTGGTGAAAATTTGAGACTAGATGATATAGGCAGTTATAATCGATGTTAAATTGTTTACATTTATACCAGTTATTAATAGATTTTTGTGTAAGCAATAAATAATCTATTGTTATCAATTTTTAAAAAAATATAATACAGGGCCTTTTCAGAACAACTCTCCCTGTCTGAATCCGTATGTACGTGGCAACCGTTTAACTTTAAATAAATCTCTGCGACTGGTTTTGAAGGTGATACGCTGAAACTCATCAAATTGTTATCCATTTTAATACCAAATTTATTAGTCCAATGGAGTTCCGAATGTAGACAGGTGTTATTAGTGGATGCAAACTTTAATTGACGACGATGACAAAAGCGTTGAATTTATTACTAGCATTCCTATCTCAGAGGTTGTTAATAAATCAAAACAATTTTTTATTCACACCGACATAAGTGCTACGATTAGTGACTTTATCAATGCAGAAGAATAAAAACCATGTTAACCTTATTGGAATTATTTAATAAATAAAAATCGATACGTTTAAAAAAATTAAACAAAAATCAATGCAGCTGGATCAATTCGGTGTAGCGTCCTCGACGTTTCACAACGAGCTCTTCGATGAAATTGTTCAAACCGGCGCTAGCCTGGCCGTGCTGCTTCCTAAATTAATAACGGGAATTAGAAACAGGCCAACATACAAAATTGCCAGTGTCCCTTAAGCATAATTGAATGTAAACGAAGCGTTGTGTGTCGCCAGGGTCCGCATTGACTTCTACAGCTATTACCTCTCGGCTATTATAGTATTGTATGTTAAGGTCAAGTATAATTAGATGGTCACAGATGAGTAACTACGGGGACGGACTATTGTGTACTTGGACCTACATGTCGACGACTGAATTGAAAGAAAAAAACAACAACATTTTAATAGAATTTATTTCTTACATACATAAAGTTTACAATATTTCCATTTTAACATATTAAATAAATATAAACTATCTACACTGAGGTAGTTACTGTAATAAATGAGAATATTATTAATAAAAGAATTAAGCTTTCATCAATTATTTGTCAAAATAATATTTCTTGTTTAAAAACTTTTGGACATTTTTTTCATTTAGTTAGAGTGACGGATTGTTACTAATAAATAACAATAAATCAAATATTTCCACTTCTAATTTTTCTATCGTGAAAAATGTCAAAGAGGAGGGAAAATCCAAAAAGGTTGACATGGAAAGTTATTGTTCGAGTAGATCGAAGTCACGATGGCTCAAGCGGTAGAGCAGCGGCGTATCTAGCCGAACATCGTGGGTTCGAATCCCGCTCGTGCCGTTCACTTTTCTTAATCTCAACTAAAAACTTAATTAATTGAAATTCGTTTTATTATAAAACTTAAAAGCTATGTTAAGCTATTTATTATGATGAATTTCTTGTCATGAAATTCTTTTTAGTCAAAATCTCTAAACAAATAGTTCTACAACGTTTAAATTTGTACAATTTTTTAATGGATCTTTTATTGGGTTTTTCATAAATTTTCACAGTGCCGAGGGAAATGATAGCAAGGAAAACTAAAATTTCTATCGGATAAGATAATTGTTGTAAAAAAATCAATTTTTCTTTGTTTTTTTTTTCTTATTGGTATCTCTTTTCCGAGGTTTAAAGAGGTTTGCCTATGGAAAATAATTAATCAAAGGCTTAAACTTAAATAATTGTCATAACAATAAATTATTTTTAGCTGAATCCAATTTTTTTTTCTTCAACGATTTGACTGGTTTTGTTATCGTGTCGAGACCAAAAAAACTAAACAATTATGATTGAATATAATGTGCCACTATTATAGACGATTTTTTCGAAATGAAAAATTTGTGTCCCAGGCGGGATTCGAACCCACGACCTTAGGCTAGATACGCAGCTGCTCTACCACTTGAGCTATCGTGCCTTCGACCCACTCGGACCAGCTTCCAATCTCATCCCACCTTTCGAATTTTCCCTCTTTTGTTGCCATTTTGACTATTTTTCAAATGTCGTGAAATCGATTTGATTCTCGTCGGCAAAATGAAATGGCGACGGCGAGTTTTAGTGAAGATATACTTCAATTAATTAATTAAATTCGCCATTTTTCGTGGTCCGCTTGACCAAATAATGCCTTTCAATTAATTAATCTGTATTTCAGGTATTGGTTGAGATAAAAAAAAGTCAGTGTCACAAGCGGGATTCGAACCCACGACCTTCGGTGTTTCCGAGTGGATCTCAGTCAGGATAGCTCATGTGGTAGAGCAGCGGCGTATCTAGCCGAAGGTCGTGGGTTCGAATCCCATCTGTGGCACAACTTTTTCGTTTCAAAAAAAATTGTCTCTAATTACTTGAGTATTTATATAATTAAGCATAAGGTGATAAAATAATTTAAAAGTTAGTATTAATTGTAAAGTTCGTGCTTGTCAATAATATTTTATTGTCTCCTCAGTGTGCAGTACGTGCGAAAGAATGTGCTAATTATTCCTTTTTTTGTAAAGCAATTTATGACAAACGTATAAAAATCATTATTTTTCTCTGTCAATGTTAGAACTGTAACAATTTGTTTCTGAAATAATTGTTAATTATCAAACAATATTACTTTGGAAAGTTACAGTTCTTTTTAAAATAACACCTTCGACCTATATTAAGCTACTTATTATTGTGAATTCTAAGTTCATCTTAGTCAAAAGCTCGAGAAAGAGAAAATAAATTTTATTTTTTATTTTACAACAAAAAAAGATCTTAACCCTTATTGTATTACGACCAAATGAGGATTGATTTATCGAGCGTCAATATTTTTTTACGTTTAAATTCTAAATTTCGTTGTTTTTTTGTCATATGTTCGGTACAAGGATGTGGCTTCCCAAGGGGCCAGGATTCGTAGATATTTTCAGGTGAAACGAGCCGCCGTCATGCTCAAGTATGAGGTTGCCTGCTCGGCATCGATGTGTAACCTTTCTCGTCCATACACGCTCCTGGCAACCCTCCGGCAGTTTTTCTCTGTCCTCGTTTCTTATCCGCCAATCACGGCAACCGCGGTTTATATGCAAATTGTGAAGAGTTCGAAAACCGCATTCGCTCCCGAGATTGAGCCCTGGCGGAGTACCATTTCGAAATAAAAGCCAAGAGCTGAACGACTGGGCGTATCCACGACAAAAATCTTTATCAGATTCCGAAAAAAAACTATAAGCAAGTTTATTACCTTAAGGAAACTAATCGAGTTCGAGTATAGCTCGTGACACTATTTTTTCAACTCATCATACTTTCCACATTAATTAAAATAAATTAAATATTTTCACTTTCAAGCCCAATCAGTCCATGAACTCGATATATGGGCTCGATACTAGGTTACCATACTAAAATGTTCTACGATGAAGACTTGTCATCTGGGAAGAGCTCAGAGGGGACAGATAGTAGACTGGTCAAGTGCCGATCTGTATAGCATAATTATTATAGCTAAAGTTTAATTGTTGCAGGTAAAATGGTAAAAACATTTTTAAGAAAGTCTAAAAACATTTGTGGCAATCATCCCAACCTGCAAATAAATTCTCTGGGAGGGAATAGCTCGACCTTATCCTTTAGTTTGGCATAGCACTGTTTTGGTAAGGATAAAATCTTTATTCTGGACAGACAATAAACTTTTATTTCGGGAACCATAATTAAGAATCCATAATTGATTTGGTTGGCGTTAAACCAGTTTATTTCATACTACAACCTTTCTTAAATTGGTTAAAGTATTGGCGAGTTATTTTTTTAAACATTAGTTCAGAACATATTAGTCAATAATTTTTAAAAGAAGAAAATCTCTATCATTTGAGTAGTGGCGTATCTAGCCGAAGGTCGTGGGTTCGAATCCCGCTCGTGCCATAGACTTTTTTTCATCTCAACTAAAATCCTTAATTAATTGAAAGATAATAATTGGCGAAGCAGACCACGACAAGTAGTGAATGTAAAAAAATTAATTTTATAATTATTCAGTTATCGTGAGATGCGGTCTGGTGTGACGTAGGTATCAGAAAAACATTTTCTTTATCGTCCACCGTTTCGATCTTTTATTGAGATCATCTTCAGGGCTCAAAGTGTTTTGATCTCAATGAAAGCCCTGAAGATGTTCTCAATAAAAGATCGAAACGTTGGCACGATAAATAAAATGTTTTTCTGATACCTACATCACACCAGACCGCATCTCACGATATCTGAATAATTATCCGTTAACGGTCACTAATCTCTACACATAATTTTATATAAGTTACAACTTCTCACCACATATTTTTAAATTTATTTTAAAGTCTAGGGATCGTCGGTGGTCTGAACGGTTAAAATACTGACCCAGCGACTCATCACTGTAATGCAAATGACCCGGGTTCGAATCCAGCGGCCCGGGAAGTTGTATTATGTCTGGTCAGGACTATAATACGCAATCGAACCGAACGTCACTATTAAATATAGATTGATTTGTCAACGATAGTTTAAATAAACTGTTCAGAGGTATGAGGAAGAAGAAAGGTTTTTTCCTTTCCTGTCTTCGTTTGATTTACGACGAAGGCTTATCAGCAAAATCAGCAGTCGGTTTATCTCTATTGTTGATTACGGAAACATGTAGTTTCGTAATATATTTCCATGCAAAACAAGCGACAGATCCGCTTCCTCGTCTTCAAGATCTAGTATGTTCGATCTTGGTTGTCTACAAGAGAAAGGATTTATTGGATTATAATTTATTAAATCCATTAGATTTCGTGGTCCGATTGACCAAATAACTTTTTTAAATTAATTAATCTTTATGCAAGGTATTGGTTGAGATAAAAAAAGTCAGTGTCGCGAGCGGTTTTAATTGAAAAAAAAGTTATTTCGTCAATCGGAACACGAGAAAAAAGAGGGATTTTTTTCCCTCAGAGTGCCGGTGTTTTTGAAAAAAAGCCCATTTGTAAGTATGTTGGATTCGAACCCGGGACCTTGACCTTACAGTGATGAGCGCCCCGATGGGAAGTTAGTGTCCGAGTGGATCGAAGTCACGATAGTTGAAGCGGTAGAGCAGCTGTGTATTGAACTGAAGGTCGTGAGTTCGAATCCTGGTCGTGACACTGACTTTTTTATCTCAACCAATACCTAACATAAAGGTTAATTAATTGGCAAATGGAAAAAAAGGAGGGAAAATCCAAAAAGGTTGAGATGAGAAGTTGGTGGCTCAATGGTCCAAGTCACGCGTATTTAGCTAAGTGTCGTGGGTTCGAATCTTGACACTGACTTTTTTACCTCAACCAATATCTAACATAAAGGTTAATTAATTGAAAAAATATATAATTTACGGTAAGTGAAATTAAAGAGGTTGGATAAGAGGAACATTGTGTCTACCGCTAAAGTAGACCTTACTCTAAGAAACATTCGTGTAATAATCGATAAAACTTACTAGGAAGTCAACAAAATGATTGTACAAGACTGGAACAACGCTTTTTTATTGATATAACCAAACCAATATTAGCAAACAAAAAATTCGGTTCTGTTAAACAAAACCGGGTTTTATTGATTTTGCGTCTAAATAATACAAGAGGTCGTGTAACTTTTTCTACATCGCGTACGTTAATCGGCAGCCTGTGTAAATAAGCATACAAAAACTCAGTCAACGAATAAAAGATGTGTTAGATTGTTACAAATCGCCCCTCTTGGACAGCTACACGCATTTACAAGTAATTCAGTTTAATAAATTCACGGCGATGCTTCTCCCAAGTAGGGAAAAGTTCATTTTACGAGCTGTTTTGACGGTGCCTGCAGGTGGGCGCAGTGGGTGGTGTGCCTTCGATAGTTAACCTTGGGCCTGGGCTACCGTTTTGTCATTAATAAAGTGTTGACTCGCGTACTAAATCTTATAATTAGGTTAGGCTCACTTCTTTGTGTCTGCATTCAACTGACAGAACCTCCGACTAATGATCTTTTCATTATAAACGCCCTGGATCCAATGGCCGCATCCGTTCTGTTTGGAAATATTGAAAGAAACCCTTTCTGAGAATAGAGCAGAAAAAAATAGTACCGTGCCCTGAGAAATCGTTTTTTCCCTCTCTGCCTTTCATCGACGGCTGCAGAAATAGATGAAATGATGGGAAACTTTTTATGCCGGCTGTAATAGAATTCTAATTGGTGTGAAAGCATTATCAGAATTGGTTTACTGTTCAAACGGATCGTGGAATTTTGCTGGGTGGTCTGCAGATTGATAAATTAGTCTAACCGGAACATAGTTTGTCGCTCTGATGTTCAACTATCAAATTAGAAAGTTGGTGGAAGGTGCAAAAACCACTTGTATTCGTCATTTGAAAATCAGTGGTACAATGGAAATGTTGGTGAACTATTTGGTACAGGAAGGCTCAACGTCCAACAGCCTGTTGAGTTTCGCGGACGAAGGGGTCAAATATCATTACAATTTTCTTTTTCCATTCTATTAACAATTAAAAAGTCTTGAGCTGTACCGGGATTAGAACCCAGAACCTCAAGCGTGGCAAATACAAATCCTAACCCCTCTGCCACCACTGAAGATGGCAAAATGTGTACTAAAATGATCGGAAACGATTTAAAAAAAAATTGTTTTCAAAACTGCTAATATGATAATACATGTCGCCAGTCTGCTTAATAGATAATAATACAAAATATTCATTATAAGCTGTTTAGATGTTTACTAAGCAAACATCTTCAACTACTCGATAAAATGGTAATGTGATTTGCACACACTGAGGAGTTCGTTGATGTGAAAAGTCATCAATTGATCAATCCATAGAACATCTCATATTACTCCTGAAAATGATTAAAAATGGCTGATGAAAATCACCAGCTAATTCATTATCTTATAAAACCGGTCGAAACATTTGTTTCAATATTTGAAAAACCGGCGTACATATTTAGCAAAAGCTCTGTATTAATGCTTTGTTAGAAAAAAAATACAAACAGTAGCATGTTTAATACTTAGCCGCGCTTGTTTGTTTTTGAATAAATTTGTATTGTATTTTATTTAATTTATAAATTCAATTAACAAAATAAATAATTTATCTCAATTAATTGGTGGAGATAGAAAAGCAAGTATCACAAGGTGGATTCGAAGAGGGGTTGGGATGGGAGGTTAATGTCCGAGTGGATCGAGGTCACGACAGCTCATGTGGTAGAGCAGCGGCGTTCTAGCCGAAGATCATGGGTTCGAATCTCGCTCGTGACACTGACTTTTTTTCTCAACTAAAAACCTTAATTATTAGAAAGATATTAATTGGTCAAATGGACTTCGAAAAATATTGAATTTAATGAATTAAA
>CM077108.1:5611484-5636344 GCA_039619505.1 Cimex hemipterus
GTTCAATAAAATCAAATAATGACATCAGGCTACACCAGATGGAACACAATCATTGCATTCTTCAGTACTTAATCATTAACTTTTAAATTAATATTGAAATTTTGACTTTCGATGAAGGATCTAATCAAAAGTTTGACGAAGGAATTCAGTCTTTCTAATTTGCAATCTTTCTAATTCACCGATTCTTAATATATAACTTGTACTATTTGGCCTCAAAAACAAGAAATATTTGGACCAAATTTTTTATATAATAGCGTATAATCGTGATCTACTCGGACAGTAATCAAACGATCGAAGCCACGATAGCTCAAGTGGTAGAGCAGCGGCGTATTAAGCCGAAGGTCGTGGGTTCGAATCCCCCTCGTCACACTGACTTGTTTATCTCAACCAATACCTTACATAAACATTAATTGAAAAAAGTTATTTGGCCAGTCAGACCACGAAATGAATTTGATAAACTATAATCCAATAAATCCTTCCACTTGTAGACAACCAAGACGGAACATACTATATTTTGAAGATGTAGAAGCGGATTAAAATATATTTTGAAACTACATGTTTCCGAGTCTCAATGGGTCAAGTGGTAGGTAGAGCAGAGGCGTATTTAGCAGAAGGCCGTGGGTTCGAATCCCGCTCGTGACACTTGCTTTTTTATCTCAACTAAAACCTTAATTAATTGTGAAGAATTTAATTGGTCAAGGATGAAACCTAATAAATGAAAATAATAAATTTCTAAAAAAAACCCTCAGAATATAAACTGATGGACAAAATTAACGCACCACCCTGAAATTTTAATGCATTAGAGTTTATTCATATTTTACCTCACAAAAATTAGTTCAATTATTAAAAACAAGACATTCAAAAAGAAAATGTTTTTTTTTACCTAATTCTAAAAAACAATTATTGACTAAAGAAAATTGAGCAAAATAAACAGAAAATTCAAAAACAAAACAATTTTTTTTTTAAATTTATTTTATTTTATCTTAAAACTGGTCTTACTAGACCAACCATCAATTTTACAATAATATTATAGTACAAATAAATATTTACATTCTTATAAATCCATTGGTACAATAAGATTTACATTTCACTATTCACGATTCACTTTGATCTACACAAGTTCACATGGCTTTGATCGTTTTAATCTTCTGACCATGTTTCGGTTATGTAGGAGTTTGGTCGCCTCCACGTTTTCGTGCTGGCTGAAGTGGGCCTGGTGTTTGGCGGCAAGTCGTTGTATTTCCGCCGTGACTTCAGGATCTTAAGATCCCTATGTAAGTCCTTATTCCTTATGTACCAAGGTGCATTGACCATGTTACGTATAATTTTATTTTGGAGTGTTTGTATAAGTTTAATATTGCTATGTTTGGTATACCATAGTTGTAGTATCGTGTTGTATACCATATATCCACATGGGCTTTATGACTTGTTTATATCATAGTATTTTATTTTGTTTAGCAAGATTGGAGCCACGTCCTATCAACCAGTATAGTTGTCTATACCTTAAACCTATCTCTGTCCTTTTTCTTCATCACGTGTTCTTTCCACTCAGCTTGGCATCTATGTTCATTCCCAGATATTTAGCTGTATTGCTGTATGGTATAGTAGTTCCATCGATTGTGAGCGACGGAACATGGTCCACCTTTTTGTTTGTAAAGATCAGATGAGCTGATTTATGTTGATTTAGCTTGATTTTCCATTTTTTTTGTCCATTCGTTTATCTTATTGCATGCATTTTGGAAGATTTTGGTTGAATGGTTGATAGTCGTACCTAGTGATATCACCGCGGTGTCATCTGCAAACTGTTTTTACTCCATCTATTTTCGGAAAATCACTGGTGTATGACAAGTAAAGCAGTGGACCTAATATGCTACCTTGTGACACTCCTGCATTTATTGTTTTTAATTTTGAATATTGATCTTCTTGTTTGACTCTAGACAGTCTGACAGGTACGAATTGATAATATGGACATACTGCTTTGGTAGCATACCTTTTAGTTTAATGATGAGTCCTTCGTGCCAGACCTTGTCACAAGTTTGCGAAGATAGCAGAACAAATTTGTTTTTCTTCGAGAGTTTTTTCTATTACGTATGTCACTCGGTGAGCTTGGTGTATTGTTGAGCGTCTTGTTCGGAATCCAAATTGGTGGTCAGGAATGATTTTCTTTTTTTCAACGATGTGCTTGGGGCCGCGGTAGCCGAGTGGTTAGCGTGAGAGACTCTCGGCTAGTAGGCCCCGCGGTCGCGGGTTCGGTTCCCGCCGTCGCCCCTGGCCCTTTTTTCACGATACCCTTCCCCCAAAAATCGAATTACATATATACAGCAGTCTGGCTAGATATGAAAAAAAAAATTTACCTTGTTAGCCGGTTTTTGCATTTTTTGTTAAAAAAAATGCTGATAAAATCGTGAGAAATTCATCAGAAACAGCAGTTTCCTACTCTACAAGTGTGTTAAGTGTTAAAAACTGGGTTTCGCTGTCAGACTAATTGCTTAAGTTGGTCCCAAAGATGTTCGGTTGAGTTCAAATCTGGGCTTTGACCTCTTCATACCAAGCATTCAGTTCCAACTTCATTGAAGTAGTCATCGACAATACAAGCTCTATCGGGCCTGGCATTATCCTGCATCAACTGAAATCTCTCGCCGATGTCGGGGCAAATGCACTACATGGTTATCAATTCCAAACCGTTTCAGATCGGGCATTTTTATATATTTCGTTACTAAATAATTAATGATATTATAATTCAAAAGTTAAATTGATCAAATTGTTAATAAACGTTGATTACTCTGGATGAGAAAATGGATCGAAAGAAAATTGGAATAGATAAAATACACAATGGAAGTAAATTAGAAAACTAATAGAAAAAATGAGTAAGAAAATTTTAGAGCTAACTCTAATTACTCAATCAAAGCAGTAGGAAAAACAATAAAGAAAGCATCCCGATTAGCTGAACGTAAAAAAATTAACTTTCACAAAAACCTAAGAACTAAAGGGACTGCGTCAACATAAAATAAAAATCGAAAATGATTTAATGATATAAGTATAATTTAAATAACACAGTGAAAAAAAGAAAATACCTGTTCGTTTTTAGAAATGTTAACACAGAAACTAATAATTAACTATATCCGATTCTTACAACCAAAATTAAGGAAAATGGTTTAATAGAGGAATTCTGCATAATTTCTTTGTACTTACTGCTCTTATTGCGATCAAATTTGTGGATGGGAGAATGTAAAGATAAAATATTTTAATGGGAGACATGATGTACTATTGGTTCACTTACTGAATTTGATTGAGGATTAAAAACTTTCGCCTTCTGACTTCATCAAAATTTGACATTATAACTATATCATCACAAGGGTAATTTTTTTCTGTTCTCTCTATAGCATTTCGAAAACATGATATTATTGAGAAATTCTTGAAAGTACAGCACAAATCTAAACGTTCCGTCTTTTAAAAAATCGTCGTCTATGTCTAAATCGGGATTTTGCATTCGGGCGACAAATCGCGAGAGAGAAAAGATGCCAAAGAGAGACGGAGAGAGTGAGAGAAGAGACGAAGTAGACAGTGGTCAGAGGGCAATAAAGTCAGATAGCGCGGGATGCTAAATGTGAGAGAGCCACGGGAAGTTCACAATTCACTCCAATCATATGCAATCAGTGTGTGTACAGGCCGACCGATGGATCCTTGCCTTGTATTATACAAAACCCGACATCAAGAAGTTCACTAATAGCTGTATGATTATTACCTAATCTTTTAATCCTTTTAATCCTCTAATTGGAACAGTTCAGTCAGAATATTAAGATGTTATTGGTTACGTTTTGTTTTTTTCGTTTTAACATGATTATTTGTTATAGTCGTGTGTTTTTTTTAAAACTTTTTCCAAACGTCTTTAACATGTTTCTTAAGCAGACACTTTCAAAAATGTATGATTTAAAAGAGAGTGGCGAGGTTTTAACTTCGATGACACAAAATGATATCAGTCGTATACAATATTCAAACAAATCAAGTTAATCAAATCGATTTTCAGACACATCACACATCTTTTTGTAAGCACCACATAACGAAGACACAACGCAAAATGTTCAACACACTTTTCGTTCATATGTGCGTCATTAAAAATGTTATGAAATAATCGCTGTACTTACAAACAGTCTACATGATGAAAAATCATTAAAATGGACATTGAGAGTCCTTATTTTGAGAGATTTTGATGAGAAATGTCATGTTAAATCGTCTTTCCTTCTATCTGCATGATGAAAAAATCATTAAGATGAGCTTGAGAGTCCTTATTACTTTGTGAGATTTTGATGAGAAATGTCATGTTAAATTATCTTTTCTGGTATAAACATGATAAAAAAATCATTAAGATGGACATTGAGAGTCTTTATTACTTTGAGAGGTTTTCATGAGAATATCATGTTAAATAATCTTTCCTTCTATCTGCATGATGAAAAAATCATTAAGATGAGCTTGAGAGTTTTTATTACTTTGAGAGATTTTGATGAGAAATGTCATGTTAAATCGTCTTTCCTTCTATCTGCATGATGAAAAAATCATTAAGATGGACATTGAGAGTCTTTATTACTTTGAGAGATTTTGATGAGAAATGTCATGCTAAATCGTCTTTTTTCTATCTGCAAAATAAAAAATCATTAAGATGGACATTGAGAGTCTTTATTACTTTGAGAGATTTTCATGAGAATGTCATGTTAAATTAGCTTTTCTTCCATATACATGATAAAACAAATCATTAAGATGAGCTTGAGAGTCTTTATTACTTTGTGAGATTTTGATGAGCAATATCTGTTTAAATCATCTTTTCTTCCATATTCATGATAAAAAAAATCATTAACATAGACATTGATAGTCCTTATTACTTTGAGAGATTTTGATGAGAAATGTCATGCTAAATCGTCTTTCCTTCTATCTGCATGATGAAAAAATCATTAAGATGAGCTTGAGAGTCCTTATTACTTTGTGAGATTTTGATGAGAAATGTCATGTTGAATCTTCTTATTTCCCATCCAGTATACTTTTTTTCACCAGGGACTCAGATATCTTAAAATGGTTTACAAAATTAATTTCAATTTTATACCGAAACTGTACACTAATTCTACCATTTTCTGATCTAACAGGGTCAACATTTCTCTAACTTTATCAGAAAAACGATTGTATTGAATTATGCCCCTTCCCGCAAAAGATATATTTTAAAAATTAATTTATAGTGTATGTAACAAAACATTTAACTTTTTTTTTTAAATTTAAAACAGCTCGGAGAGTGACAAATCATCGTTCATAAACCGATTTATTTATTTACGCTGTTTTAAAATCGTAATGACAAAAAGTCCAATTGATACATGAAGCACATACTGGGGTTCCTTAACCGGAAGTAATAGCCGGAACCACGTGGCCATACGCCCACCTTTTTTAAAAGTAAAAAACCGCCCAAGAGGGGCCAATTGTTGTATGTTATTGTTATTAAGTTCAAT
The DNA here is from genome assembly GCA_039619505.1 of Cimex hemipterus. Classification (NCBI taxonomy): domain Eukaryota; kingdom Metazoa; phylum Arthropoda; class Insecta; order Hemiptera; family Cimicidae; genus Cimex; species Cimex hemipterus. Next base: position 5,616,974 of record CM077108.1, read on the forward strand.
GGGGTGCCCCCGGCATGTGGCATGAGACATAAAGCGAACTATCACCTGGCCACCCGCTGGTATGAAGTAAAACAAAGATTTCATACGTAATTCAAATAAATACGTGATGAAACTCAGCCATGCCGAGCATTCGACGGACATCTTTTCTACGTTTTTACAGTAAAAGTAAAAATTGTCCACACGGAACCTGTTTATGTCCTAACGAAGTGATATAACATCATAGTTATGTAGTAATTTTTGCTTCAGAACTACCGGAAGTAGAGAAGCCTTGTATTCGTGCGGGAAGGCGGAACAATTTTCTCATACAAAAACAAAATTTTAGGTTTGAGAACGTTTTGAACGGTTTTTTTCCCGCGTCTCCCTGCGGTCCCTTGAAACCGGCAAAAAGTTAGAAAAAGTGTCACCAATTATTGCGAAATTTTCAAAAATTGTGCGGTTTGATTTCTTGATGGTATCCTACGAATGTCATAGCAAATGCGTCAACAGTATCGCCTGCGAATATACAAACGTAAAATCGCATGCGCAGCTATATGTCCAAAACCATTTGTCAGATTTTATGAAATTTTTAGAGATTATGCAGGTTGCTTTGGTAATATTCCAAAAATTTTATACAAATCGGATTAACATATGCTCATGTACATGCACAAAACGGAGTGCCCACCCACTTGGTAGACTTTTTTAGCCATGTTTTTAAATAAAAGAAATTTTTATGACTAATTTGTCTTTTTTAATTTTTGTGTTAATTAAAGAAAACTCCATATGGTTATATAAAAATGTAAATTCATTACTTATATAAATATTTATTTGGGCGTTCGGGAAATTCACATCCATCATCAGAATTTAACAAAGGATATTAGTGTTTTACAATGTTTTATGAGGCTTACCTTATGAAAGTATAATCGTTAAAAAGCTATTAATGTTTTCTTCTAAAAGAAATTTTAGAAATATATAGACAATTTTCCATTTTATTTACATAAATAACTTAAAATCACAGAAATAAACTTTTAAAAAAGTTTTACTAATAACGTAGGCCTTATAATAAAACGTTCTGAAGGAATAATATCCTTATATCCAAGTAGCGACCCAAACTTTAGGCAGCTTACAAAAACTAGCAAACCTATGTATCACAGGGGCGATGAGAACAACCCCTACAAATGGATTAGAAACCTTGCTAAACATACCTCCACTAGAAATATTCATACAGGGAGAGGCTAGGAAAAGCTCAGTCAGGCTCCAAAAACAATTAAATTGGAAAGGAACCAAACAATTCGGGCACACAACCATAATTAACAAAATCAGACACCCATTACTAGAAACGGGAACTGACTAAATGATCCCGGAAACAATCTTCACAACCTCCTACAAAATCTCCACAAACTATACAGGAGAACATCGGATACAATGATATGGTATACGGATGGCTCCAAAATAAACGAAGGAACCGGATCAGGTGTTTTCTATACAAGCCCAGAATATGAGCAATCAAACTCATTAGGGAAGTACACTTCGGTCTTTCAAGCAGAAATACGTGCCTCCAATGCTTGTGCCCTGGAAAATTTTAAAAGAGGTTACACTGACAAAAAAAATCCTCATAAGATCAGACAGCCAAGCAGCTATCAAAGCACTGGCATGCACAAGGATTACATCAAAATTCGTCAGTGAATGCATCCAAAATCTCCAAAACCTGGGGGAACACACACAAGGTAACTGTATCCTGGTTGGCAGGGCACAGGGGAATTTTGGGTAATGAAGAAGCAGGCAGACTGACCAGAGGAGGATCCGCAAGACAATACATAGGCCCCGAACCTATCCTTGAGATATCAAAAACAAACATAGAATCCTAAATCGCAAAATGGATCCAAACAAAACAAAGAGAGAAGCGGATAAACTCTAGCAGTGCTAGACACAGTAAACTTATGATAAAACCTCACCAAAACTAGCAAAAACACTGCTACAACTGGAATCTCAGAGGAGTGGTAGGACTACTAACCGGCCACTGGCCATCTGAGAAAACAGCTGCATAACATGGGCATATATAACGATGCTCCCATTTGCAGAGTATGTAATGAGGAGATGGAAACAGCCACTCATATCATCTTCGAATGCAAAGCAACGGCTCAATGGAAGTTCAATCTAACGTATAAAAACGACTCAGAGAACCACATCGAAGCAATAACAGTCAACGACTTGATAATTCTACTAAACCGAGGAACTAGGAAGGTACAATAAGCCAGAGGTCTGCAGTGCCTGGGGTACACAAACCCCGCCGCCTGGTATCCTTTCCCACCATACCATACCAATAATATCCTTTGTTATACTTACGCCTTTTAAAAAATTTCTAGCTGATGATGGATATAAATTTCCGAAACATAAATAAGTAATGCATTTGCTTTCTAAAAACCACATCGAATTTTTTTAAACAAAAAGTAAAAAGTAGTAATTTTTGTTTTCTTCAATTCAATAGCAACAATTAATTCCGTTATATTTCGTGGTCCGATTGACCAAATAACTTCTATCAATTAGTTAATCTTTATGTAAGGTATTAGTTGAAAAGAAAAAGACAGCGAGCGGGTTTCGAACCCACGACCTTCGACTAATACGACTTGAGCTATCGTTAATTTGATACCTACCTTTTCGAATTTTCCATTCTTTTCGCCATTTTTGAAATGTCGTGTAATCAGGACTCGATACTCGGCGACAAATGAAATGGCCATGGAAAGCTTTAGTAACTCACGATAGATCAAGTGGTAGAGCAGCGGCGTATTTGGCCGGGGGCCGTAGGTTCGAATCCCGTTCTTGACAATGACTTTTTTATCTCAACCAGTAATTACTTAAAGATTAATTAATTGAAAGAAACATTTAATTTTATGTTTATGCAAGAAGAATTAATTTGCTTCCATTGGCCGATGTAATAAAAAGAGTATCAATCCTGCCAACCCAGAAAAACCTTAAAACTAATTAAAATTTTTTATTCATTTATAAATATAGCATTCTTTTAGAGAATAGATTTTACTTGGTTTTATGTTTTGTTCACAAGTGATATTATTATAGTAACGAAACGAGTATATCTTCTCTAATGAAAATTTCTCGTTATTTAATATAATTAGTGAATTAAGTTTACCTAATGCATGTAAGTTTTCTAATGGAGGGTTTTAATTTTATGTAAAGACAAATATATAAATTGCGTTACCAGAAACGTGCTGTAATCAGAAAACGATCAGTTTCGATTATGGACCGGTGGGTAACCAACCACGTATTAGAAAATTAACTTTAATGGATGGAAAGATTATGTCGCGGATTTTCGTCACGGCGAGTCTCGGAATTTCATACACAAACAGAAAAATGTCAGGTCAAAGGTAGCGGTGACTCTTCCAGTTTGACCTTCGGGGGCAATTACTCCAATTAGATTTCATCTGACGTCGAGGGACCACGTGGACGTGCCCTTCGCCTATAATCCTCACGACGTAATGCATCTAACAAACTAATTGCCCGTGAGTTACAAAATATAATCTTTTGACTTAGGAAAATGATTGAAATACAATAAATTGGTGAATAATGATAGGAAACGGACTTTATGAATTGAAACTATTCGAAATGGGTTCGTGGGTTAACTGTCCGTTTTGGCGACATTCCACCGAAATGACAGCATAGTTCGTAGGTGAATGATCCACGACCTCGATCCACTTCTAAAGATAACCAGCTTCAGTCTTAACCTCACGAGTAATAGAGCAAACCGTGGCCGAAACAATTTTTCCTTGTAAATATCCCGAGAGAAATCCATCCAGACGGGTGGACAGCGCCATTTGGTCTACCGTATGTTACAAGAAACCTTGTCAGGCGATCACTCGTTTTCTCCAGACTGTTGACCCGTGGATGACATGTGAACAAAAGTTTAAAAATGAAGTTTATCGAGTTTTTATACATGGTGGAAGTATCGTTCTACCCGGGGAAAAAATTTACCGGGCGTTTGTACGCTATGTCCGATAACGGGCGTCCTATTTTCAGCCGTTACGGTTTTTTGCACTATATCGAAAAATCCTTCCACTTTCTCTACTTTTCCGTTTTTCTTCATTAACTTTTAATACTTTCAGATAGAGAGTTAACGTTTAATTAGAAAATAAAGATTTTTAACACTTTAAACATTGTTTACAATCAAGTACAAAATTATTAAAATGATCAATTTAAATTAATACACGAACAAATAAAATTGAAAATTCTGATGCGAAGTAGTTTTTTTATATTTTATATCTGCTCGATGTGCCTCTTAACGAGTTGGAAATATAAATGAAAATAAGTACATACATTTAATGACCGGTTCAGGAGTTTTATTATCTCCATCATCTGGTGTGTTATCTACAATATCCCTATAAAATCGACAGTCAAACCTTAATTATTTTCCATAAAACATTTTATATTTTACAAATTGGGTTATAGCCTGTAAAACGTATTTTCGGTGGATCAAAGCGAACTTGAGTTTCTTTCTTAATTCTAATTTCATTTTTATTGCCATTTCTTTCATTTTTTTTATGTATAATAAGCTTTTTATTTTATAAAAGACACTAGTTGACGGTGAAAGTATGACAAATAAAAATTATATTTTGAAGTTCGTGTGAAAAAAAATGGTGCTCTGAAAAGGATTGGCATATGAAAAGTAAATGATTAAAAAAAAACAACATGAAATTTGAAAAAAATTGTAATCCTGTTGATCTGACAACACATAGATTATGAGAAATACACCATCCTACAACAAAAGAAGGCGTTAAGATTTAAAACGCGTGTCTCGACTAAAATTGTGAGGAGTGTTGTTGCAATTATCGTTGTTTAGCAAAATCGAGCGACAATGAACTTATAAATTATTCAATTAATTATTCTTTCCATGTAAGGCCTTGGATCGAGATAAAAAGTCAGTGTCACGAGCAGGATTCGAACCCGCGACCTTCGGCTAAGTGCGCCGCTACTCTAACCACTTGAGCTATCGTGTCTTTGATCCACTCGGAAACACCGAAGGTCGTCGGTTCGAATCCCGTTCGTGACACTCAATTTTTTATCTAAACCAATACCTCAAATCAGATTAATTAATTGAAAGACATTATTTGGTCAAGCGGACCACGAAAACTAATGGGGTTTAATTTAAGTTGGTCTTATTCCTGATTTTTAAAATTCACGATTTAAAATTAAAAGGCTCGCATATATCCACATCCAGAAACAATTGAAAGCTAAAATATCCCTGAAACTAAGTGGGTTAATTTGATATTTTTTAAAAGAAGAATTTTTTAAGAAATTTTAATAGTTTTTTCATCATTGTTTAATAAAGGTCACTTTATTAATGGATTTTTTTTTAAAAACGCCGGCACCTCGAGGGTTGATATGACGTGATGAATGAAAAAAACTTTTAAAATATATATATAATTAGTGGCCATAATGGACTGTATTATTTTAAATAATAATCATTTTTACTCTAATGTCTTGGTTCAGATAAAAAGCCAGAGTCACGAGCAGGATTCGAACCAATGACCTTCAGCTCAGAGTGGTAGAGATTTGAACTATCGTGAATTTCATCTTCTCGGACACCAACTCTCCATCTGAACCTACAACCGTTCGAATGTTTCCTCTTTTTTGCCATTTGGTAATGTCGTTTAATCAGGATGGAATTGACAGCGATTTATGAAGTGACCACGGGGAGCTGTTTGGTAAAGTGATATTTCCTTTATTTATGAAATATTAATTCATTTGCGTTTTAATGGTCAATTGATCAATTGATTCAATTAATTATTCTTTCCATGTTAGGTATTGGTTGAAATAAAAGGTCGTGGGTTCGAATCCCGCTCGTGATACTGACTTTTTTTATCTCACCGAAGACCTTACGTAGAAAGAATAATTAATTGAAAGATCGTCAATTGACCACCAAATATTAAGTGGTTTAACTTTTATTGAAGTCTGGACAGCAATAACGGCCTAGGTTCCAAAAATATTTTCTTGAGAAGTTCAAAACTTTAAAACTTTGTAATGTTAATATCCCAAGAAACCATATCTGGTAATTATCTAGGGTGGATACGTTATTGCAATTTTTTAAAAACTTCTTTGCCTCGTATGAATGATAATTACACATTTATTATGAATAACTCAGAACGTACTATGTTCCTTTTAGGCAAAAACCAGTGAAAGAAATGTCTAGAACTGTATAACTTTTTAATAATAAAAATTGGAAGGTTCATTTATTAATTAGTTAATTGTTTTGAACTCTTAGTTCAACTTTTTAAGAACACGAAATAATTTTAATTACAGATTAATTTTTCGAAGAATTTCTGTTTTCTTCCTTCCAATAGAGCAGAATCTGTTGCGGATCCTTTTTCTTTTTAGCAGGCAAGTTGTTTGAACATGGAAGTGATGGTAAAACAGAGCCTGTGATGATCTTTAAAGTAATCCTTTCCTTGAGGACCACCTTGCAGTTGTTTCATCAAACATCGTCCTTGTCTTCACAGCTCCGGTTCAACTCTAATCCATCTGCATTTGGAAATATTTACTCGTGTTATTGTGAGAATTGGCTAATTGTTTGAAATCCTAAAAGTCATCAGGTTGGAGCATAGTGACTACAAAGGGTGTGACTATAATCGGTGTTGTATTCGCCATAAGTTTACCCAGGTCATTGGGAACTTTTCACTTTTCTATTCTTTTAGCTTTCGCAATATGGGCGATATCTCTGTCACATGACAGAAATGAATCGCCGGAGGCTAAAATCAACGTTAGCAACGGAGATCGTCTTGGGATCTTGGCACTTCAATAGTGAACTTCAATTTCACTTCAAAAGTGAAAAGGCCTCTCATACCATCTTTCGGGCGTTATATGTACTGTTAAAAATGGGAGTGGCACATAGCTCGCTTTTTAGGTTATTGGCAATGACAGTTAGCTTGGTTTTTTGCGACAGTTTTTTGCACACACTTTTTTTGCACTTAGCCTGTTATTGTTGTCTGTTATCCAGTCTTCAATTATAGGTGTGATCCTATTTTTACAATTTATTCCAATTATTTACACACACACACACACACAAGTATTACAGTTGGCATAACTGCACCCTTAAGTACAGCAAAAATTTTGGTTTCAAAGTTTAAACAGCCACTACTTGTGGAGGAAAATCAATTGGTCGATTCCCCAGATCGTGCCTCAAGTCGCTTGATCGTCGTACTTAATATATCTTGTATGTTTAAAGTTAAAATCTAAAGTTAAAAAGTTCTTGGAGCATTGAATGTATTTAAAATAATAACAAAAAGATGCGTTGGTGGCGGTGACAGTGCGTGCATCTCTATAAGGTAAAGGTCCAGGGTTCGAACACAATATACTTACAAATGGCCTTTTTTTTTTCAAAAACACCGGCACGCGGAAGGTTGATGGAACCTCTGCTGTTATAAAAAAAAATTTTTTTAAAATACAACAGTGACTATTGCCTATTGTGGAATGTTGTTGTTAATTATCTAAACATTTACTCATTCTATCATTAAAATTTAAAGTTTATCATTTTGAGAAATGTAGTAGCTTCAGTTTCTTGATGATGATGATCGCTACTAAATACGCCGTGATGACAATGATGAATTGCACAAATACGAATTTTTTTAAAAGGATAAAAGATTGATGTATTAGCTTTGGGCGTTGGGGAAAAGAAAAGCAAAGAGCTTTAATCAATTATAATTCGAAAGTGTCAAGTTCCGTTGTTATACAAATCGCTTAATAAGGTTTAAAACTAACGAGTAGAGGAGGCTGGAAGGACAGTAGCCCTTTTACAGATGTATGCAAATGAGAGAACAGGGAGTCAGACAAATGACCTAATCAATTTGTGAGGAAAGACACCCACGCTGGGAACACAAAGAAGCGAGAGGGAACGCTCACCTGACAAATCTTTTGTAAATGTAAAACTAAGCCGGTACAAAAATATTTGACGGCTTGTTTTGATATGTGATTTACCCTATTTTCCGAGCCTTTCATGTTGAAACACAAAAAATACAAAATACAAAAACTCGGGAAAATATACCATTCCACCATCCATAAAACGCATTAAACACTCAGGGTCACGACCGAATTGTTCAAAATTTAAAGACAAATCATGATAGCAATGACGAGAATAATTATTACTTTGATTTTATTTGTTAGGTGAGTAAGAAAGAAATTATAAAAAAAAGCGCGTAAAAAGTACATATCAGAATCAACAACAAAAATGTATTACTTCAGTTTGATTATTTTGCAAATATTTTACTTCAATTCAAAAGGTTTTCTTGTTGGACAAGAACGTTGAAAAAGACTGAAAAATTTCGTAATGTAAGAATAAAGTACAGCAGTCGAACGTGGGTTCAAAGCCCGCTCGGGACATTGGCTTTTTTATCTCAACCTTGAATAGAAAGTATGATTAATAAAAAATAAAGGGGGCGTCGGTGGCCGCAACGGTTTAGCGTTGATACGGCGCTCATGACTGTAAGGTAAAGGTCCCGGGTTCGAATCCAGCGGCCCTGCATACGAACCCGACTTACGAATGAGCTTTTTTTCAAAAACACCGGCACCCTGAGGACCTCTGCAGTTGCGGGGAAAAAGAAAAGAAAAAGAAACTCTTTCCAGAAAGTTTATCAATGGAACTTCGAAGTTTCTGCTCAGCCCGATGTTCTTAACCACGGAAGATCAGAATGATTCCATTACCCCGTAGAACTCTTGAGAAATCACATAAAAGTTAATGGATTTATTGGCGGTTCGATAGCGTCAGAATGATTTTAATTTCATTAAAATAATTATTTTAATAATAATTTGCTAACAATTTGGTACATAAATGTAATACAAATAATAAATTAATCAAATAACACGATTGACACCCTGACAATACTGAAGTTTGTATTCAGTACAGGAGTCTTTGATTCAATTTCATAATATATTACAGTGTGATAAAAAAAATATTTTAAACATATAGGCGAAATTCCGTGTTGTTTATTAAACAACAACAATAATTAGAATTTAGTAAAAGAAAAAATATTAGCGGTAATTATTCAGAAATAGTGTGATGCGGTCTGGTATGTAGGTTTCAAAAAAAAAATCCCTTTATCGTCCCAACGTTTCGAGCTTTATTGAGATCATCTTCAGTGCCTGGGATTTACAAACATTGTTTACATTTAACAAATACACGTAGAATGTGGGAAAAAGTGAGTCTATACAATGAAAAAAATGTATTTTTTTATATTCAATCAAATCAGTAAGCGGTAATAATGGCCCATGATCGGTGACGAGAAAAAAGTATTTATTCCGAACGACTATTTTTGTTTAGAATTAATTTGAGGTTCTGTACCTGCAATCAATACACAATTTATCATAAATTATCATAAAAAATTACTTGTTTTCATATTGGTCCGCAATCTGTCCTTAGTGAGACTCGTTTTAGCTTTCTCAATTGCCATAAATATTGTTTCTTAATTATTTAATTTATTATTCGTACACATACATAAATGTTTATTAGTTTTTATGAATAACATATGGAACTAATGTTTCGAAGTCTAAGTTTTATAGATGCTGTCTTTTCAAGCTTGTATTCTAAGGTGAAAATCAACGTGTTTTTTTTTTTTTTTTTGTTTTTTTTTAAATATAAATAGAGAAGATATTAAAAATAAAACGTGAAATGTTCAACGGTTGTTAACTCTTAACCAGCGATAAAACGGGAGAATTGGAAATTTAAGCTGAAATATTTCTAAACCCGAGTTTCCGTGACTCCTTGGACCAAATCCTTGTTTTGACCCGGTTGGCATGTCTGGCTCAGCTTTCTTCCACTGGTTCTACAGATGATGATTATGTTCCCCACAGCCTCGCTCTTTCTCTTTTTTTCGTCCTTCTCTCCTTCTCGCTCTCACTCATTCGGCTGCAGTAACGTGTAATCACGAGGACAAGGCAAGGACGGGAACTGTAATTACAGCTGAGGGTCTTATCACTTCCACGAACCTACTGTATCTTAAAACAGGTGCAGAAACTTTCAGATTCGGTCGAGTTTTACCATTTTCAACTCAACAACTTATCTGTATCAAATCCGTTCAAGTTAAAATTTTTCATAACGTTTCCGGCTTTCACTTGGAACTGGATTTTGAATCAGAATTTCTATTTCATCCGCGATCGTAGTAAAATGACACACTGATTTAATATGTTTAAATTCGGCAAATTATTAGTTAACGAACAAAAACGGAAAGGAAAAATTACAAGAAAAACTTGTCAAATCAATTGCTAAATCGCAATTATTTCTACCTGGCGTAGAACCATTTTTTTTAAACAAAAATTATATATCATTCCTAGAACAATTAAATTGTAAACAATCGAATATAGAAAGTACACTTTTTAATTTTTAATTCACAGTTTTTTTATTTGGAAAAAGTGAATTTCTGTAAAAAAATATTATAAGATACGAAAGTTAGCACCCTGGTTTAGCATGTAATTTATTAAAGAAAATAACATAAAAATGTTCAAAGAGCTGTGATGTTATCGGATAGTAGTGTATAGGTATCTGCTACCTGTTCTGAAAGAGATTATAATGAAGAACAAGAGCGTAATGTATAAACCGTGATACAGATCTGTATGTTAGTGTACATTTAATAGGGTTAATAACATCGCACTCGATTTCTTTCCGATTAAGTTCATTGAGTAATCTTACTGACGTAAGGTTTCCGTTTTAATCCGTTCCAAATTGTAAATTTACATCAATTTTAAAAATATTGTCTTTGTTTGAGCGTACGGCAAGTAGCCAATTTTACAACAGTACACATACTCAAAGTGGAATTGCACAGCTTTAATTTTGACCGGATATGAACGGAATAAGTCCAGATTATTAAGTTATTAGCTTTAGTACATATTCCAGGAGGATTTTTTATGTAGTTCTTTATACATAATGGTATAAAAAGAGGAGCGAATCTGGTTATCAGGTACATTAAAGGACAATTCAGGATAACTAATCACATTCCTTAAATGTTTCACAAGAAAAACAATATCAATTGATGATCTTCTATCTTCCAATGAACTGATGTTCAGTACATTTCTAAGAGTTTCATACGATATCCAACTTGAATTTAGATCAAGTCTGTAAGAAAAATATTTAAGAAATTTATTTTGAACAGTTTCAGGTCTATGTATGTACGTGTGATTATAACGTGACCATACTATTGAGTTAACCTTTAAGATTGGGTTTAGTAAAAACAAAAAAAAATATGTTTAGGCAAAATATATTATTAAACTTCTGTGTTTTAACAATATGTGTATGTATATGTACATGTATATGTACATGTATATGTATTAATAATAGCCAAAGTGCCTGGCGAAGATATTAGCAATTTCCAATGCATTTATAGCTGGTAATGCATTATTTTTTTTATTATGAACATAAGAACAAAATTTGGTTGGGTTTGAAGATAAATTATTTTCTAAGGATTTTATATAGTTCAAATAATCCATTTTAGTTAGCTTATTACATTCAGGCCGGTGCTTAGAGAATAAATGATAATAAATTAAAAATTTTAGTTGAGATAAAAAGTCAATGGCACGAGCGGGGTTCGAACCCACGACACTCGGCTAGACACGCCGATGCTCTACCACTTGAGCTATAGTGATTTCGATCCACTCGGACACTAGCTTACCATCTCAACCCCAAATTTTGAATCTTACATGCTTTTTGCCATTTTTCAATATTAATTGGTCAAGCGGACCACGAAATTAGTGAATTTAAATAAAAATGATGAAATAAATGATAATGATCAGTTAGTGAGATTGTTTGTATTTCACTGTGGGCTATCTTTCTTTTCGATGACCGTAGCTTTTAACCCATCAGAAAAATACGTGGGTATGGTATGGTGGGAAAGGATACCAGGTGGCGGGGTTTGTGTACCCCAGGCACTGCAGACTTCTGGCTTATTGTACCTTCCTAGTTCCTTAGGATCAATAGACTCGATCCTTTTTCTCAGAAGTATCAAGTCATTGACTGTTATTGCTTCAATGTGGTTCTCTGAGTGGTTTTTATACGTTAGATTGAACCTCCATTGAGCCGTTGCTTCGCATTCGAAGATGATATGAGTGGCTGTTTCCATCTCCTCATTACATACTCTGCAAATGGGAGCATCATTGTACATGCCCATGTTATGCAGATGTTTTCTCAGATGCCAGTAGCCGGTTAGTAGTCCTACCACTCCTCGGAGATTTGCCCTCTCTAATTGTAGTAGTTTTTGCTAGTTTTGGTAAGGTTTTATCATAAGTTTACTGTGTCTAGCGCTGCTAGAGTTTATCCGCTTCTCTCTTTGTTTTGTTTGGATCCATTTTGCGATGGAGGATTCTATGTTTGTTTTTGATATCCCAAGGTTAGGTTCGGGGCCTATGTATGGCCTTGCGGATCCTCCTCTGGTCAGTCTGCCTGCTTCTTCATTACCCAAAATTCCCCTGTGCCCTGGCAACCAGGATACAGTTACCTTGTTGTGTTCCCCCAGGTTTTGGAGATTTTGGATGCATTCACTAACGAATTTTGATGTAATCCTTGTGCATGCCAGTGCTTTGATAGCTGCTTGGTTGTCTGATCTTATGAGGATTTTTTTTGTCAGTGTAACCTCTTTTAAGATTTTCCAGGGCACAAGCATTGAAGGCACGTATTTCTGCTTGAACGACCGAGGTGTACTTCCCTAATGAGTTTGATTGCTCATATTTTTTGGGCTTGTATAGAAAACACCTGATCCGATTCCTTCATTTGTTTTGGAACCATCCGTATACCATGTCATTGTATCCGATGTTCTCCTGTGTTCTTCCTCTCCTTTGTAGTCTGTTGAGATTTTGTAGGAGGTTGTGAAGATTGTTTCCGGGATCATTTAGTCAGTTCCCGTTTCTAGTAATGGGTGTCTGATTTTGTTAATTATGGTTGTGTGCCCGAATTGTTTGGTTCCTTTCCAATTTAATTGTTTTTGGAGCCTGACTGAGCTTTTCCTAGCCTCTCCCTGTATGAATATTTCTAGTGGAGGTATGTTTAGCAAGGTTTCTAATGCATTTGTAGGGGTTGTTCTCATCGCCCCTGTGATACATAGGCTTGCTAGTCTTTGTATGCTGCCTAAAGTTTGCATAGCTACTTTTTGTAGAGCTTTGTTCCACCAGATTAATGTTCCATAGGTTATTCTGGGTCTTATTAAAAATACATGGGGGATTACTGCATTTCCTGACTGGAATGAATAAATTAATTAAGTCGTGTAGAATACTGTAAAATAATGATATCATTTTGTTTGAATGAAGAATTCAAATCTAATATTGCTATATGATTAATCAATTCTCTATAATCACCGTTACTTTTATTTTATGTAAATAATGTAGGAAAGTAAGTATGGAAATAATTTTATAGCGCTTAGAAAAGATATGTTAATAAAAGTTAACCAAACATCTCTCTCTGGCTGTATCAGCGGTACGTCTTTACGTCATTTTCCAGAATTTTCATTTTTTTAAATGTTTTTATTTATAAATAATAAGTACTGTTTGAAATAACACTTGTAGAACAACCAAATTCTCAATGTGTGTCAATATTCGGTGGGCTCGAACGACAATCTTTTAAAAAGTGACAGTTTTGCAAAACATTGCTGTACGACGGGTTGAAAAATTGACGATTCAGCTATAAAAATAATGCAAATGTAAAATCTAACCGTTTTTAAATCAGTACAAATATAATTAAATAACTAAACAGACATTCGATTAAACAGAGATTCGAACCAACGATCTTCGGCTAGATATTAAAGGTTTCTACCTTGCAAAACATTAATTGGTCAAGCGGATCACGAAAAGTAATGAATTTAATAAGTTAAAGTCTTCAATAAAGCTCTCCGTGACCATTTAATTTGTTGCCGAGAATCAAATAGATTAGAAGACATTTGAAAAATGGAAATAAAGGGGGAATTCGAGAGGTGAGGTTAAGATTGCACGTTAGAGGCCGAGCGGATCGAAGTCAATTGGTAGAGCCGCGGCGTCCACCCGAAGGTCCTGGGTTCGAATCCCGCTCGTCACACTGACTTTTTTGTCTCAACTAAAAACCTTAATTAATTGAAAAATATTAATTGGTCAAGCAGACCACAAAATTATCTTACAGTAAATTTATTTACATTATTAAATTTGATACGAAAAACGTGTTTAAATTATGGGTGTGACACAACAGGTGTTTGGGCTCGTGCATTTTTGCCCAATATTTGAGAGAAATAGACCTTCGAGAAAATGTTTCCCTTATAATTTCCCTTTATTCCCATTTTCCTTCCGTCTGTTTTGAAACCTTTTTTAGAAGTGTAAAATGAGTTTTGTTAATAAATTTAAATTTATCGTTGGGCGTAGAGAGAAATAGATAACGCAGATCAGTTGTTGACCGAAATAATCCGCCTTCGAACAACAATAACACTCCGCTCGTCGGTGGAATTCATTCGGTTCTCAGGCCTAGACCACTTCGACTCCATTTTTGTTTTTTTTTTCATCTTCACCCTTTTTCATCATCGTTTCGCTCGTTTGTCGTCGGAAAAAGGGAACAACTTTGTCGCCACTCGTGGAAGACATCGTCCCGAGTTATTGGTATCGCCTGTTCTCGAACCAGCCAAAATAGTGGAATCACTGCCAGAAAATTTCGCTGCGCAACCAACCGAAGCAGGAACTTCGTTCGATCTTCGCTCACAGGACATCTGGAATCCCACCGCGGGGACTTCGAATCTCCTTCGTCCATCGATCTATAAACGTGAACATCTACATCGTATTTCAAAATCTGTATTTATTTTTTTCGTTACCATTTTGCATTCAAGCTTGCTTAATTAATCATTTTTTCTCTAATCTCAAGTGCACATTTAAGGAACAATTACTCATTTCACATCATTCACCTTATTCTAGATCATTTCGTTTAGTTTTATTTCAAAAATTTAAGAGTCAACCTTTATTTTGTTAATCTCTGTTCACATTCGATAGAATTTATTAAATTTAAATCTAATATAAGATTATCCGGATCCGGTATTTTTGTGGTCAATCTTGTTAATCAATCGACTGCGATATTTGACTTACAAGTTATAGTTTAATTTGTTATAATTTACTCATTATTTTATTTGACTGTATCAACTTTAGTTTTATTTTAGTGTTTTATTCAGCAGAAGATATTGCATGTTATTTTCTTATTTAATTTAATTTGTGCTCTCACGTCTAACGATATCACACTGCGTCAGATAATTTGCACAGGATTAATAAATTATTCGTCATTTTCTATATTACTCTCATTAACACTTATTTATTAATTTTCATTTTAATCCATCATATATTTTCTCCGATACCGCCTAGATCATCCTTATCTTCCCAACCGATTGCAGAAGTGGAAACCCGATTGGATCGGCGATAGACCGGCATCTATCGTAACGAGTAAGGAGATTTGTCCCTTCATTTGGAAAGACCCCCCCTCCCAACAACAGGCAAAAACATTGCCATATTTTTACGAAGTAAGATATGTAGTATGTAAACCGAAGCGAATATACATCATTTTAAAATATTAACGTTATATGGAGAATATTAACATATTTTTGAAGTTTCCTTTTAAATCCACACGCTCATATTTTGATACCGATATTAGAATGTTATAAGTGTTGAAATAACTTACAGATGAAAAGAAGAAAATTCCATTCCTTTTTCATTTCCCCAGACCTTATACACCACGGCATTGTATAGTAAATATTTTAGAACAATAACGAATATCAATTTGAAGTTATGGTGTGACACACGACCGGGGTGATTTCCCAAGAGAGAGACGATGGACGTCCGTCTTCGAGGACAATAGGGAGACCCCGGTTCAAGGACATACGTGCAGGACTCTTCCACATTGTCTTTCCAATAGTCATTATGCATCTCCTCTCCTTGAGAAGAGAGAGCGCAATTAAAAAGTTTTCGAAATTGCCAAAATTGTTTGTTGTTTTTATATTTAAATATTTTACAATAAATCTTTTTATCATTTATCAACCAGCCGTTCATTTTAGTTTCTGTCTCATTTAACCCCTCTGTGGGATATTCTAATGAACGTCTTGAAAACGGATTCATCCTAAGAAATAGTTCGCTTTTACAGCAATTTGATATTTTTGGGTCCATTGACGATAATTTAATCCAAATACTCTATTATTTACTGAACTGGATTGTTCTTAAAACAACAAGATCAATTTTTATCCGTGGGATCAACAGTAGTTATGTAGGTTTACGAGTTATATATTGGCGACATCCTTCTTCTTGGCCCTCTCTATTTTATCAATTGGCAGCTTCTTTCCATGTACAGTCGGTTCAAACAATCCAACGGCCTAATCTCACTAGCGCGTTAGAAAAGAATTATTTAATTACTGAAAAATAGCAAAAATTGAAAACAAAAAGTTTAGTAACGTTTTCTAAATTTTTTGATAAATGGCACAATACATTATTTAAAATTTTACCCATGAATTTTTTCCCAGACATATAATCGTATCTGCAAATTAAATTGTAACTATTAAAAAAAATTTTCCATTAGATGATTCTACGATGTCTTTAGTCGTCTAGGTCCGCATTGCGATTGCCCGTCTAATTGGGTAAATGGGCAACTGCAGTCAAGTCACATCCCAAATCATGCACGCCGTTTGACCCAGACAAAACAGTTTAGGTTCTCTTTTATTAACTTTAAACGTTGAATCTTGTAAATAAATAATGGGAGGCGAGGAAAGTTAGAAGAAAACCTGACAGGTCCCATCCTCATAAAAATCATATTTACAGTCTAGTCAGAAAAATCACCTGAAATACGACATAAGAGTCTAACCTTAAACTAAAACTCTTTGAATGAATATAAAGTTTAAGACGTGAAACTTAAGTGTAGGGTGTAATTTGTAAATTTAAGGTAATTGAATGAAGTGAGTTCATCCAGAATGTCCAAAACCTGTAGAAACCCAACAACCTGATGATACCCTGGATTCCAGGAAGCAACGGAATTTAGTTAACGAAAAGCAGCATACTAGCTAGAGGAAGGTTTCCAAGACCTTATATAGATCTTGAGGTAATAAAAAAGAACACAGAATCTTTTCTCATGGCATGGATCGAAAAAAAGGCAAAAAACAAGTAAGATAAACTCGAGAGTTGCTAGGCACAGGAAGCATATGCTAAATTAACCCTTATCAGGACTGCAAACTCACTACTGTCGAGTCAGGAGTGACTACAGGTCATTGGCTTCTGAGAAAACATACACAACATGGGAATATTAAATGATGACCCCGTTTGTTGGTTATGAAATGAAGAGGAAGAAGCAGCCAATTGTACCATCTTCGAATGTGAACCTGTCGACAGGGACTTCTTAAGAGTAGAATCGATAAAGATAAAGAAACTAAGAATAGTGAGCCAGAAGGCTACAATGTTGAAAAACGAAGACATTCCTTGTCTCACCGTCGTCAATGCCTCCATGAACTAAAAAGCGACGGATATAAAAACGCAGCGATACACAAATGAGGAAATATTTTTCCGGTTTTTTAAACACCCGCATGCCATTTACCCTTAAAGATATCTCTCTTCATTAGAAGATATATTGAGGAGTTCCTAACTACCTATAGAAAATAAAATTCACTAGTTTCGTGGTTCGCTTGAATAATTAATATCTTAAAATTAATAAAGGTTTTCAGCTGAGAGAAAAGGTCAATGCCACGAGCGGGATTCGAACCCGCGATCTTCGGTGCAATACGCCGATGCTCAACTACTCGATCCACTCGGACACCAACTTCCAACATCAGCCACATCTTTTTTTTTTATTTTCCCTCCTTTTTGCCATTTTTTAAATGTTAAATATTTGAATCTATGAGACAAATGAAACGGCTGAGAGCTTTAGTGGAGTTGTACTTCATTTTAAACTTATTATATTCACTAGTTTCGTGGTCCGCATGACCAATTAATATCTTTCAATTAATTAAGGTTTTCGGCTGACATAAAAAATTGGCCATTTCATTTGTCGCCGAGAATCAAATAGATTACATGACATTTGAAAACTGGCAAAAAGGAAGGGAGAAAAGAAAAAAAGTGTGATTGAGATGGGAAGTTGGTGTCCGAGTGGATCGAGGTCACGATACCTCAAGCGGTAGAGCAGCGGCGTGTCAAGCTGAAGATCGTAGGTTCGAATCCCGCTCATGCCATCGACTATTTTATCTCAGCTGAAAACTTTAACCAATTGTAAGAAAATAAAACATTGATTCGTGGCACGTTCACAACAACGACAAACCTGAACATCCCTCATATCGATACGGGGATAACACAATATGCTTATAAGCACTACCTTCGAGTTGAAAGTCACCAGAACACAGAGGTCAAACGCCTGCTACGTATTCAGCATAACATAACATATCTGAAGAGAACTAATTGTACCTCTTGATTTAGTTCCCTAGAAATTTTCTTTAGCTAAACATGGACACTGATGAGTGTTATTTATTATTTATTTACTTCCAATTGCAAAATTAATAGATGGTTTCAATTTTCCAGTTAATACTTAATTAATTAATATTTATTTTAATAATTACAGGTATTAGATTAAAAAAAACAATTTGCGTTTACATTTACATAAAAATTCAAATATAAATACTCTATTGAGGATTCAACGGCAATTATTGGGAAAAATGTTTTACGCCAAATAGTCTATTTCAGCACAGGCATATATCTATGCTGATTGCTAGACAATTAGTATTCTGTTTCCAGCTCGTGTGAAAATCACACAAAATTCAGTGATAATGAAAGCACAGATAGTCGAAGTGTAGAAGTACTGGAGATTATCTTAAAAGATAGCTACTACGTTTCGATGGAGCAGTTTTAAGCTTGTCTTGACAGCCGTGCCGGTTCGGGTTCTTTTTTTTTTGTTTGTTAACTATTCGTTAAAAAGCCGAATAGGTAATATTTATCCGGCATGCATTTTATTTAAATGAACTTTCGAGATTCTTGACTATGCCTTCATCAGAAACAGTTTTTTTTTTAAATGTGGTTAATTAATTAATTATTAATAATTTGATTGGTTCGTGTTGTTTCGCTTCTATAAGTTAAGTCTATTTATTTGAAATTTATGCGGCCGTAATATTAGATGAAATATTTAAAAAAAAATTAATTATACTTTTAATCTAAGGTCTTGGATGAAATGAAAAAGCCAGCCAGCGTCATGAACAGGATTCGAACCCACAACCTTCGGATGAATACACCGCTACTCTGACCACTTGAGCTATCTTGAATTCAAGTGGTTAGAGCAGCGGCTTATTGAGCTTAAGGCCATTGGTTCGAATCCTGATCGTGACTCTGACTTTTTCTCTGAACCAACACATTGGATTAAAAATTATTATTACTTAAAGTAATACAGTCATGACCATTAAA